>OX246737.1:44202274-44589774 GCA_945910005.1 Isoperla grammatica | reverse complement strand
ATCACTCATCGAGCGCTTCTCGCGTAGGCCGGCCGGTCTAACTCGTTCGTCTTCGCTTTGAAACACGCGACTGGATTCTCCGGCACGAACTCTCACTTAAAGGCGCTGTATTATGACACTCCGTCTCACGACACTTATTTCTATTAACTTATACGAAACGATAGTCCATAAATCACAACGTTCGTGATCGCCAGTGAACTATCTGCGCGACTGTATTGATAGTGGTTGATTGATGACGTAGGTATCGGTTTGTTTCCACCGGCGCATTGATCAAGTCCTATTAGCAAAGGCAACGTTATTATATGAGCTAATGTATGCGCGTAGCATTTAGCAAGTGACATGTGAAAATTGGCGTGACTGTATTAGCAGCATCAAGTAATGTCGGACAGATACACAGATGCAGTTACCGCGGTAATGATGTGTGATTTATCGCTCTTTGCACTTCACTAATCTGCCGGCAACTTCAGCACGAGAAGAAAGCGACAGCTCAACCCTTTAACCGCTTTGTGTCATGAGGGCTGAATTAATGATTGCCGCAAACAGCGACGGGGCGATCGCTGATAGTGGATGACTTCTCCGGGGACGGGGACGAACCTTATACACGTTTCGTGAAAATGGGCCATTCGGTACCAAATAGCTGCACCGGTGGTTTTTAAAGGCTGAGAAGTTTAATGCTAGGGAGTTGTATTAGGTTAGTTGTTGGGAAAGATACGAGCCTACCAGGGCGCGTTTGGTTAGTTTTACGTGCTCTCCACGCCCAACGACCTTCTTACCCCTGTCCTCCGTGAGACGAATGCCTTTTCTACGTTTCTCCACCGCTTTTATATTGTCACTAGCCAGTTAATCACTAAATGTCAGTGGTGTAACATTAAATGATTAAGATCGTTCACTGAAGCATAGATTTCATACGCTGAATGTTATGGGGGGTCAATTCATGAAATCGGATGCGCTATTGGAATGTCTTCCGTGAGTGATAGGAGCTGCGCGTTCTCTTCTTATTCCAGCCGACATATTGACATATCAAACGAACATAACAAGTACTACTATAAATATGGCTACATGTGTACAGCACATTTCAGCAGCGACTGGTTTAATTTGTAATACAAAAAAAGCGGGAAGCATATATTTACCAACTTTTTATCCCCCCCCCCCCCCCTCCCCCCGCCTACCCAACAGGTTCTAAACCTCCATCCACATTTGTATTTACAATACAAGTTGTATTATGGAGTTGTATAAAAATATTATAATGAGCATAATGATAAATAACAAAATTAATTAATTTACAGAAAGTTATCTTTTTCGGGAAAAATTGATAAGTACAGTAATTCAGTGTAAAAAAACACGAATGTTCATATCATCCAAAAAATACATGTCTCTATACATCCCCAAATAATAAGTGAACGTGCATGTATAACGTTTTCAAAAACGAAAAAGGAGTGAGTTGAGTGCGTTTGCTGCGTTGACTGCGTTCTAGCACAAATTATGCGTGGGGAGTTTCAATTGTCATTTTAAACTGTTGAAATACTCACATTTAATGTTTCGATTCTCGAGAGCAGCATTATCGGTAGGAAGAAGTGGTATTTTACTAAGTGTAAGAGAAATGTCTTATTAAAACATAACACCATAGCATGTGGCACTTGTTAAGCGTGGTAACATTTCGTGGTAATATCAATATTATAGAACTGATGACGTCCCATGCATAAACCATGTAATATTCGCGTTAAAATATTGCGCGTGTAGACGTTAATTTACGCAGTCGCAACTCCCAATATGAATTAAACGTAGTTCGTTGTGGTTCCTCATGTGATGTAGTTCGAAGCAGCCACGTGCGGCGGCGTGATGGAACTCGCAGAGATGATTATAAACTTCACAAAAGATAATTTATCCCAGCAGAAATTAGTTTAGCTGTACGGAAGTTTTAGTGCCTTGTTAATATTAAATATCGTCTATACCTAAAACGTAGTTAACACTTGGTTCAATCTCATTATTTCAGTTGATACTATGTTTAGCGTAAAGTAGATGAACGATGTGTTGAGACTGGTGGCAAAGGAACCTTAATTTATTTAAACAAAGCTGCTCCATAAAATAAAGCAAAGCACAGTCAGTTAAAACAGAAACGGAACGTTGTGTTTTTAAGCGAGCGAAGCGAGCGTTTCCACTTGTCTCTTATGGCACTTCATTCTGTTTTTTTTTTTTGTTTGTTTGTTTGTTTTTTTTTTTGTTTTTTTTTTTGTTTTTATGTCCGTCGATAGCGGTCGAACGGAAAGTCCGATCAACTTGAAATTTGAACCATCCACAAGCCTTGATGTGGATTGAAGGTGTATAGTTTTGAGGCAAAATCTTTCGAACAGTTACAAAGTTACACCATAGTTACTGCAAAATATTTTTCTGAAACAAAATGGCGGCAAAATGTGAGATAGCCAGATTTTTCTACAGATTTTTCCGGTCACGAATATGTTAATGTAATGGCGATCTGATAAGTATTGGCAAAGTTACACAAAAGTTACTCGAAAATATATTTCTGAAACACAGTAACAGCAAAATGTGAGGTGGCTATCTTATAGTAAATTTTTGTCTGGTCACGAATATACTAATGTTAACGCGATCCGATACGTATTAGAGGCAGAAATTACATTTCTGTTGCTGTCAATAAGTGTTAGTAACGGTGGCGGACCGTGTTGAAAACATGACCACGAAAATTCTTAGCAACGCACATTGCACTGCATCCAACAATGTCGGGAAGTATAATAGCCATGGAAATAAGAACAATTTTTGCAATGCGCATTCTTGAATTGTTGTTAATTGTTGTTCGTATTAGCATTGAAAACTTTTCGCCAGAAAGTTCGTAGATATTGACGCGCTCGCTTATCAACGCGTCAAACAGAGCGTTTTCCTAGTTAATGTCAACGTAGTCAAAGTTTAAGCAACAGACACCCATAGTGATGTAACTGAATGTTACATAACTGTAACATTCATAATGTTTTTGATTATTTGCATTAGCTGAAGAGAAGCTTTCGATATTTAGATATTAGGTCCGTATTTTAGTAACTGCATTCATGGATATATGTACATTATTTAAAATGTTTTTTATACTTCCATGTAATTGCAATCAACAAAGTATGTTTTAACCTGATCTCATATTTTGTCTTTTGTTATTCGCATCCAATGGGGTTGCTCTTTTGACCTGCGAGTTTATCTTGCTTCCTTTATGAGAGGTCAAGGCTTCGTTTCGTTGTTGGAGAATACAACTTCTCTAAATACATAAATCGAATTTCTCATGTGCTTACAAACGAGTACTTTGAAACGGAAATAGCCACAGGACCCTTAATGAAATGATTGGTAACGAGCTCTAGCAGCTGAATGACATGTCTACATATTTGCTGTAATTGTTTTCACATCCCAATTAAACAGATCTAACAATTAGTGGCATTAATTTTAAAACAAAGCTAGAACACATATTTGTGTTTTGATGATACATCGGTCGTGTTGGGTTGTTGACAATGTTAGTCTACGCTGCGCCAACATCACAGTCGAATGCATCACTATAATATGATTCGTAAATATTGACTTAGTTCTGGACTTCGATGACCCGTTCGAGCTCACCACAATAGTTCGACTCACTGAGGTGAGACGTTGTGAAGGGGAATATCAACAAACAGAAACGCGTAAACGCCCCCAATGACTGAAGGCCCAACCACAATTGACGGCATCGTAATTGTGATCGGGATCGCAATTGTAGAAATATGATTTACTAGGGCTGCCCAACGATATAAAAGATCATATCGATATCGCGGGAAGAATTATCGATATCGTGACGTGATATCGAACTTATCAAGAAACGTATCGATATCGGCGATATCGAAACTTTCCTCGTGTGTTTTTAGGATTTCCAGACCAGCCAGAGGCCACTTATTATAAACAACATTACCGTAATACGTAAATAAATGTTTGAACTTTGAAATGTCTTATAATGTGTGTCAATTTGTG
Organism: Isoperla grammatica; assembly: GCA_945910005.1. NCBI lineage: Eukaryota > Metazoa > Arthropoda > Insecta > Plecoptera > Perlodidae > Isoperla > Isoperla grammatica. The sequence goes on along the minus strand of OX246737.1, from coordinate 44,585,787 downwards.
TATATACTATTCAAAATTTAAAATATCCACACAAAACAGCGATATTGCGATTGGCGTGACGTGACGTAATCGTTTTCTTTCTAAACAATTAGCTTATTACGCGCAAGTTCGATATCGCGATATGTACGATATAATAATTCTATATCGATATCGAATTATTTTTCCATTATCGATATCGTATCGAATTATCGATATCGTTGGGCAGCCCTATGATTTACCATTGCAATTCATTACGACGTAACGATTTTGTTGTGAACAGCGCCATAAGAACCAAGTAAATTAAACTCTCACGATTTCGGAATTATGATTACAATTACTATGCCGTCAGTTGTGATTGAGCCTTGACTATAAAGACAATTGAATGAATAGAATAGAACAATCTGTATTTATTGTCCCCTCACTCAGTTAGAAGAATTGGTTTTTAGTGGGGGACATTGTATACAATTTATTACGAATAGCGTTTATAAGACTATTCAAAATTCACCTTTAAAAAATGAAGCCAGTAATATATTGATCAATAAAGTCAAATCCAGAAGTTAAAAAAAAGAACCGAAATTCGAACCCTGGACGTTCAGCATTGAAAACAGGATGCAACCTACAACCACATAAAGTAATGTTCCTTACCACGTACCATACATAATACATACCATAACACGGCCTGCCCAGGGACTGCTACCTTATCGTGGTGGGCAGGTTTGTGTGCTTTGATGATTCCTGGAGCTATGCCGGCGGAAGCGTATGCTTCTGGTAGGGTCACCCTAGCCGGACTGGTCGAGGAGGAGGAGTCAGACGAAATGCAGTCCACACCCCAATCCCCTTTCCTCCCCTTCCCTCTTTCGTCAGGCGCTCTCCTACTTGCCCCTTTCCTCCAAACAGCCCCCTATTTCATTTTCATATATCACCCACTCATTGTCTCGATTAGCCTCGTTGCAAAAATATGAGACGTTAAGCCCAAATAATCAATCAATCAACCATAACACGGAAGCACCAAAACTGCCTCCAAGTATTTCTTCGTCTCCTCTGTACTTCTGTACTTCATGCAAGTTCTCACATTCAGGTAGATTCTTCGCGGAGGATCAGTCTCGTTCTCAATGTTGTTGGCAAGAGATGGCGCTGAAAATGTTACAGCTTCGAACGCCACAACCAACCCGTTCTCAAAATTGACATGTAAATAATCCAGCAAAATCTTTGGCCCACTTTCATCAGCACGATCATGATAAAGAAACAATCTTATCTTACGGCGGTGGATTCCCGACCTTGACCTCGAAGATTACAGCGTCGAACGCAGCTCCATTCTGATTGGTTCGTTGGTGAGCGTTCGACGTTCTGCGCTCTCGACGTCCAATTCGGTAATCCACCATGAGTGCTTTGGCATGGGAGTGAGACGTTCCTATGGTAAACATGACAACAATATTCACGATCAGGCCACAAATAAAACCAACACTGTCTGCTCAACTAATTTTCATTGGCCTGAATAAAATCGTCATGAAATTAATGAAACGCGACTAATTATGGCAGTCTATCCAATTTCCTTTTAATTCCGCATCAACCATCTACCATTTTAGTTGATTACATCCAGTTAAACCCAATACTTTCAATTTATTATTGTCTTTCAATTCCATTATGTACACGAGCGCGGTACGGCGTTGTGGCCAGTCAACGGGATTGAAAACAAAATACGCTTGAAATGAGCAGTCACTTCCAAAGCCAATGGCAGCTGGCATCAATTGCGTCTGTTATATATCGAGGATGGTTCGGTGTGAGCGGCAGGATCGATGTTGCGAGTCAAGCCTTCCTGGATTGATTGGCGTGATCGTATCAAGGCGGCTGTTTCACGCATAATCATCCAGAAGGCAGCAACGGTTCGGGGGAGGGTAGGTCTGTTTAAAACGTGACGCTATCACAACAACTTGCAATTCGCGAGACGTCAGGAAAATATGGCACAAGGGAAATGTGGGAAAACGTTTCTTTCGTTTAACTGGGACACCTGTTTGCGGATTTGCATGAGAAATGACGCGGGAAATCAATACAGTGAGGGTTCTCAGAGAAACAACACATGTGTGCGTGGCCAGCGGCGTTTATACATTTCACCACTTGATTTGATTTTGATTTGATCCACCACTAGAGAATCTTCTTAGTAACGTATTAATCTTGCGTGGTTAGTATGTTTCCGTCATGCATATATCAGCGTACAACCCCTATTAAGTCCAAACGAATATCCTACGTTAAATATTATAAGATTTTTTCTTCAAATCGAAGGGATAATCTTAAGTTCTGCGCTGAAACTTCCGTGACTGAATATCTTTCAAATACGAATTTTGTTAAGAAGTCTTGAACTGTTGAGACTCTCCGTAAAATGTACATAAATAAAATACAAGCAGCAAGTGAACGACAAGAAATCGCCCTCAGTGTAATGTGCTCGAGCAATGCACTGAAACTAGCCACACGCGAGACACACACGCGGTACTGTAAGTACCGTCAACCCAGTGTGCTTTTTATAGCGCCAGTACATTCCAGCAAGCGGAACAACCGGCCCAAGCATAAAGAGTCCATGTCACCACTCTACACAAAAGCAATGATGGCAACTCCATAAAAGATAGAGTTGGCTCCTAAACTAACAATACCAATAATTACGATAAAGCAAAGAAGTGAATTTAAGTGAAAAAGCTTATGTGACACATTCTGGTTTTGGCAGTCATTGAATTCGAAATCAAAAAAATAAAGTTCATATTTTTATTGGTTGTGTTGATTTTAAACTTGCTTAGCTCATACCAAACGAGGCTGTAATATCCTATGCCAGCGCGTCCTAGTATACGAACCAATTAAATACAGTGTGGCTAGTTATTTCCGTTCAACTTAAAGCTTTGTTAACTTCAGTTGCTGCATTGATTATATATAATTTGCATTGTTAATATTTCCGCATACCGACACACTAATCAATGTAAACTTAATATAAACAACCTAAACGTAGTTCACAACTGGCTTTTGCTCAATAACATTGCAAAATAAGGAAAGATGACCGGCCATTCAGCTCGGCCAAGCACAGATCGAGCTGCAGCCGCTCAAACTACATAATGCGAACTACATACATGCGAACCGCACAGCTGCCCACAGGTGTGGAAACACACTGAGTTAAACTGATGTTGAAACAAATGAAATAATGGTATTGGTTTTTAGCTTGTTCCATTTCACCATATTTTGGACTTTTTACAATTAAAAAGTTTAAATTCGCTTCCAAACAATACGCACACATTTTATCAAATCGCATTGATTTGGCTTCCAAACTTCGTGGTGATTGGCAGCATTCAATTAGATGTTACACCCTGTGCGCTGCTGATAAGACACCGCCTGGTATGTAATTAATATTTTAGTCACGGAAGATAATTACCTAGAAGTGGGGGGCGCCTCTGCGTGCGACCAAATTACTTGTTATTAACGTCTTGCACAGCAGACGCCACGGAATTCGACAATGGCACACGGATAGTACTTAATTGTTCTGCTTTTAGATCTCTTCAACACGTTTCGTAATGGTTACCTAAATTATGTTGAACACCGCCGTTGCGAAAGCTAAACAGTCTTGGTTGGAACACGGCACTTTAATCGTTAATGCTTGTGTTCTGGGGATATTTATGTTAAGGTAATAGCTCATATAAATCTCATGTTTAGTATCTACTTCCGTAATACCTACAACATTCGTTTTTGAGTAATATAATACCACACGGTGTACGTTTAAAAAATAAAAACACCGGTCAAATAATATTAACAACAGAAATATCGTAAATAAATTGATTAAAACGTGCCACGTTAGTTACCATGAAAATGTGCAACAGCTAATTGCACACAATATTTTAACACTGATTTTGATAACTTTTATATATGCACACAGCACATTGTTAAATATTGATTATAGTGACGCAAGTTGCGATTGTTCTATTGTGGGTTGAAGGATGTTGTAAGTCTTATCTTGTCATTAAGATCAAGTCAGTTGAGAGCATGACTTTACTCATACGAATGATTGTTTAAATACAATAAATATCAAACTTTTAAGTCAACGGTATTAACAACACAATTATTTAGAAGACATTTATTTGAGTTAAATTTTTGTTAATGGTTTCTGTTTGTTTAATGCAATTAAATTGTAACATTATCATCAAGGATTTTATACCACATGCAAAGAGTAAGATTCGCATACAAATGTCCGACTTTACTCCTGTAATTCGTATTTTATATGGCTGCTGTAAGACATACTGAAATACCCGTTTCTAGATATTGAAACATATTTATTAACTTTTAACAAATATTTTGTGTGTGAATAGCTTATAAGTTATGGAATGTTAGAAACTAAGTTTATAGAACTTGTAGCATGACGAACTCAATAATAGCAAGTGGTGATTTAAAATGGTCATAGTTTTATTTGTTCTCGTATAGAATAACAATTCATAAAAAAGTGAAGTTATAATTTTTGCAATTGAAAATGTATGTCAAAATATTCTCAATCTCGCCATCGGAAACACGAATATTGCAATGAAACACTTCATGATTAACCCATTTATTTTTTGATAAATTAGCTTTAATGTCAAAATTTGTTACAATTTGCTTGCTAATTTGTTCCGTAACAAGATTCTCGGTGATATAACTGGCTTAATTGATGTGTTTCTCCGTCACAAAAAGATAACCTCATTGTGTTAACTAATTTACATTCAATCTGTACGTGGTAGAATGAAATGTTTCATTAATCAAACCATTCGTGAGTGAAACGAAAAGAGTTTTATACTCATTAAAAACGTGCGACGTCTGACACTTGAACATTAATTGGCAGACTTCAATGACACAAGGCGTGTTCACATGCACGGTAAGCGTGTATGCAGTAAAAACATTTTACAAACTAGCCAGAAAATGAATTAGATGAATAATTGCGGAAAAATTATACAGACCTTTACTAAGAGCTGCTTACAAACCAACCAACCAAGGCAACCAAGGCAGCACATACTAAGGATAGTAACGTTATGACACATGTTTAGACTTGGGTTCGAGTCCCTCTGTTGTACCTCAGTATAAGGATCCATAGAATACCGAAAATCCTTTAGCGGCCGGCCCGTTGAACAACTTGCGCAAGGCTGCTTCCTTTTCGACACTAGCAAGGCGTAGCGGGAATGTGGTTGAAATACGTCGTTTAACATAATGATATCTAGCTAGCTCAAGTTGTGGTACTACTACTTTATCGGCTCTTCTACTTCACCTGCAGCCTATAGGTATAGAACCTAAGCGCGCATGTGCTTCCAGCAAGAAAATTGCCTTAGTTTCGGTACTCTATGGATTCTCATAGTTGTTGTATTTAGCCTACCGCACAGTTCATATATGACAATGTCCATTGAAGCCAAAAGAGTGTTTCAACAAAAAGTAATTCTTCAAAATAATAAAATGTTGATGTACTCGACATGTTTTTGTAAACAAACGGGATTACAGCTAAAACCTGTTAGAAAAACAGCAGTTCTAGCGTTTGCCAATGCATACTATAATATTCGAATCATTATCATCAGTATACTAGAAAGATATATATGTATTGTCAACATAAATTTTGTAGCCTTGTGCTCTCTCTAAACTAAAGGCAACGTTTGAATTACTTGTTGAAATGATATCATCAAACGGACAAGTTAGCCAGATGTAAATGGCATGACATGTGACATACACGTGCTGTAAGTTTCCGTCTCATGTCAGTGTACGTACACATGTCACGTGACTCATGTATTCGGTCGCAATGTAGAAGAAAAAAGTCGCATGACTCTTCTTGTGTGCGGACAGGCTCTTTCAAACCTGAAAGTTAGAGTAATAATTTTTATTCAGTATTGTGTTATTGTTTCTACTTTCCATTAATTTTAATATTTGTTACTTTACAATTATTAAAAAGTTCAAGTATTGGTCACATTACGATACTGTGCAATAAATAAATTACAAATGTAGATTCTTGAAGCTCCGGTGAAACACAGTTATGGAGTAATGACTACTGAAGGGATTTTTAAATTCATATTTTGTTATTAGTTCTTAGCATTCTTATGTTTATGCCTAAAATATTTGAGAAGATATCCAATTGGAATGCAATACCAACATGCGAGAATTGTAAAGTTTTTACATCAAGCAAGAATTTGGTAACCGCTCTTTACTGATTTTAACTGTGTGCCATTGATTACGGACAACGGACAACAGTGTCAGGATAATATCGGACACTATTTGTATAAACACTCTCATATGACTGCAATAATAATAGTGCGGGAAAAGTAAAATAGAGCCTTCAAACCTCAGCTGGGTGGAGCGGTCACGTTGCCGTCATATTGGTCATTGGTCGTCATATTGCACGTGAAGATACACGTGCCGAGGTTCGACACGAGCTCCTCGAGAGTTGCGTAACCCCCCCCCCCCCCCCACAAAACACTAGTCTACTTAGATTAATGAAGGGAGTCAGTCTTCCCCGACACTTGGCCCCCACGTTAGTACCTTTTTGCTGTGCTGTGTCGTGCTTGGCGCGTCTTAACGCCAAGATACTAATTACTATTGGGTGTCAGGATCAGCGCACAACTAAAACCCTGATGGATTAACTTTTTTTTATTTTAGATTTTGGCACCGAAGCATGGCATGTGGACACGATTTTGCGGGGCTGAAAGGGGGTACGACCATTAGCAATTGTCTTCCCGTTGAAATTTATCAGTTAGAGGAAACTTGACGTTGAGATACGATAGAACTAATTACTTGAGATTGATCAATTTAAGTGATACAGTGAAGAGTTTTTGGTTAAGGTTTACCACCCCGACAAAATGAACATTTCGTTGCTGTTACGTCACATATTTCGGTTGTATCTGCTTCATATAGCTAGACGGTAGCCGAGTAGCGACAACTGTATTAATCTTAAAGTAGTGGCGACGCTTCTACCGCTTGGCGATAAAACCGCCAATATATATACTTGAGAGTGTCCGCCAGCCATTGGCCGGTATTCTGGCCACTATAGAAGGTCCTCAAGGATGTAGGTGCAATAAGGTTGACTGGGTCTCCTGATCAACTCTCACACCCATTCTCTTTATTCCTTACCCTCGATGACACGCTGTGGCCACTTTTAACATTTACTGACATACATGCTTTGGTGTTGTTAGGAACTGGATCTCAACTTTATATGTTTGTTTTGCACATCAAAGAAGTTCATTAATATCTGTGAAACATAACACTGTCTGTACAATTAGTTAATGCAGTTGTATTAATTAATTCTGTTGACACAGCATTCAAATTTGTTGTACATTTTCGAAAACAATGCATTTGCGTGTTGAGCGTGTATTCGCTATACACCATGTAAGATATATTTGCTAGGTACCGGATTTAGTTTGTTTACGGCTATGTCGTTATGTGGAATTGCAGACAAAGCAAGGGGGTTGTCTTTGTAACTTGGTTGTCAATAAATAAACAATTTGTGTTTGGTAATCAAAAGTCACATTCGTCAAACTTCTTCCGCTTTCATTTTAATATTCTGAAAACTTTTTTGAACGTTAAAGTTAGTCTGAGTATCAATATCAACCACCACAAGCAAAATCTGTATTCACATGAGATTTTTGTGGGGTATGAAAAACGTCACCCGATTATGAAATTATACCCAACCTTAGACTACACTTTGTTCCCGATTTTTTCTCCAAAGTTGAATTTAAGGGGAAGTTTTATAATGGCAGTGGCGCACCAACTTCTATAACCTAATTTGAGTGTTTGTTGGGTATGAACGTCGTGCGCGGATGTCAAGTTGGTAACCGGGCTAATATTTCTAAGAAAAGCTGCTACTTTCGACATAGAAACGCAGCTCATAACGAGCGGCAGTCAGGACACAGCTGTGGTTAGATGTCTCCCGTTTGACCCCAGCTTGCGATTAAAACACTCTTGAGAGGGGCCCAATAGCGTAACAGCGTGGCATTACATATCTCGTAACATTCTGAAATTCTGCAGAGAAGATTTAGAATGGTTACCATTAAAGTAAGTGAGTGTTTAACATCCTCATTCTTGACAGAAAGTTCTGTGCATATATTTGCATACGGATGTTTCATTTGTTTACATGAGGTATGCACAAACATATGCATGACACTAGTTTCAATTGATCTTAGGCCTCATTTAGCCACAATTAAGAGAACATACTACTGCCAATGTGAGTTGTTAATGTTGCAACACCAAAGATTAGCGCAAATTAGTAAATAAATTATCGATACTAATTTATGTACAAAATATTATTATGCTAGTTTCTTGGGATGCAAGAGATAAAACTGCATTGACGAATCATTTCGCCACTAACTGCTGAAAAGTAAATTTTACCGGTCAATACGAGTTAAGATCGCTTTGCCGCTCACAAATTGCTTCAAACTTACACGTCACATTCAAGTCCAACTTCAACTCGACGACAAAGTTTCGCCTGTCGTATTTGAGCGTCGTCAGTGCAAAATTACATTGACACGTCATCCAGACAAGAAAAGTTGTTGAATGTAGCTTTAACGTTACATTCACCTGGTACAAGAGAATCGGTCTGGCCTCGATCTAATGAGACTTAGCTGATAACGTTGTTTCATAATAATAATACTTTATTGAACATGTAGATAAATCATATTGTTAGAACACTTCAAAACAGACAGAAATTCCTGAGTATAACAACTCTTAACTTTCCCAACAGAAATTGGTAATATTGAAAGGTATCATAAAGGTTGTAAAAATAAAAACATGGGTGGTGTGTTGGGAAAAAAAAGTCGAAACAAAACACTGGTTCGGACACTCATACACAGCAACAAGCGCTGTGAAAAACGTGTATTAAATTAAATCGTCCTTTTCTCATACGCAGAGAATAACTTCTCTGTTCGGAGGTGTTTTCTTCTAAGTAATAGTAACTTCAACACAATAATAACGAACAGCAGAGACTTTTCCATCATATTATAAAAGCATGTATCGATAAGGTAGAGTTAAAAAACTGTATTGACCTAGCCCTGATATTAAAGAATTTGAATTATCGCCATTCCTAGTCCACTCATTGGATTTCGCTTGTAAATAACATCCCTGCTTATCGTAGCCTCATCGTTTTAGTATAGATTATCGTTCACTAGTCTGAATTATCATTACGGGGCGACTGGCGAGCACATACCTCAGAACCGTTATCAGTTTGGATAGATAAGGTTTAGCGAGCGACCTTGTATAACTTCGCCAATAGATTCCATCTACTGGGCATAAATCATATCGGGGTGTTGATAGTAAAAATCACTTTTTCAAGCACTGTTACCACTTGACCAAAGATTCGGCCAGCCAAATTTTCACTAGGACCGCTGAAACGTATTTTACGTGTGTTGGAGTCCCGCATATATGTTCTTATTCAACCAATTTTACTTTATCTTTTCATCCATTCATCGTGTCGAATAGAATAATTGTAAGATAGAGATGTAAATCAAGAAGAATCATCATATTTCTGTAGGACTACCCGTACAACTCCGAAGCCCTAGTAATAATAAAGATATCTTGAAATAGTTTGGTATCAGCGTGGCTTTGTATAATCTACGTTTATTTCAATTATAATCTACGGACACAAATGTTTTGTTTGTTTACAGCTACATTTCCATACGTATTATAATCACATCATAAATATATTCTTCTTAACGATTTATGGTAAATAGTATTAGTCCTTTGCATAACGCTCGAAAAAGGCCTGGTCGGTATAAAATTTGGGTCAAAGGATGACATATATCAAATGAAAGCTTGAGACGAGTACTTTTCAGAAAACTATGATATACGTCTGGCAAATCCAGCTTTCTATGTCAAAACCAGGGTCAAAGGTCAAATTTGTAATTTTTTAAATAATTTTTAATTAAATAATGAAAAATGTTTGCAAGTTAAAAATAATCTTTTAGTAAGATAAATGTATAAAGTTTATTTAAAAAAAATTAAATTACCTACCTACCTTTTTTTATCTTGATTGGGGTCAATTTCCTCAAAATGGACAATTTCTAAAATTTTCTTCGATTTATTGGCCAATATTCATTATATCAACGTACTTACTCATAAACACGTTAAAATGAATATAACTTATTGGTATCACATTGTTTTCACGGTATTCATTCAAAATGGCGGTCAAAGGTCAATAGGTAAGTATCGTCAAACTAGATGTAGTAACTAAAATATTACTTGTGGGTACTCTAAAGACGCAGAATTTTAACTGCAATTACAATAACGAATAACAATATAATGTTTTAATCGTAAGAGAATGTAATTATCATATAACTTATAGACTACTTAAGATTGTTACTGAATTTCTAATTAATGTCCTCAGACATCGGGGTATTCTTAAATGGGTGTGCAACTGCAACAAAATACATTTTTTAGAAAAGAGTATGACCATGCTGAGATACGTGATATGATACTAGTATTATGTTATATCTACCTTAGCAGTCACTGTTCAAGTTGTCAGATTAATCACCTTCTGACTCACTGGAATTATCGTGCTGGCTACTGGTACTGGTACTGGTACTGGTACTGGTACTGGTACTGGTACTGGTACTGGTACTGGTACTGGTACTGGTACTGGTACTGGTAATGGTACTGGTATTTGTACAATCCTTCAGCTTACAAGCGTGGGTACACTTTTATTGATTGGCCAAACACTCACATGTCGGCATCTTGCAAACACGGCAACAGTTACAGACTAGGAGATCCATAACGGTCAAAGGTACTGGAGTTCCAATCATCCACTCGTTGCTCAGATCTCCTTCTGCCGTGGTTTCCCATCCTTAGCCACGCGTATCAGGAACATCAGGGTTGGCGTCCAAACAACGTATCCAGACCGCTGTTTGGTGGTTAGCTCGCAGCCGCAGGATTTGAAGCAGTAGACAATCGTTTCAAGGTGGTAGCTGATTAGACTTTATATCATCACATTTACTTTTAAAAAGCTCGTAGGGCAGCTGGTTGACGCTTGACTACCAAAAATCAAACACACTTCGAAGATGTGTAAAAACTAGCGAGTTCGTTGGGATTCGAAGTATACCCTCCCTGACCTCCATGCACTGGTTGTGACAAAGGTTGGAATTCATAGTCGGCCACTTCACCAAGAGGCACCCAATGTTGCTATGGATATGTTTTCTATATGGGAAATGACATGTATGAAACTGTTACCTTGTTAACAACGGGCGCATTTATAGGTGTAGGGGATGACTAAGAGTTCCAACCTGAGTGAGCTCATTCAGTGGTAAAGGGAAAAATAGAACTTTGAATATCATGAGAAAAACTCACATTTCTGTGTCAAGCTAAGCAAGATGGGTCAGGACTGGAGAGTGGAGAGTTTCTATCGATGTCATAAAAAAAAACTCGAAGAGTTTGTCAACTTTGTTTGTAAACTCTGCTCTTTGACCACGACTCTGTATGCGTCAACCTGCTGCGCTACGAGCTTTTTAGAAGTAAGTGTGATGATATGAAGTCTAATCAGCTACCACCTTGTAACGATTGCTTACTGCTTCATATCCTGCGACTGTGAGTTATCAACCAAACACGATCTATTGATACGTTGCTTGGAAGCCAACCCTGGTGTTCCTGATCCGCGTAGCTATGGATGGAAAACCACGGCAGAAGGAGATCTGAGCAACGAGTGGATGATTGGAACTCCAGTACCTTTGACCGTTATTGATCTCTTAGCCTGTAACTGTTGCCGTGTTTGCAAGATGCCGACCTATGAGTGTTTGGCCAATCAGATGAAGTGTACCCACGCGTGTAAGCTGAAGGACTGTCCAAATATCGGTACCCAGCATGAGAATTCAAGTGAATCAGAAGGTGATTAATCAGACGACTTCAATTTTGAGTGATTTTGACTTCAATTTTGATTAATTTGAGTGACGACTAGACATTGACTGCTAGGACAGATATCATATTATACTATCATATCACGTATCTCAGCATGGTCATGCTCTTTTCTAAAAATGTATTTTGTTACAGTTGCACACCCATTCAATAATACCCTGATGTCTGAGGACATTAATTAGAAATTCAGTAACAATCTTAAGTAGTTTATAAGTTATATAATAATTACATTCTCTTACGATTAAAACATTATATTGTTATTCGTTATTGTAATTGCAGTTAAAATTCTGCTTCTTTAGAGTACCCACAGTAATATTTTAGTTACCAGACCTAGTTTGACGATACTTACCTATTGACCTTTGACCGCCATTTTGAATGAATACCGTGAAAACAATGTGATAACAATAAGAACTATTCATTTTAACGTATTTATGAGGAAGTACGTTGATATAATGAATATTGGACAATAAATCGAAGAAAATTTTAAAAATTACCCATTTTGAGGAAATTGACCTCAATTAAGGTCAAAAAAGGCTAAATTGGTAATTTAATTTTTTTTTAAGAAACATAATACATTTACCTTACTAAAAGTGTATGATTAAACTTGCAAACATTTTTCATTATTTAATTAAAAATTATTAGAAAAATTAAAAATTTGACCTTTGACCCTAGTTTTGACATAGAAAGCTGGATTTGCCAGAGGTATATCATGGTTTTTTGAAAAGTACTCGTCTCAAGCTTTCATTTGATATATGTCATCCTTTGACCCAAATTTTATACCGTCATTCTCGTTATGCAAAGGACTATATACGTTTCTTTGATGTCTTTAGTGCACATGTACAAGTTTCGGGGTTGCAGTATACACAACTGGATAGTTATATTACTGCTCACTAGTTTAGTTTACAATGCATATATTATTCGTCGTTATTTAACCTTCTCCGAGAAGAATTAATTGATAACTATTACTATATGTACATATTGACCTATACCTCTTGAATGTAACTTCCAAATTCTCCTCAATTATATTCCACTAAACGTGAACTAGTTATCAGTAGAATCCGTTTTTGTTAGTTATCTTTTTCATGAAACACAGTCTCGTTACAATACTTACTTGTTTGTAACTTATGTTTACACAGATTACTTGCTGATGAAACTACCTATCAAACGACTGTTACTTCATATTTATAACATTGGCTATGGGATGCTGCATGTCTGTAAAAACACTTCCGTATTGTGTCAAGGATACGATTTCTGACATAACAATTGCAATGCGTTCTTCTTATGATTGTCATTTAGTTTTCTAGTGACAGTTCAATTTACATAACATAACCTTTCATTGTACACTATCAAGGTGTTGTTTTGTTTGGAACGTATAATGCATGAGTTATATGAGTACATGTTAAACAGACGAGATATCCTCTTTTTGCCGTTTTATCTACATGGTAAGGTGAGGAAATGAGTGAGTAATGTAACTTTAGCAACCGTGCAACCGACGTGAGTAGAATGCTTAAAGCAGTTGTCAGTGATGATAAACATGAGTACTTAATAGATGGAAAATAAACTTCACATAGTAATATATCCACTGGCTGGTAAATGGTGAGTGATAGAAGCACTCTTGGTGACGTCACTCATATCACTCACTCGTCACTCATATCACTCACTCTTCACTCATATCACACACTCGTAACTGATATCACTTACTCGTCACTCATATCACTCACTCGTCACTCATCACTCATATCACTCACTCTTCACATCATATCACTCACTCGTCACTCATATCATTTACTCGTCACTCACTCACTTCACTAATCGGGTTCGATACATTCTTTTATGGAATGGTATCCTTTGCCTGGCATATTCCCATGACCAATAGGAATCGTTTGTAAGTGACAACGTGAATCAATAATGGCCCATTTTAATAGTGCGTTATTCTGAAGTAAGGTATTGCTTCGCGATTATTTTAATTGTGTATTTAATAGTGTTATTTAACGTATATTATATTGCGTTACAAACACAGACACATTATATATATTTTTTAAACATATTACAAAAGAAATAGAGAGAGAAATTAATTATAAAACATAATGACTTGAACCTGAATTACGTAGTAACATTTTGTCAATCAAAACAGCAATCAAATAATACAAGAATAATATGACAGTGTTGTATGAACTTCTTAGCCTAGCCAATGTGATGCGACGTTTTATAAATCCGACCAATGGTAGCGATCCTAATGCCCGGCTTTTTCAATCGGTCATTAACAGGGCCGTTAGCTGACGGTCCGTTATCTGCATAGGGTTTGTTGGCGACAGATTACGGACCGTCAGCTAACGGCCCCGTTAACGACCCGTTAACCGATTAAAAAACCGGGTCTACGTAACATAGGAAAATACGTGCTGGAAACAAAACATAAAATCGTAAATCTTAGGAAAGTGTGTAAATCAACCATTATAAAACTAGAACAAATCTGTTAACGTCACCGCCTTGTTGTGTTTGTTTGCAGGACAACACTCTGCCGTCGGGTGAGAAGGCAGTGGAAGGATTCTCCATCACGCTTGAAAAGATTGACCGTCACCAGGCCGGCGTGTATCAGTGCACAGCGTCCAACGGGGTGGGTGATCCGATCACCGTGGATATGCAGCTGGACGTGCTCTGTGAGTCTACCTTCACTTCTATAAACATAGCGTAACGAGCGGCAAACCAATCAACTATATCATTTATTGTCTGCTGTCCAACGTATTTTAGGTTACTACAAGGATTCAGTATAGCAAAGACAATAAGAAAAATACATAATAAATTCAAAGGGTTTTAGCAATTACTAACGCCCGCTATTTCGGATAAAAAAAAACCCGGATAAATAGTTAGTAAGCTTCTAAGCTACTAGCTTGTTTTCACCATGGCAACCAGGCTTGCTGTTGCTTGTTGCCATGGTGAAAAAAGTTATAATCCTTCTAAATATTTATCCTATGTTCACAATACCGGTCCCAAGTGTTGTTATATAAGTGATTAGGCAAAATGAATTATTAAAATAATATTATCATCATCATCATCAAGAACGGACATAATTATATGTATAAGTAATGTGTTTTTAAAACTCAAAAGATTCCATGTTTGCTACGGTCGAGGTGGGTTCGACAACGAATTGGTGACCGGTGCCCAAAAAGAGGACTCATGCACATTTTGACTCATCTCTGTTCCATATCGAGTACACCATTCGCATGCATTTTATTTTATATTTATCGTTCCATTCATAGAGTCCCACATTGTGATCTAAACAACTGCTGTCACAAGTTTGACACTGGGTTAGAATAGGTTGTAGGGTAGCTCAACCAGTCGTAAGAGGCGACAAAGGGGCAGGCATCATATCTCACAGATGTGTACTATTTAGTTACCCGGTCTCATTGTACAAGTTTATGCATAGTGTTGAAGATATACCTGCTCTATGGGTTCAGTCTCTGACCTTTAAGACAAGATTGACACACTTTGCTGGAGAGCTATGTCTAGAAGTTGAACTTCTGGAAATGTGTTGTAGCGTTGACACGAAACTGCAGCTAATGACATCGCTAACGAATTTTAGGAATAATAAAAGATATCTATAACCTTCATATTGTAGCCGTAGCTGTTATCGTTCCTAATCAAAAACTAAAATGGCGAACGAATCAGATGATTTCTTTTACTAACGAGGTCGTACGCGTATTTGATGTGGACTGGGAAGACTAGTCGTGAGTTCTTAGTCACAATATTTTATCTCTATGGTTTCGCATCAAGACTGTCGCATGTTTACACCCCTTCAGAAAGTAAACAAATAAACAGTTTTTGATATCTACCCTTACGCTACGCCTCCTTATCTCGAAAATAAACCCTAAACGTGAAGCGAAGCGCACTTCCCGTGTCCATCACACACTAATATATTGCCGTGGTTTTGTACACAGACAACCCTTCTGAGATTTGATCTGACCAATACTGTAACGCCCCCTTCGCTTCTGTATTCCCCCTACTTCCTTGAAGTAGTTAAAGTAGCCAGCGCCCGGCCGGCAGTGAGTGGCAACTGGCAAGTGCACTTGGTAGTTCTCGAGCAAGACATTTGAAACCACTTTGCCAAATTGTCATCAAAACTCTCTGCCACTCTGTTTCCCCCCTTTCTGGCTTCGTCACGTTAAAACTGACACTGGTATCTCTTAGTTATCAACTAATGTAGAACCGTATGCTATTATACCTAACTCAACTACGTTCTCAGCTATTATGGGCAGACACTTCACCCAAAACAACCTTACAGATGCTTTCGTTATAGATAAGTGATTCGTGACCCTAGTAACTAGCACCAATTTTTGAAATACCGACCGCTGACTGGCAAATCAATGACGAACGCATCCGTAAAGTTGTTTAGCGACAAGTATATTGCTTTTACATTATCTTTGAAGTTTGAGTAATGCAGACAATCAACTTTTGTATTTCGTACGTACGATCGGAGATACGTACGGTTCTGTAGAAGATGTCGTATTGATAAAACATTCGGGTCTATTTCTGCCTTTGATTATTTAATATCGTAAAATCATATTTTCACTTGTCCGTTTTAACTTTTTCTATGAAGGTCTGGATTCGGGAGTGAAATATTTCCATTTGGTATGGTCGAACACGTTTACTATTAATTAAAAGCCGTTTTAGTACAGCTATTCGATAACATTATAATTACCTTGGAGCGTTTTTGTTTTTTACCATTTGGAATAATTTGTACATTTACAATATTGGTATTTTAATAAAAAAAATAAAAAAAAAACATGTAGCTTGGAGCGGTTACACAAACTAGGCACATGAGACCTAGTGAATGATTTACTATGCACTTAAGTTCGTGGAAATAATTTAACTAGGTACAGGCACGGAATAAATACGTTGTTGTGTGATGATAAAAGCTGCAGTATTACTATTTGTGTGTATTTTAATTAGTTAAAAACATATGTATTCGCAATGCATTTAAATTTTAAGTTACTATTTTTTATTTTGTGCATTCAAATTATATTGAATATACTATTTTTGTATCTAACTTCATTTTCAGTAGATTACATATATTTTAAATCATGTACTTTTCAATACTGCATCACGTTGGTTGAAGATTTGTATAACTCATTACATTTATTACGAATAATAATAATTAAAAATAAATTAACTTTGACAAAACACCCCCGGACATATATTTGTGATTGATACTTACAGATAATTGTATGGTACAAGTCCCAAAATGTTACAAGTTAACTTAAGTTTTTCCTATTGAAGCATCATAAAACCTTCCAGGACATATCGTGTTCATGGTTATGACGTCACATTCTAGTCTGCGTCCAGACACTCCTCAACCTTTATCAGACAGTCCCGCCTTTTTCAGCTATGTTCAAACATTCTCTTCCATTTTAGCACATTTTCTCTCTTTAACGAAAACATGAATATATAATGTCCTCAGTGACAATCAGACACCGAAATATATTCGGATCGCGATCTGAGCTAGCCATACAAATTCGTATTTCTGTCATATTCTGAGACTTGAAAAGAAAAACTGTATCTATTCTAATAAACTAATTGGTTTTAAGAAGACAAAAGTGGAAGTTGATTTAAAACCAAACACGTGTAAGCGTTGTGTCGTAGGCTACGCAGAGGACGTTTGATAGGTCAGAAACGTAATAATAATCGTTTATCATTAGCTGAATTTAGCTATTGGCAGTAGAGGAATTTTTTTTTCTTCTTATTTTGTTGGCTGCAAAATGTATTAAAAGAAAACATAATACATGAAAAAAGGTTTCGCAGATAAAATATTTTATTTGTAAATATATATATTATAGGTATTTAAAAAAAAAAATATATATATATATATATATAAGACAATACACACTAGTTTATACTTATTAATCTGTGTTAACACATTTTAAATAGCAGTTACACTTTATCTTAAAAGTTCTAACATTTTTAGGCTCTCGAATTTTACTTGGCAATTTATTGTAGAACGTTCTTAACAAATAGACTTCATAAATGTTTACCTGTGCTTTTACTTTTAAATTCGATGTATATATTGTTCAGATGACATGCCCTAATGTTATGTGCATGTGTCTTCCATAATAATGTTACACTTCAAATATTCACTTACATAGCTACTATAACTAGCCTAGGCTCTTGCGTACCGCTGCATTTATTTCGTTCGTGGTCGAAAGTTGGCAATGGAGGGCTAACTAATAACCTTTGGATTAGAGTAATACCCAATGTTTACAAGCTTCTCTTGTCAATGCGCTGATGCTCTACCTCCTCTAATCCATGTTTGTGGTTCCGCGTTCAATACTCACTTCAACAAATATGAACGTTACGGATTGTTTTGCTCGCTCATACTATCGGCTTGGATGTACCATTATGACCTCTGATCTGATCCTTATGACGTAAATGCATTGAGCAAACACACCTCAGTATGGATGAGAACCCGCATCAGTTGACTAGTTGGGATTTGATATTTACATATATTCTCAAATTGTGATGGCGATTTATGAACAGTAGCAATTTTTTCGGTGAAGTTGAGAGTTAAATATTTTCTCAAAATGTTATGCCGATTTACGAACATGGTAGTTTTCCTTAAAATTGAGAGTTAAATATGTTCTCAAAATGTAATGCCGATTTATGTACAGCAACAATGGTAGTTTTCAGTGAAACCTTCGAGTCAATCACACAAATTATGTTTACTTTCGTATTTTGTGTGTAAGTTTTAATCTCCAACAGCCTCATGCACAAAGCCACTTGCAGACGCAACTTTTGCCTTGCACCCGCAAATCAATGAAACCGAATGCACAAAGGATTTACCGACGCAAATATTTGCGTGAGCTCGTTAAAGTTGCGGCTGCCTCGACCGTCCCACAAATAGATAAAATGGCGGCCCTGTCAAATACGGTGGACAGCAGGCTCCCGCGATCTCGTGTTTTAGAGATTGCACCAACGTATTGGAAGTTCCGGATTACATTTTTAATACTAGTTATTGTCTGCCAAAACATTTGGCTCAACTTTTAGTCGAAAATCTTCGTGTAGATTCAAGAATGTGCGATAGGAAAAAGTAACGGTACCTTCCAGTTGACGTTCAGATAAGTTTCCTTTTAATATTGGCCTAGGCAAGCATACTTGTAAACCATGTGTTAGTGCGGAGTGCCTAGCTACACGCCATAACAAATCTAAATGTATGTAAAACCCAGAAAGTATAACTAAGGCCTCAGCTCAGCCTAGGCCTGGGCTATAAGCAGGCGTATCGTGAGGCCCTAGGCCTAGCTAGCCCTAGGCCTAGAGCACAGGCTTCTAGGGCTTAGCAACTTGTGGTATTGACAGCTTCAGTTCAGTCGTAGACGAAAAATAAATAAACACTTTCTGTGTAAACAGCTAGGTAGGCATAGGTCTAGGCTTAAGACGCCTAGGCCTAGGCCTACCCTACGCCGCGTAGGCTGTGTAGGCCTAGGATCCGGCATACGAAACCTCGCAAAAACCTGGGGATACCGCCGTAAATCGTAGCGTAGAGAGAATACAAATACAATTATATTCTTGGCCGTAGGCCTAAGCCTAAAGGATTGGTGTAGTAACAGTAAACCTGCGTTATAGTTTAGCCTAGACCAACGTATAGGCCTACCAGTACATACCAAGTACTAGGCCACTAGGCTTAAGCTCAGACCACCTATTATGCAAATAGCCCTGACCATTCTGGATTTCCATACCATTACCTACACTAGGCTAGGTCTAGGCCCGCGTAAGAACCATGAGCTAGATATAGACCCAAGCCCTAATGGGAATACACTAGATTCTAGGCTGATTTATGTCGATGCCCGTACGTTCTATGTCACATGTGTCAACAGGGAATAAAATAAAATGTCATTATTCCAAGGATAAATATCACTCCCCCCCCCCCCCCCCCAAAAAAAAAAAAACGGAAATAAAATAACATGCCATTATAACAGGCCTGAATCACAGACAAAAATCATCATTTAGGTGAATCCGTGTGTTTATTTTAATTATCCCCCCCCCCCCCCCAACAAACAACAACAACAACAACAACAACAACAACAACAACAACAACAACAACAACAACAACAACAGGGAATAAAATATCATGTCATATAACAGGCCTGAATCACAGACAAAAACCATCATTTAGGTGACTTCGTGTGTTTATTTTAATTATCCCCCCCCCCCCCCCCCCACCAAACAACAACAACAACAACAACAACAACAACAACAACAGGGAATAAAATAGCATGTCATTATAACAGGCCTGAATCACAGACAAAAGCCATCATTTAGGTGACTTCGTGTGTTTTTTTGTTTATCCCCCCCCCCCCCCCCCTCCCCCAAACAACAACAACAACAACAGGGAATAAAATAAAATTTCATTATATCAGACCTGAATCATGTAGGCCATAAGCATTTAGAAAAAGGCTTGGTTGTGCGTTTATAATTATTTCCCACCTGCCCCCCGCCACCACCCCCACAAAATGACAAAAATGTCAAATGTCAAAACGTTTTCTGCACAGTGCTTACAAATGTTCGAAATCGTTGTCTGGTTTAAATCTCGTCATGCATTCCGAGATCCTAGACCCGTGATTGGTTCGGGTAAAGTCGGCCACGTCGGTAAAAGAAGTATTGGAACTTGCAGCGGTAAATTAAACGAGCATCATGGCGGACTTGCGTGAACGCTTTGTGCATTCGGTTTTCCGCAAATTTATCTGCGTCTGCAAGTCCGCCATTTTTAACGAGCGGTAACTTTGCGTCCGCAAATCTTTGTGCATGAGGCTGCAAGTTTACAAATTTGTTCTACACAGTTTTATCGACATCAAGATTGTGAAAACAACTTTTAATAAAAAAGGGAAATAAATATTTGCCTTGCGTGTATAAAATACAGTCATGATTATAGATTTCAAAGGGTTTATTTGTTTTACTCAAATTGTGTTTGAATACACAATATTTCCATTGCATACCGTAAAGTGGACATGCGGATTTCAACGTCAACGATAACCGTTTAAGGCAGGGGTCATGTTTGCGAATTATGTGGATTGCCAACTTAGTAGTGGAATCTTTATTTACAGTAATACCGGTCTCTGCAGCCAAAACTGTTGCCAATCGACACAGAATAATAACACAAAATATATAAGAACTAGATTTATAAACCGATAACTTTGAGACACATTTGTGTCAACGTCTATTACGCCATGAGAACTAGAGTAGCTTTTAAAACCACCGCCTTCCAATAGCACAGGAACTATAAGCAATGATCTCGGCGTCTAAAAAAACGTGAGCCACTTCTTTTCTTTATTACATATTTTGCCTCTTTGCAAGAGTATTCGTCTACTGGTTCACCTAAGTTTCCTTGCGTGTATGTGCTCGTATATGTCACGTCTGTGTATACTGTCACTGTCACATACGATATTGGCTATCGCATTAATATATTTGTCCCGTGTATAGTGTGTATATTATATTATATTAACAACAATACCATTTTAAGTAAAAAAAAAAAACCTTCAGGTCGCTACGAGTTGAATTCGAACTTTGTTTTGTATAGTGACGAGTTATGAATAGTAACATTAGGTATAAGGTTTAGTAAATTATATAAAATATGTTTTATTAGTTATTAATTAGCATATGTAATATAATTAATGATATCCTTGTTAAGTTTATACATTGAATTCGGTTTGTTCTGTTATCCCAAAATATTGATACTGAACCTTTCCTTTTTCTGAAAGGATTTTTAAACTTTGAGTATAATACTTACGCCTATGCTATATTGTACAGTACTAGACCCATGTCGGCACATATACGCGCACACGGTGTCTGCTGTCAGAACGATGAATACATATATGCACGGATTAATTAATGCACGAAATAATTCATCGGGCAACGTATTACAGTGTGACAAAAATGCACATTTTATTTCTTGCAAGCCAATCATCGTACTATCATTAATCCAAAAAAAATGTAGAGCTTATGTTTTGTACCCTCGGGGTTTAAGGGTTTATAGTTATATCAGTACCTAAACTGGAAAACAGGAAGTCTCCAGTTTTAACGGGGATCCAATACTTTTAGCGTAACACAGTTACCAAGGCTTGGAAACTAAAACGTCGAACAATAAAAAAACTCTTTGAATAAAACATCGCCGGTTCGGGGTGTATTCATAAGGTAGGTTACAACGTTTTACTTATCTGGCATTTCTGTCGCGTGACTCTCAGTCACTTTCATTTTATTCAAACAATCATAATAACTTTAATTGGGGGGTTTAGGAAGTCGAATGATGGATCACTGCCTAGTGTCGACATGGTAGTATTGTTGGCCACCTGTATAATACAGGCCGATTACTTGATTCGTATAAATATTACAATAGATCATTTGAGAACATTAATTTGGTCTTTTCAGGTGCGATCAAGTTCAGGTGGCAGTTAAAAGAGTTATGATTATGACCAATGGACATTTGATAAAACTCTGATCATTTGATATAAAAAACAATTACACTCGTTGGCCAAATAACGATGATTGTGAACTTTTTTTTATGGAAAAAAATAACATGAACCTACACAACAAATTATCTATTGTAGTTGATATTTTTTGTCATCTTATATTATGGGCCATTGCTTACTTGATTTTTGCGACCTGGCCATTTTTTTTAGAGTGCCCCACATACTAACAGTTTTGTAGATCAGTTTAGTTTACAAAGTGCACATACAATAATGGCGACCCCATTCACTGATTTATTTCAAAACAAAAATGGCGTTATTTTTTTAGTTGCCCTGTAAAAAGTTACGTTATAATATCAATAACAATGAATATCTACGCCTATATCACTACTAGTTAAAATAATAATTGGAAGTTTGAATACATTAATTTTGTATTACCGAGAGTCGTGCACACCTATCTGTCAAAGTTTTTGGAGCAGGAGCTCAGATTTCCAAGTAATGTCAGACAGTCTATGGCTGTATTGGCTGGCGCAACACCCGCAAGACCCACAGCTAGAACAACCATTTTGTCATGCAAAACTGAGCGTGTGTGACTCGTTTGCGACTGTGTAGAAATATATTTGTCTTAGTATGCATTACTTAAAAAGTTAAAAGATTTCCGTGCAACATGCTACACTTATTTTGTAGGCAATATATTTACGAAAACATTTAGTTACACTTTACAAAATTAGTCAGTACATATCGTTTTTAAACGGACTAACGAAAGTGAAATAAGGTATCTGCCAGAGCCAACCCGTATCCATTGATGACCCAGTATTAAATATTTATGGTTTAATCATGTATGAGAAACATTATTCTATGCACAAACATACAACTTATATTTATACATTGAAAACAATATACTTATGTTAATAGTGTGGGTGGCAAACATACATTTTTACGTTCAATTATTGTATCTTTTTTCTGATAGAAACTTTGTCTTCTTACGTACTTTGCATTTTTATGTATAACATAATATTATGTTTTGTAACAACTGATTCACAATAATTCGTTATGAATTATAAAGCCACAAACCGAACATCTGGTATCGTTATTATTTTTTTTGTGTTTTTTTAGAATTATGACGAATATTAATTTGTATTTACTCACATTTAGTTCATGTTCAATCCATTACACTCAAAGTTGTGAAGAATTTTCTCAAAGAAATAGGGGCTGATTCATAAACAAACCCCGACAATAGGCCTAAGTACTTTAAAAGATGTTTTACCCTGCAATAACTTGCGGTACACTGATGTCTCAATCCCGAAAACATACACGAAACGTTTCTGAGTCTATGTCGAGGGTAGAAAAAAAGGTGGCTCACATTTATTGTCAGATCATAAGAAGTGATCCACGTATATCTTGTAGGAGGGTACCTTGATATCGTAAGCAGTAGCACGTATCTTGACTCACCTACTTGTAACTGTATATACACCCACGCGGTTTTCACGAGTTGCGGTAAAATGTAACGTGGTTTACAGCCAGTCAGTCAGTGATTAATTCTACACCCCGCCTGCTACGCTCAGCTAACTATAGAGGTTTAGTGCATATTGATTCCCGGCCGTAAAGCTGGAGCGTAAAGCGCCATTCATCCAAGTGTGTAACTTATAACGAACCATCCCATAATAAACAAGTAATTGATGCATGGTTTGTCAGAACTCTGATTATATAGTGTAATTAATTACTAATCACAGTCTGACTACTTAACCCGATATTTTACCTATAACCGGTGTGCAGAGTAACGCTTCATTGGCTTGGTTGTGCTAATTACATTAAACAACATATTGTAGTGTTTTGTTTAAACTAAGCCAATTATCCAATTTGTAACTTCCAGCAAGCACGCCACGGCCCAGCCAATGATTATTATGCCTGGCGAAGCATTATACACAGTTTCCGTTCAGTCATTTATGTTGTATTCAACGAGAAAGAGAGAGAGATAGACAATGGTATCGTGCTTCAAACAAATAGTTCTGTGTAAACATGAAGTGAGCCTAATTATTGTCTCCATTACGTAGCTGGTTTGTATAACAGGTTATCACACTCGTCAGTCATTCGTGCGTCGCCGTTGAATCAAAATACAGCGATATTAATTAAATCAGCATTGATTTTGTGCTAATGTTCCTGTTGACTTAACTAGGAATTAGATTTACTGGGAATGATTGACACTGACAATATATATATATATACGAAATGTCATCTGTCGAAACAGGAAATATTAACATTATAATGCAACCGTTACCATGCTGTATTATCTAAGAATTGGTAACAACTGGTCAAGCTTCCAGCTGTAAAAATTATTGCGACTACAGTACAATTATTGTTACATCGGTTCTTTTGGCGTAGATGTTTAAATAATTATTTATGTTATTAATAATAATAACAATAATAATAATAATAATAATAATAATAATAATAATAATAATAATAATAATAATAATAATAATAATAATAATAATAATAATAATAATAATAATAATAATAATAATAATAATAATAATAATAATAATAATAATAATAATAATAATAATAATAATAATAATAATAATAATAATATTAATAATAATAATAATAATAATAATTTATTATTGAACCAATTCATGTTTTTATTTACTCACATTGTAGAATAATAAAAAATAAGTGTCTTGAAAGTAAACACAACTTGCTGTAAAAGAACTGTGATGTATATTGTATTTGGATTAGGTATTATTCAACAAAATACAGGTAGCATTGATTAATATTATTTTCTAGAAGTTATTAAATGATTGCCAATATACAGCTGTGTGAATATCAAAAATAGGTTATTCGTTCATAGGTTGGTTTTTACAAACCAAAAATAACAAATCATTATGGAAAACATGTGTATATTGGTGAGTTTGCTTGATTTGTTATTGTCAAGTTAATTCTCATTTTTTATCAGCTGCTTAGTTCAAGGGTATTTTAATGGTTTCTAAAAGTTACTTTACTTATTCAGCGGTGCTATTTTCACACGTTTGGTGAGTAAAATCAACAGTTTGGAATATCTACATTACTTTATAAATCCAAAAGCTTCTAGTTAAACTCATAGACTTGATTTGTCTATGTACCTCTGTTAACCTTGTCTGCGAAGATGTGTAAACAGAACGGTACGAAAGGCAACACAACGCATATAAGAACATTAAAGAGTAACTTTCTACATTTGTCCTTTCCCATTGCATGTGTAAACTACCCGCCAAACATCACTTTACTGTTAGGTAATTAAGAATATCTATATTTATAAACGCTACATGCAAAACTATATGTTTACTGTTAACATATGATACCTGTACGTTAACATGTTTTCCGTTTTCAGGAAACAATAGCAATGGATATGGATTAAAATTCTTACGCATGACCATGCGTATAGGCAGGCACACTATTAACTGTAGACTATCATAAATTCTTTACGACGTATACAATACGTTTGAACTCGGTTTCAGTTTACTAAATAACAGCAAATGTATAATGGAGGTTTTAGTGGCAACACTTTGTTTGGTCTCGCCAGCTCACCTTCAATCCATTGGCTTTCATTACCCTAGTAGGCCTAATTCTGAACACGCTACACACTGTTACTTATAGCCCATAAAACTTGCATGTGTTCTTTATTGTCCAGACCAGCTACCCCGCAGTGTTGTCCCACTTTTAGTTCAGATTTGCATACACTTCGGGTTGATACAAATGTTGCAAATCCATTCTCTCGGCAGTAACCCCAGTTTCATGATGTGTTAATAAATATTGAACGTACACCAACTCCATTAGCATTTGGTATTTTAATACAGTCACTTCGAATTCTATATTAAATCGTGACCTCTAGCGAAATTATACAGAACATATCCCCAAACTACTTGCAGAATATTGTGGTGCATTGGTGGCAGGGGGATGTGACTGAATTTTTTAAAGTTTGGGGTATTGCTTGAACGTTTTAACAATCCGACCTTTTTGTATTTTTTTTTTTCGGAAATAAGTTTTGGATAAAACCTCGAATTTTACAGCAGTTCTCCAAAAACAAAGGTAGTACTAAACGTTGTTTAGGTAACTTAAGTTTACCTGTGCGTATATGACACTTGTTAAAGTGTTTTTCTTTTTTAAAGTTAACTGTATAATTATTTATATTCGAATATTAGTAAGTGTTGTCTGACTATTATTCATTTCGAGATATAGTTGTATTATATATACACATTCATCAAATTTTGAGCATCGTTTTGAAGAAAATAACACTTCCCTTAATCAAGGCTGAAAACAAAAACGGAATACAGTAAAAAAAAAAAGAACTCGCCCTTTTTTACCTTGCGCCACATAACAGACGCAAAATTGGTACTAGCATACATACTTGCTTAAAGAATTAAGACGAAGAAAGGGAAGATAAGTAAGTAAGTAAGCAAGTAAGTAAGTAAGTAAGTAAGTAAGTAAGTAAGTAAGTAAGTAAGTAAGTAAGTAAGTAAGTAAGTAAGTAAGTAAGTAAGTAAGTAAGTAAGTAAGTAAGTAAGTAAGTAAGTAAGTAAGTAAGTAAGTAAGTAAGTAAGTAAGTAAGTAAGTAAGTAAGTAAGTAAGTAAGTAAGTAAGTAATTAAGTAAGTAAGTAAGTAAGTAAGAAAGTAAGTAAGTAAGTAAGTAAGTTATAAGTATGTTAGTAGGTAACTGGATTAAAACACATCTCGTAAAATTGACAAATTCGTTTGCCGCCTGGACGTAAAACTCTTTCAATCAGTGTTGTCGTCTTGTTAAGTGCTCGGACTCGATCTCCGAATGAAATGATTCCGACATTTCCAATAAAAGAACGGGGAGAGAGCTAACAGAGTTTAGGGGGGGCGGGAAGGCCGCCGGCGAACTGAACCGCGGACTAAAGAGAATCTCCACTGTTTGGATGGGAGTGTATTTGTCTTGTCCACATCGCATGCATAATCGATCATTATTTAAGCTGTCAGCATAATATGTAAACTAGATTTAACAATTTCAAACTATTTAACCCTGTCATAACCGTAACTACTATATTGAACGACGTAAACTCTTATTACTTCAATTACCAATAGGACAATTCATCAAAATCTGTATTATCAGATTTTTGGTTTGTGTGATGTGCAAATTAATACAACACAATTTAACTTTACGGTGGTTACGGAACTACACATTTTTGATCAAATACTGATCCAGTCTCGTCTGTTAACAGAATGTTAACTATAAAACAACTTTACCTAACTGTGTCTCTTTGTAAGTGACAAAGTACATACGATTTTTATTGTTCAAGTCCATCTCAATAGGCACTTTTAAACAAACAACTGAAGAAGCCACCCTACCCTACGAACTCTTCATAGTGTAGACTGTGGCCCATTTCTCTCGGTTATTGGGGGTTTGAACTTTCGTTACTAAATAAGATGAATGTTATATCGTTTATGATCTATGAAAGCGGGCCGACATGTTTTTAAAACATTTCGTTAAAAAATTAACTATAGCTAAATTTTGCATGATAATAGAACAACAAAATATTTGGCAGATTATGAAAAATGCGTATTGTTAATTTTACGAAATTTTTGTTGTTACTGTATTGATGTTTTCGTTGAATTTAGTTAAAATTCGTTGAGCCTTGAAAAAGATTGAACACAATGTTTTGTACAAGCTATTACGAGACACCAACACTTGTTTAACGATCGTAAAAACCTTTCAACCTTTCTCTGATGTAACTTTAGTTAGAGGTTTAGTTCAAAACCGCGTTATAATGGGATCAAAAAAATAATAACACGTGTTCGCGGTGACTGCCTGACAACAAACATGCGACCATTGAGTGGTTCCACTGTTGACTCCCTACATTCGTAGAAATATCGCATTGGTGCTCAAACCTCACCCGTGACTCAGTACGTGAAGATGATTGACGCCAGGTTTATGTGTATCACACATTACTTCCCTAGTTTTGTTGGATAATGATCACCATTGGCGGTGTTTTTTATATTCTATGATAAACACGGCATTATGTTTGGTGCATTAAAAATGCAATTTTGATTAATCATTTTCAATCGAAGTGGCGTTTTGCATAATATCATGCAAGTACATTTCCAGTCTCATAAAAAGTCTCGACCTGGCAAAAAATAAACGCCAATAAATTATTCATGGTTATTGTTGAGTATCGTCATTAAAATTACAAGTTCTGTAATAACAATTATTTATACAGGTCATCTGCATAATAGGGAAACGATTCCAACAAGCATAACAATTAATGTAAAATGTAATAGTTCATTGTTGCTTGTTACTCTTATTATGACCTTAATAATGTGTTAATCTTGAGTTGAGATTAAAAACATGTCACAGCTAACAGACACAGTCCATGAAATAAATGAATAAACTGTCACAATTAATTGCAGTGCGCAGCCATATTTGCAATGCCCAGTCGAGTGAGGTGCCCTGATAAAATGTACTGCGCGCATTTCTGATAATTGCACGAAGGCAACATTTCGTCCTTGATTTAGTGCAACGTAGTTATGCGACGTTTTTATAAATTACAATAAAACATTCTATAATTACATTACTCAGCTCGCTTCATGTAGCGGAAGAAGTTAATAAGTTCAATGTTTGACATGTTGCTGTCCAATGAGGAATGTAACACACATATTTAAGTTTATTTATGAAAGAAAATTACTAAATACATATTTATCATTACGTTTTTCCTTATTTCTTTCAACAAACATGTACACAACTATACATGTAAGAGTCATGCTTGCTATTATTAGAACAACGTTGTTATTGAAGTAATTTGTCAATATCTTGTTGCTTACATAGCGGGAATGTGATTCACAATGTTTTATAATAGTCTTTTTTTAAAGTTTTGAATGCAATTCAGAACAATCAAAACTAGAAAAGAATTAACAGAAGGCAGTTTCTGCTGATGACATCCTTTACTATACATGTATGGAACGCGCTTAAAGTATTGTTGAAGACAACTAGAACTTGAACGATAATAACTATAAGATACAATGTGCGCAAACCTGGATTAGGATAAAATACAATTAACGATATGAGTTAATCGTTATCGTTAAATACATAAATTACAATCCACGTGACGGTAGTTTTGTTTGCAAGCAAAGCAGTGTGGGTTCTCACTTTTGTTTGCGACCATGTGTACCACCATACGTGTGGCATGGCATGCACGTTCTGTAACAAAAGTGGCACGCCATGAAAGACAGTTTCAGTCTGTCGACAATATGTTGTCTGCTATTGTAAAGTGATTGTATTACAAGTGAAGGGTCCTGACACGGCACCGAGGGGTTTGGGCTGGCTATACACAGACACGGTACAACAACAACAGAACGGAGTGCGTGGCTGCATGCGTGCTTGTGCCCGCCGCTTTTATTACGGCTATGTAATAATAGCTGTTCCGTGTTACTGATATACCCGATTATGGTTTTAAAACGTATTTCGGTGGCTGAACTAATAAAAGCTGAAATTGACGGTAAGAGATAAACGAAAATGTTCCATGACGTTTGTAATCGGTGCCGCACAAAGCCCTGTGAATGAATAATGGACAGTAAAATTATCTGATAACGATGGAAATTAACATTGAATTGTGTTCTGATTAACTTTATCCAATATTCCTTTTTATTCAAAGTCGTAAAGCTCTCTATATTTTCTATAAAAAAATTGTACATTACTTTATTGAATACCTAGCCTATATTTATGTTAAATGAAAGCTAGATTTGCCCTGATGTATATTAATGATTCTTC
Organism: Isoperla grammatica; assembly: GCA_945910005.1. Taxonomy (NCBI): domain Eukaryota; kingdom Metazoa; phylum Arthropoda; class Insecta; order Plecoptera; family Perlodidae; genus Isoperla; species Isoperla grammatica. The sequence continues at coordinate 44,555,735 of OX246737.1, read as the reverse complement.
AGTGTTAAGGTTAAGTCTGTATCCAGCGGTTACATGATACATTTCCGCTAATGGTTAGCACGACTGGAGATCCTCTTCAAGATTATCTTTAACAGGTCAGAACGTAATGCTATTAATGAACTGAAACAGTCATATCTTACCCAATTTGCCTGCAAATATACTGGGAAATGTACTCACATCTATGATGAAGCCAAATATGCAGCCACCAGAGAATGTTCTACGAAGTGTATTATTATTATTCCATGTTGTGGCGAAACTTTGACGAATCTTTATCCTCACACTGAATAAAACCCGAAACGAAAGCTTCAAGACTCTTTGCTCTTACATATTGAGATTCGGCCTTACCATTTATTGATATTATTTAATTGCTCTTTTTCGAATTCTGTTGCCGTACTTACAGAACAAATGTTTGGGCGTGTTTATGCTGACTAGTCTTTCATGGAGGTATTTGACTACTACTAAAAATGATATTTTAAATCACACGTTCATATTGTTGCTTTTATTATTTTATAAATGGCTGGTATTACGAGGAGCTAATAAGAAAGTTAGTAGTAGCTTATAACTTTTTTCCCCATGACAACCACCAATCGCAAGCTTTGAAATCCACCTCGTAGTTTATTACCTCCTATTAAATTACTTATTAGCTGTTCGTAATACCGGACCCTTATCACTAATGAATTGTATTAATTAACGGATAACCATAAATAATAGTCACAACAATCTCAAACAAAGAACATTTGTGTCCGAGTTTCCCTATGAATCTGGCAGTACAAACATGGATAACGAAATGCATGACCGAAAGTTCTAGTTTGAAACCCAGTTAATTTGTGTTGTATTAAATTATGCTCCCAGAACTATACATTACGCATCAAACTCAAATCTGTGTTTTACATTGTCAAACACATGGTGCACATGACAGTTGTTCACACGCAATAACATTGCTGCAGTTCTTCGGGCGTATTAAAAATACGGCACAGTTTGATGGAGCCATATTAGTTTGCTCGTTAGTCTCGGTGGCTCAGTGGATTTACACAGAGTCGGTAATTTTGGTACAATCCTAATGCTCAGGTTCTGATTGCAATCGATAAGAGTAATAGAAAGCACACGTCATAGCAAGCGGTTGACAATGAACATGTTAGATTCTTGATTATACTATTCCAACCATTACTTCAGTTTTGTATATAATAGTAAGGAAAAGCAAATTTGTGTTTTATGTTGAAAAATAAAGAAAGAAAATTTGAACAACGTACACCCTCAATATTTCTTTTTATATTCACGTTACTGAAAACTACTGTAATCGAGCAAGATGAAAGTATGAAAGTTTGAGTTTTTACCATTGATGTTATATAACTTTCCCATTGATGTTATATAACTTTCTCATTGATGGTATGTAACTTCCTCTGCGAATTCTTTGACAAGAAAACGATATCTTCTTTTTATTTTGTTCGTGGGCCGCTGCAAATGGTTGGTGCCCACGAAGAAATTAAAACTGTTACCAAATATATTGTTTTTTCCAAAGTTTATCACATGTATACCTATATGTGTTAAAAGCATTTTAAAAACTTAAACCTTTACAATTGTGTCTTGCTCGCTTATAATAGTTTTCAATGAAAGTAAAACGTAATATTGAAGGTATGCGTTAACCAAAATGTTAATTATTCTTTTTTAACATTGCAAAATATCACATTGGTTTTAACTGGGATAGCCTTAAAAGTTGCTTTCCCCCATATATTGGTAGACTCAAGTAAATCAAAAAGATGAGGCGGAAGGGGGGGGGGGGGGAGGGGGGCGCCAAGGGTCTCCATGTCCATCCCAGTCTTCCAACGTGGAAAGTACAGATTTTAATCTAACACGGACCCTACCTCGGGTCGGATTGGTACTACTATGTTCTCGCATTATATATAATTATATCACCTCATCTACTTACGATTGTAACGCGATACTTTGTTCCATTTTGTGAAGATAATTTTTTAATGTATAAATGGTTGTGTTTCTCATATCTGTAATCGCAGTGATATAGCAATGACATGGGTGGAGCACGGTCAGAGTTTGCATGCACCCCTTTGATGTAGACCCATACACGAACGTAGTCCGACTAATTTATCGACTTGCTGAAAATACAATTGAATTCTTACGAAGTAGGAAACTGTTAAACTATTAACCCTTGCGTTAAATAAAGCAGTATACATTTTAATGACCTAGTCGCGTACTCGGAACCTGTTAAACATTGTGCTACTTTCGTTAAGACAACATTACACAAGTTGTATTATATTGATTGAAACATCGAAGATTGTTAGCCAGAAAAGTTCAATGTTGAACTATTGCATCTAGTAAGTAAGTAAATAAGTAAAAAAGTAAGTAAGTAAGTAAGTAAGTAAGTAAGTAAGTAAGTAAGTAAGTAAGTAAGTAAGTAAGTAAGTAAGTAAGTAAGTAAGTAAGTTAGTAAGTAAGTAAGTAAGTAAGTAAGTAAGTAAGTAAGTAAGTAAGTAAGTAAGTAAGTAAGTAAGTAAGTAAGTAAGTAAGTAAGTAAGTAAGTAAGTAAGTAAGTAAGTAAGTAAGTAAGTAAGTAAGTAAGTAAGTAAGTAAGTAAGTAAGTAAGTAAGTAAGTAAGTAAGTAAGTAAGTAAGTAAGTAAGTAAGTAAGTAAGTAAGTAAGTAAGTAAGTAAGTAAGTAAGTAAGTAAGTAAGTAAGTAAGTATGTAAGTATGTAAGTATGTAAGTAAGTAAGTTAGTAAGTAAGTAAGTTAGTAAGTAAGATTGTTAGTCAGATACTAATTCTATTGTTTACTGGTAAGGAGAGATTCTGGTATTGTGATTCACTTCTCACGATCCACAAATAGATTTACTAAATGTGTGCATGAGTCGAGTCACGTCACGAATGAGGTTCGCATTCTGCTACCGCTGAGCTACCTCTAAGATACACCCATAGCCAACGTTACTGAAATAAAGCAACCTCGGGCTAGGTCAGGAGGTGGATGTTGGGTGACCACTCTCCTCTGTGACACTAGTTACCGTTGGTTAGAGCAGATTGGAGGGTTCGAAAGCTAGTGTTACAGCTTCGTTCTTCTCGTCAACTGCTCGGCAGTCCAGGTTAGTGGAGTAACATATATGACTTGTCAAAGTTCCACCGTCCTTTCGGATGGGACGTAAAGCCGATGGTTCCCTTGGTACTTTTCAACAGGAGTAGGCTACGTGCCGGTAATAGGCTTCCCCTCCTCCCCTCTTCATTATCATCATTCATCAATCATCAGGCTAAAGAGGGCATTTTTGCTCTACACTGGCCTTAATTACAATAAAATAAATAAAAAATACGAAGATGCGACGACCACGTAAAAGGTAAAAGACAACTATTCGTTGCGCGATTTTAATTTAAATGCGTGGACGTGCTAAAACAATCACATTAACTGGACTTCCGTTTTCAACCAAGTTTGATATTTTGACAACGATGCTAGTGTAGACTTCAAAGACGAGCAATAAGGATGATGTCTAGAGTAAACTCGAAACGACAACATCAATCTAAGTATTCTGGTTTAATTGGATCTGAACACGACGAGCTACTTCTAGAAACACCGATGCCCTTCGAGGCAAGAGTATTGTTTTGAGTGGTGGGGCAGAACTTCCCCCGATACCTCAGTGAGTAGGGCCTACCTCCCTGTGGTCCTCGCATTTGTTCGGTGAGGAATGGACCCATGTCGAGATAGTAGAGTGAAGTTAAATGGCGGTAAATCACGCTAACTAACCATAAGTGGTTGACTCTTGTTGATTAAATTGATGCGCCTATCCCTTCCTTCACGTTGTCCTACGGGACTGAGGGGCCCTCATATGAAGCTGGTCGAGAACTTGCGTGGCCGATTGGGGTGAAAGATGCAGCCGTTCAACTCGACTAGTACGGTGTTTCATTACATCTTATCAACGTACAAATGGTGGATTAATAAAATGGATACATGAAATTTTAAATCATTTTTTCTTATAAATTAATATCATTTAAATTGAAATATGTATTAGCCATCCAGAAAACTGAACCATTATATAGTGATGTATGTTGCGGTTTCTTTGTTTTGGGGGTAAACGCATTTCTATAAGAAAAATGTGATACTCGATATGTTTGATACTCGATGTGTTTCAGACGTGCATCTTATTTGTGTTTTTTCTATTGTAACGAAACTCGGATATATACATTTCCTGGTCAATCACTTGGCAAAAGGCAGCAAAAGACACATCATTTTTGTAAAAGAGACACATCATTTTTGTAAATTACAGGCAAATAAAGGTAATGCAGGTAAGACATTTAAGGCAGAGATGACAGGCAGACACAAAACACATAAGGCAGCAATCTCATTCCTTTTATTCGTTTTTACATTCTGGTCATGTTTTCTTTGCACATTGTTAATACGATTTTTCAACAACAATGATTCTATTCTCCATGTCTTATTACAATGTTTATTCGCAGTTCGAAAAAGAGAAAAAAGATTACCTATAAATGGATGCTGCAATATACAACCTATCGGTATTTGATACAGTTTTGAGAATTTATTAAATACATTCAAATTTATATCTATACATACAGGCAAACGAAGTGTGTTAAAAAAACTACTCACATGTGTTTATGAAGATTGTTCAAATTTAAAATCGCGCATCAGACATCTAAATTCCGTGTTCTCATGAAAAAATGTGTTTTACGTTTTTCTCGCTGTGTATTTTCACAGACTATTTTCAAGATTAAACTGGCGAGAAGTTTGATTTGAACTCCTCTACATTTTATGTTTATTTGGTAACCGTACGAAATTGTAACACGAAACCCTTAAACGCGCCAGGGAATTTATAACTTCAGATAATATTTCAAGTGAGTTTTACTTCAACCCAAAACAAAACGAAATGTAAATGTAAACGTAAACACGTTTTTCTTGTGTGTAATAAAATACGCATGTTAATTTCTCGCATAGTTTAAAACTACATTGAAATGTTATAAAGCCTTACTTACGTTGAAGAATATTTCCAATTTGAAAAGGTGTAATTCCATATTCTTGATACAAATGTAATAAAGTTGAGAGCCAAATGCTATATTATGCAAACACACATCTCTCCGGATTCATAACATTATTTTGCATGTTGAAGTTTTCTCATATACATTTGTCGCGAACAATGGGACTTCAACCCTATCCCAGTCTGTCCATTCTCACGAATTTATTATTTCCCGGAATATCCAGTATTTTAATAACTTCGGAATGGTTTGGTCTAACCAGCATCTCACCCTTTACCCAGTTCTAAGCAAACACTCTCCACTCCATGTTTCAACCTCTCGCTTCACATCGACTTCACATCGACTTCACATCGACACATCGACATAGACGAAATAGTCTTCATTACTCATCGTCTCTCAGAATAGTTGCATTCATTTCACGTGAGACATTACTGAACCAATTCAATGATTCTTGATTCCATTGCATAACAAAATGCTTAAAATAATAAGCTTTGATCGCGAGACAGTGATACAATGTAGCTGCATCCACACTTCTTGTTAGCACAATACATAACGTGTAGAGCCAAGTAAAATTCGCGTTACGAAATGAAACGAAACTGTAGTTATACCCCTTAAAACTATAATGTGGACGAGACGTCGTGTCAGCATGCCAATTATGCAAATTTTGAATCGTGAAATAACGCAATTTACAGCTTTAACCTTGAAAACCACGAAATATCTGTGTTTTCACAAAATAAGACCGACATAACAAAATTTGTTGAATATTGGCGAAAAATAAGTGTTTGTGTAAGAAAAAACGCACAGAAGAATTAAAAATATAAAGAAAATAGATAGAAAGTACTGTTTGTACACACGAATGACTCTTCTTTATTTAAGTAATATTCCTAAATTGATTATATTAATGTCGTTTTATGTTGCTTGTTATGCGCCTTATAAGAATAACACCGCCAAAACGAGGAATTTGCTGTTTCAAAAATGAAATTTCGGAAAAAATAAAACCATTTCTGTAGGGCTCTATACATAAGGTATACATTTTTCTTCGGATAAAAATCAAACCACATATAAATGCAGTGTAATATTGTTTTCTACCTGTTGTTTAACTACACACCTATTAACCACTGTACCGTGATTGTTATTCGCTACTGAAATATTTTTTAAATTCAGATCAAAATTCAATTTAAATTCAGTTCAAAACATGTTTACCTTATGAGTCCATGTTTTCTAAATGGAAGTGGTGCGAGGTTCGCCAAACCGCCATTAGGGCCTTCATTACAGACGTCATCGAGCCTTAAAAATACTTGCGTAAACAGTGGAAATAGAAGTGGAAAGTCTTAGCGCCATTTGTTTTTTTAAATTACATCAAACAGCATCAATTTCGGGTACGGGAAATCATCTCTCCAGTTTTCGTCCCTTGGTGACATCATTGTGGTATCGACACGTTCTGTGATAATGTAAGTTAGAATACCGGTAAATTCTCAAAGTCATTACTCAAGAATAATTCAGTGAAAGTCAGCCGATCAAAACATGTCACCCGTATCTCCAATCCAGGGTGACTTGCTTATGTGTAGTATCAGTGCATTGCACTTAGAACGGCGATACAGTTAAAGTGTAAGTGTAGGAAATTAGCTCTACGTTGGGGTACGTAATTGTTATACAAAGTGACTTTAAGGGTAAACATAGATTGCTAACCTGCCGTTTACCCTGTTATTATGTTACATCGCTGACAACACCTTGTCATTATTTTCAGTGGTAGTAACTAGTAGGCCTAACCACCACACAAACCCCGTAAGTAATGTATCGTTATTTGCGTAACATGCATTTCATCCCCGAGTTAACAATAAACATAGTTTGCGCTCGCCAAATCATTGCAATCAGTTGTTGGTAACCTAGTTGTGATAAGACCGTAAGTACACTTGTTGTTGGACAGGGCACGGATTACCGTGCAGGACATCACGTAAAACTACAATCAGTTATCTAGTAGGTAAGACCTGATTACGTCTCTGTTACAGCGCTGACCCCAATGACCGCCGCCATTGAAAAGTTTTACATTACGAGACGCGCAAAAAATGAGAGCGTGTGTCCATTTGATTGCTGAAGTTTGTTTCATCAGTTTCCTGTTCAGTGATGGTTTAACAAAGTGAACCTTTATTTTCAAAGACTAGTGTGAAAAAAGTACATCGGTTGTACGTGATTTGATTATTTATTGGTTAGATAGTTACTGTCGTGGGAAAATAAAAGAGCTGTGGCTTCAAAACACACCCTCTGACTTCTATCAAATGAGTAGAAATACACTAAAAGATATGTAAAATATGTAGCTGCAGCTGTTGCTTCTAAATCTTCAAACGTAGTACGTTTCTATATGGGATACGTACATAAGTGCATAAGTGCATTTGTGGTATTTTAATTAAATTAAGCTCTCATGAAATGTTTGCTATTGAATCACATGAGTCCACTAAGCAGGGCGCTAGGGTAAAATGGCTTACGGAATCTGTTAGTATAGAGAAATTAAGTAATTTATACTGCTGCAACTGTTCCCATTCACATTCTAAACTAACATTATTAAGATTTAATTATGATTGCTTTACATAATATACCGTCTCGCAAAAAGCGAGGAACACTTGTTATGCATATGTTATATTATTTCAACCCGAAAATTTACCTTGTTTGTCGTATTGACATTTGAAAATACAAGTAGAGGTTGAAGGGGCGTTTGTGATAATAACACAATGCTGCTTGAATGTGCTTTGCATTATTTTGTCAGAGTTGTGTAGAGTTGTGTGATATATGTCACTGAAAGCAATTGTTACAAGTGGTGCGAAAATAATAATAGACTAATTCTATAACGTTTCGTTGGTAAGCACGTATGCAGTAGTAGATATTAAAATACAACTCTAAATTTTAATGTATCATAAAGTGTGGGTAAAATCAGAGAAAGTAACCTTTTCTAGAATAGGTCTTGCAGCATTTAAATGTTAGCCACCTGAAACCACTGTGTAGTGTTGACTACAACACTTAATGGAAAGAGTATCTATCTCTATAGCCATTTTTATAATTAATTATGTAGTATGCAGAACTTTTAAAATTTCACAACTTAATCAACTTGTATTAACCTTTTAAAATTGTAGTTGATATATAAACTAGCGGCAATACCTTGAAGGATAATCACCATCTGGAAGCCAGATTATTTCCCTAAATGTATCGTGAGTAACAATAACAAGTGCGTAGTCTAGATATTTAATCATTACTATCTATTTAATGCGTGTTCATGATATAACGCTAAATAATAGACAAAAATAAAATAAACATCATACACACGACCATTTAGACGTTAATGTTGACCTGTTATGGGCTTTGAAACACTTCTGAGTACACGTCTTAGTTGGCCGGACAATAAGGACAGTTTGTGACAGCAAGTTGTGCGACCGTATAATCTAACATAAGTTGTAGTGCATGGTTGGATGGTCGGACAAGTCTCTGTAGTCTGCATACACGTACAACACAAACAAGAGTGACAATGTATGTGGACGATAACAAACACTCCGTCACCCTTGGGCATTGTTCGTCGTGTAAACGTATTGATTGGGAACACACGACACAAGAAGTTCAATGACAGTTTCGTTGTTATCGTTTTTGTTTCCTAACACCTTTAGTACAGAGGGATGAAGGGATTTGCTCAGCATTTCTGTTGTAGTGGTGACAAATATCGTTGTACAAAACCTACTTCATGTTTGGGGACACAATTTGAAATTGCTATCTTAACGAATACTTTGACTTCAAAGCATTATCTTGCGGATATTGACACGCATTGATAATGCCAAAAACATGGCCCTTTCAGAATGGCAGCGTCTTAGTTACATAAACATGAGGTGTTACATGTGGTTAATATCGGTGTACAGTTTTCACTCAAAAAGTAAATTGAAGACAAGGATTCTGAATCCGTTCGGAATTTTCATCTAAAGTACATACAACTATAATAATCAGATACAGAAACATTAATTTATATTGTTTTACAAAAACAAATGTTTCTATTGTCAACAAAGTAAAATTTAAATTTGAGAACTGAACCCGTTGAATTACAAAATTTGCACTCATGGTTATAATACTAATGTAATAATTTGAAACAAAGTAGTGCCTATGAATCAACTGCAATTAAATGTAAAGTAGCATCTTACTAACAAATGCAAGTTCCGAATAATAAAGTGATTTACTGCGAATACTCCCGTACAAATACGACGTCTGTGTTAGAAACTAGACTTTAAGTTCGACTAAATGAGTAAGTTCGCGGCTCAACGTTAACAATATCAAGAACAAGTTTGCTCGTTATAACGCCACCGTTTGTATAGTTTCGATGACTTCAAAACAATGGATTTGACGTCGGAATCAAATAACCAAAAATTGTTTCAAACAATTCTTTGTTTTAATAGGATATCCGGGTACCTGTAAAGTCGACTTGCAGGAAGTCAGCTAAAATTAGTCACACGCAGAAACTCAACAGTAAATGAAACTGTCCCCCTAACCGGTGGACTGATAGCGAGTTATCTTATCGTCTTTACCGCGAAAGGTATCGCGCCTGCTGTTGAGTTTCTGCACCAGAGAAATGGAAGGGGGATATCTTAAACGGGCTATTACAGAGGTTCACAATATACCGTTTATTATTTGATAGCGGTTTCCTTTTACTGTCGACTTTCCTTAGGTTGACTTTCCGCGAGTGGGTATTTCTTTGATAAGTTTCCGTGTTTTCTGCCGACTTTCCGTCTAGCTGAGTTTCTGCAGGTGGACATTATGCGTTTCTGATTAGAAGTCGCAGTTGGAGTCATGAAATCAAATTGTTATTTATATCAAAGAATACACGTATTTCAATTTCAACTTTAATTACTGGAGAAGCGGTGTTTACACTGAATATGGAAACTCTAAAACAAACCGATACATTCACATAGACATTATATATGTAAAGACTTTCGTGACCCATGTTTATGTTGATGAATAACAAAACGATTTTTTGCCCCACCCCAAAAAGCTCAGCTGCTCCGACGAAGGCACTTGAAGCGGTTCCCGAAAAGCCTGAGTATAATGAGTGTAATTGACATAACTGAACCACCTAAAATGTGTTTATCTGTATATGTGTGACTGTACTGTATAGACCCTTTGGTTCTGGCCGTGGGTGTTGGTTTGAGTATGATAACCGACATTTCGGCAGAATGAAAGCAGTAATTATCTAGGTAAAACTATTTTTTCTTTTTAATGAGTATACTTATAGAGAAATGGGTTCACGAAGATAATAGTGGGTGTTATCTTACCACAAAAACACCCGCATTCAAACCAAACCAAAAACTTAGATTCAAATTTGTTCCGTGAAGGTACATAGGCCTTAGGTACATAGCCAGGAGTGGCAGCTCGCCGGGTGAGGCAGAGGAGTGGACACCAATACTATACTGGCATATTTTGTATTAATATACTACGTATTAACATATTATGACAAAATCCGGTGTTCTACTTGAAACACTACATTTATTCTACGCATCATCAGTAAAATTGTTTCAGAGCCACCAATACTAGCCAGTTTCCTCGCCAAAACATTTACAAACCAAACCGAATATGTTTTAAACGCGTTAAAGGTTATGTGGCGTGGTTGTCTTTGAAAGGAATTGAGAGTATATTATCTGGCACCTTATCGAATACCCTTAGAGAGATGGTGAAGCATAAATCAAGGAAGCAGGGGCGCGAGATGGGGAGTGTCGGGTCGTGAAGAACTTGGGATCCCCTGAGATTGGAATCTTGGTTGCATTACGGTTATGACTTTTAAAGCTCATTGCTTGAAGTAGGTCTTGATGCTGTCTGACACTCATTAGGATGATGAAAGGGAAATGTGGGTTAGTCCCCGAAGTGAATGTTGGCATGAATGTTCGCACAGTTTCAACAAAGTATTATTATTATTAGTAGGAAACTTTAATTTATTTGAAATATAATCTATATTATCAATTTACACTGTCAAGTTGTTCACTTTTTTGGCTTCTCTTGCTTCGTTTCGTAACATTGATAACCCTTATTTTTGTTATTTTTATATTTGTGACTCCCAATAAAATGGCATATAATTTAGGTTTAGTCACATGATGCTTGTTTCATGAATTATTGGATAAACACCTCATTAACTCAGCTTTAAGAACGTTCATTTCATAATTATTCTAACTATTTGACGTTATTTGATAAAATGTTATATCGTGATATAATATTTGTGAATCGTTTTTTTTTTTATATATATCAGTGCTTCATTATTGAAATCTTTTCTTAGCAAATCAACGTACTATTCTTCCGTAATGAAATCGTAGGAAAACGCATCACCTCCATGTTTTCAATGTTTGTGTTGCGTGTGTTTATATAGTATTAAAGTCATCCGCAAAATATGTTTCTATTTTGTAAAAATTCCGGAACGTAGGACTTCTATTTGAATATAGACTAATTTAGAACAAATCACACCTTCACAACTTAATGCGAGGTCTTATTTTATTTACGTAAAAATTATTTGCTTAAAATTGTATATAATATTCTCATATTAACTGATGTAAAATTTAAATCTTTGAAAATCAGTTGGTTTACTGAACTGTACACACATTTACACGTAAAAAGTAGAATACGGCATTTTATCAGATAAAGTACAATTGACGTAGGTATGCAAGTTATGATCAAATCATGGTATTATCTCAATGCTACAAGTAAATAGTGTATTTTGTTTTTACATTTTATCAATAACTTTTAGAACGCATCTAAAATAACGGGGTGTAAATGTATATTATTATGGTAAATAGGTAGTATGAGTAGGGGTAGGGTGGGGAGGGGAGGGGGAGGGGTGAGATTATGCCATGGAACATGTGTATTATGTATGTTGACACACGTGGCTCCATGAAAGCTTCTTACGTAGCTCGGGCATTATTTTGATGAAATGATAACACCTCCATGCTTATCTAATAACATTAACCCAATTCAAAAACCAATAAATAAACTTCATCAATTTCTAATTTATTCGTGGTAAAGGAAGCGGAGTAACAAACTTAAAAGCGAGGTGAAATTTTCGATTCAAGTCTCTAGATTAAAAAGCCTCTTGATCAAATTCAAACACGATCGGTGTTTGCTAGTGGGAACGTCTATGTTGCCAGTGGGAACGTCTATGTTGCCAGCGGGAACGTCTATGTTGCCAGTGGGAACATCTATGTAGCCAGTGGGAACATCTATGTAGCCAGTGGGAACGTCTATGTTGCCAGTGGGAACATCTATGTACCAGTGGGAACGTCTATGTTGCCCTGCGGGTAATTTAGAGAAAATGTATCTTTGAAAGATAGCTGTAATGTGGTAACATTTATCGAAATGTTTGTCATGTGGGTTGTTTGTAGTATGTAACAGAATGGTTCTCGTTGTTTCACGCTTCTGCACGCGTTAGTCACAACCAGTATGGGAGCATCGAATGTCGCATACGCTCACCCAAACATTCCCTTGGTAATAGTCCGGAAACCAAGCTAGCCCTGAATCTGTTGTCATGCGTAAAAAAGCTTCGCAATTTCACCGGCTTTTCGACGTTCCGGGCCGCGGCATAACAACCGCGAGGCACCGACGCAATTTCTCACTGTCTGTTCGTTCGCTCGTTGCTTTTCAACTCTTAACGAAATAATTGATAGATTAGCCCAACAACATTAAGGGTTCGTGATCGTCGGGTTCGTGATGGACAAATCTCAAAGAAGTAAAATGCGGGTTGTTAATTATTAGACTGAGGACAACACTGATGGATAAAACAACCACCTGCCATGCTGCGCTATTGGATCTTTTAACGCTGATAACTGGGACAATCTTATATTTCGAAATAAATAACCCGCGTTGGTTTTAAACGTAAAATAGTTATTCGTTCTTCAACATTTTTTTAACAAGAAGCAACAGTGTTTCTCCTCCCACATTTCATATTTGTACTTAGTTAGGCTACTTTACTTGTGTAAGTATATTATTTTATAATATTACTAAATTGTTTCAGAATTTTGCGTCATTAGAAATATGAGCAAGTGGGGGTTCTTATTTTACCATCCTAATAAATGTTTTCATTGACACCGCCTTTTGTTTGTTTGTTTGTTTGCTTGTTTGTTGTATGTCACGTTTTTGTGTTTTTTAAGAAACTTGACGCTACGTATATTTTTATCATTCATCGAAATTTCATAACTTTGTAAAACTGGTTTTGTTCTCCTTTACTTCAAAGTGACGCCATGTAAAAAAGGAATGTACACGTTTTTGACAGATTCTTCCCAGTCTGTAGCATTCTGCGCTACATGTTCGATTTTAACTTCAACATTTTTATTTTGTTTCTACTTCACGGACGTCTGATAAAATGAGCGTTAAAGTGTTCTTCGCCCGTCGAGCGAGTCGATGTTGATCGTGACAGCAATTATTATTGTGGAGCGCTCCATCTTGACTTAGTTTATTAATGACTCGATACTAAGTCTGCTGTACTTGTGAACAGCGAGTACTGAAGAGTAGAGATGCTTCACATGGCGCAAAGCATTTGCTGGACGAAATTATTCGACCACGGTTGGGTGATGCAATTTAGATGTTTCAAATGTCAATCAAGTCTGGCAGGTCAGCAAGGATTGGTAATGTTAACGTTGGAATTTTATTTTTGTATCCAATAAAAAAAATACCGTTTTTGATTGGTGTTCCAATTACGTAGTCTACAGGGGTTGTACATGTTAATTATTTATAAAAATACATCGGTACAACTACGAGATGTATTTTTGCCACTGATGTCCGAAATAAATATTTCCCCTCGCTATTGTGAATAGGAAATATAATAATCATTATTCGGCGCGTAGATTTCCCTTGCGCATTTTCAAGCACGATACTGTTGATAATATTAGTGTCAAAAATAAAACACTGATCATAGTTTGTACAGAGAAGCAATTGAAGTATTTTGTTTCATGTTTTGATGTATTAATTTGAGAAATGCTTTTGGAGACGAAGTTAATTTCGGTTATGTGATTTACCAGTTAGTTCTCACGTACTTCAATATATTTCGTTTTGTAAGCATCAGTTACAATAAAAAAAGTCTAGCTATAACTGTCACATAGATTTATGGAACATTTTGATATAATACACCATATTCAAACAAACATAACATTAAACATTAATAAAAATAGTTCGTTTCAAAAATAAAACGCAGGAAAATGAACCGACAATAAAACATAATAACAAAATATGACTGTGAATATGCCGCGTATAATAGCTATTTAAAATGGGATGTCTTTTTAGATTAACTTTTTTGTGAATTGGTGGAGGTGCCGGGTATTTCCTGCATTTAATCGATGGTGCAAACATTATGGAGGATTGTAGCCCAAAGGTCCGCGCACACTTACCCGTCACGAAGCGCAGCGAAAGGAATACAATTTTTTCGATCGAATTAACTGTACATGCATTTCAATGCGACCTGCACTCTTGTCGGAAACGAAGCGACCGGCAGACGCTGCATTTATTCCGGCTGCAGCTTCCGTCGTCGGCCGACAACGGGCCGGTTCGCCGCGCTTCGCGACGGGTATGTGTGCGCGGATTGAAAACCTTATTAGCCTTTTGTCCGAACATTTTTTGTACTGATCCTCACTCGTAAAATAGTTTCCCGTTCATGTTGAAGGAATTGACGGAATTTATATAAGGACATGCTTGTTTTGGCGAAAGAGTGCAAACTTTGTTTCTAAACACTTCTCTACCAACATTTAACAACGAACCGTAAAACAAAAGTTTATCTCATTTGTAAACCACAATAAATGCGCTTTAATAAGTACATTCAAGTGTCTCTTACCATTCCCTTAGTAGGATAGTTTTAAAGCATGTGTTTGCACAGAAGACTTTATGTGTTCTACAAGTATTCGAGTTTCAAGTTACTGATCGGAGGAATGTGCCACTCACCATCAATCGTAATCAACTGATCCGTCAATTTGATGTTTTTAAAAGAACATGTATTCTGGACGTATGTGCCTGCCAAACTGAAGTAGCATTATTTGCTAGTCCGAGACTCCGATAATGAGAGCGAATACGATTGAGAACCAATGACCCAGAAAAACCATCGAGTGTTTCTCAGTAGGTGAAAAAGACTTCCCGGGTCACAATTCTTCGGTAAATGGATTGATAATATCCAAATTGTGTTGCATTCAAAATTGCACTATGAAATATGAAGACATATGAGCGTCGTATTCAGGTTTCAGTACAGCTCATTTTGATGTAATGAAACAAATGACAATTGCATAACCAAAATCAGTATTTCAGTATTTGGATACTTTCCCATAAAGTCATACCTTGAATGTTCACCAAGCTATTTTCATTTGAAAAATAAAAGTAGAACGAGTTTAAAAGAAAAGTTTTAAGAGACAAATGTATTTGGCTGAATCTGACATTTATTGATTCTGTGAAACTTTGCTTCACCCCACAGGGTCACAGATCAGAATATTCAGAAAACTTGTACCAACCAGGAGAAGAGAAAATAAATACATAATATAGCAGGTAAACTAGACGTTCAAGTTTGCCATTCATGAATAAAAACAGAAGTTTAAGAATATCGTATTTATTCATTAAAGCGTGATATACGGAATCATTGTTTGAAAGTTATTTAGTTCATTATGCTTGGTTCTGAAAACGACTAATTAAAATGTATACAATTAATATAAATTGATTTTAAATAATTTATTCGTACTTAACACTTTAGTTTTAACTTTGTTTTTAATGATTTGTCTGCCTCCTATAAATTTTTATCGTACGATTCTATAGAAGTGTGTGTACGTGTTTTTAACAGCTCCAACTAACATTTTCTGTACTTAACCAACCATGATAGCACTCTCCATACTTTAAACTTGAATCTTATTGTTGGTGTGTGGTTTATTCCTATCAGATGCAAAATATTAGTTTATCCCCAAACGCCGCTTAGCTTTGCTAATAAGTATGATGGTGATGATATGGATGGTGATGATGATGATGATGACGTATGAATGACGCACGTAACGTGTACACATTACACAATAATAGCATCGGCGCTTTTCGTCACCTCGTACGACAGGCAGAGTCCCCCTGGTGGTATTTTACCCCGGACTCAGCGGGATTCTGCAAGCGTAATGTATCCATTGCGCATTGGCGAAATTAATTTGTTTTAATGAGATTGATGGCGTGGTATAGAAACTTTGCTGTTCATAGACAACGTTAACAATACTTTTGTATGGGTTCTCGACACAACTGGGTAATTGCCTGTTAAAGTTTGGTAGGTATGTTGACACCCAAACAGGTTATATTAGAAAATAGAATGTGTTCATAGAGCTGAACTTGTAATACACACGGGCATACATAAACGTTTTCTTTTTAATTATTCGTAATTAATTTCATAACACTAACGGCTCAAATGAAACTCCCTAGTCTCAAAACAAAAATATGTAAAAAAAAAAAAATAGAATTGACGTAATTAATTTGAAAACAAGGTTCGAATTACGAGTTGTTCTTGCTTCTCCGCTATGTGTGGACGATTGCGTGTGTGAGAGAACCGACGCCTGCTAATGCAGATAGCTCTGCTGTGCGCCAAGGCTTGAGCCACTCGGGAACTATAACACCTCGGGCCAATGCAAATGAAAATTATAAAAACGGGACCGACACAGTCATTCTTTCAAAGATTAAATTATTTATAAGCGAATTCCAGGTTAGTTCATTCTGAATATACACGTTGCTTGGTGAACTTTCTAGCCCGCTTTATATTATGTATACAATTGCTCGAGTACAGTGATCCAAATAATAAAATACGAGATGAAAGATGATTCTTTTACTATACATGCAACAAACAAAATTGAAAACGCTTGAAATCCACGAATTAATATGCTGCAGAATGGTATAACCGTTTTTGTAATAATGTAACCTGCTGTTTATACTGATTGTGTTATAAATAGCCACAATAAAATGAACATAAGACAGTAACAAATTCAGAATTAAAGTAAATATGCATTTATCTTGTTAAAAAAAATATCTCGTATAAGAAGGTCAATGCAGGACATAAAAGTGTAGTTTATGAAGGACGAAAATTGTTTCTTTTCTTTTTAGTCTTGTGAGGTCACGTGTGAAATTGGGATTGGGTGAAATAAAATAAATTGGATAACAGAAGTGGTTTAGCATTCACGAAATGAATTTCAAGAAAAAGAGTGACACACAATTTATGAAAGAGAGAGTTTTTGTATGAAAAGATGTACGGGTGTTTGGAAAGTGAGGCATATGTATATAAAATATGTGTATGTGGAGACGACTCTCTCGATATATTATGACTACGTCTATTAGTCAGTATGACATGTTTGTGATTGGATACACCTACATAATATTATGAAGGCGCCCAATTAAACCGGAAAATAACAACTCACTTCATGTTATGTTTACATTTGTCACATGTAGTCTCAACTATTGTAGGAACAAGGTAACAAAATCGATTAACTGCAATTCATAAATGCCCAACTGCAATAATTATTCATAAATTGATCTTTGTTATATTTTGTATTCACAACTTTCCACACAATTCGTTTTATTTACAGCTATAACCAAACAAATAATGAATTAATTACATGATGTTAGGTAACATTTCGACCGATGCTTTATTCATATGTATATAAATACACAACTTACGAAATGTTACTCCTAAGCATTGTGGGAAGTTAAGTGGCTAATTTAATTACTTATGCGGGAATGCCTACCTACTATGAGATGGTGTTAACGGTGCAGGTCAGTTACTGAACATGCATCGATCGCAAACTGTATGCTGTAATTTACTCCAACAAAGGCCACACTCGCTAAGATACTTTTTATTATATGGTAACTTACATGTTGACCTACATCTAAGTTCAGCAATGTGGTTTTCACTCTGGCTAGGGGGCTGTAGCCCCTCTCACCCCACTGTGTTGATGTTGTACTTTTTATTGCCGACCCCCCTGAGATTGAGGTGGAACGAAGCTGGGTTCACACCCCCTTCTACTCCCTATCATTGTGTTGACCTTGTACTTTGTATTGCAGACCCGCCTGAGATTGAGGTGGAGCGAAGCTGGGTTCACACCCCTTTCTACCCCGTATCATGTGTCATTGTGCTGACCTTGTACTTTGTATTGCAGACCCGCCTGAGATTGAGATGAGCGAAGCTGGGTTCACACCTCCTTCTAACCCGTATCATGTGTCATTGTGTTGACCTTGTACTTTGTATTGCAGACCCGCCTGAGATTGAGGTGGAGCGAAGCTGGGTTCACTCTGGCGAGGGTTACGAGGCTCAGCTGGTCTGCATCGTACACGGAGAACCTGCCCCTGAGGTGAGTAGGTCTACAGAACATTACTGGTACATAGCGAGTCCCAAACAAAGCTGAACCCGTTGACGTAGAACTATAAAATCACAAATCACAACTTGCTCTGTAATCATATATTTTCAACTTATCTACCACAAAAAATAATTGAATCCTTTAACACGAATGTACTAGTAAATTAAATGGTAGCCTAAATGTATTTTATTTTACTTTTAGCGTATAGAGAACTTCATGAATTAGATATTATGATGGAATTATAACGAGTTACATTAACACTTCATGGTCAGTTTTTAAAGGGACGAAAGTTTATTGAAATGCTTTACAAGTGGTGTAAATAGTATTCAACTGGTTAAGGGGGGTTAATGGTAAGACGACGAAGAGAAATGTTTCGTAGCCCACAATATAAACATTTCAGCACAAAGAAAACATATGGGTTTCCTATTTATTCATTCATTAGTTCATTCCTATTAAAATGTAAATACTCGTTCCAATCATAAATCATTATTTGGCGTTAATAATTTTGAAAGCAACTGTATTTAAAAATGTATCAAGTATAAATCTCTTAATCCTGATGTATGTGCGTAATTGATAGCAATGCCCTTTTTTTATAATATTATTTCTGTGATCACAAACATTACATTCCGTTGGATTTCAACAGATATTCATAGTTTCAACCGGCATACAATAATTTATAGGTTCTTCACAATTTCTATCATTAACTATGTGTAAACTTACTTTATATGCTATACCACAGTTAAACGTTTAAGATAAATATTTACACCCCCCCCTTCCCCTCCCCCCTCCGATCAGTATCTCGGATACGAACACTTTTATTGTTGTATGGGAGGGCTTTATTTGGTATTATCTATTGACATTTAAAACTAGCCAAAATTGTTAGTTGTACAACTGGCAGCATTCTGGACGTTGTTTTAATCATTCATTAATAAATATTTTGGATGTAGTTAACGAGTTCACATAGCGATATAAAAACATAAAATGGCGGGAGATTGTCACCTAATGTAGTAGCATATTTTTTGTTGTAATTACATTTGTGATTTCATTAAACTTTTGCGGTAATTAACGTAGACTCACTAAATACAATGAAGATTTTATCATCACTGTCTAATCTATCGTCTTAACCTAATTCTCTTGCTTTGCGCTTTTGTTCATCATGGAGTCCTGAAAGTTTTTAAAAGTATCTAGCAGATTGCTTTTGTCAAAGACTTATGCATATCCTGCTGTTAAAAGTACATCGCACGAGTTTACCGTTTTGCTCCTAGAAATAAACCAGGTTTGACCAATAACTTCCTAAAATTATTTTCTGTAATTCTATTTTCTTGTACATTTCAACCATCACTTGCCAATTTCTGTCAATACACCACAATTATTTAATTATATTTCCTGTCTACTTATTTCTGATTTAATTTATTGAATCTCATATTTTATTAACGCCTACACTTCTGAGCGAGAGAGGGATTTTCGTGGTTCGTCTGAGCTAAGCCGAGGCATTTCGTGTATGGTTACAACCTCGGAGAGTGGTATCACGTTCCAGGCTGGACGAATCACCCGTCATAGTTAATCAATGGCCACGGACATTTTCAGGTTAACTTATTTTGAATTACGATGCTAATAAAGCTCTCTACTACATCATACTATTTTATTACTCGCATTTGCATACTTCGCTTATTAGCAACGTCCTAGAAATCCGCAGATGGTGCCACCGTCATAAAATTTAAAAAAAGAAAAGAAGTGGGTATTATTGAATTAAACCAACGTCGGGCATTAATTGAAGGGAAGTAGGCATTATAATGCGCTCTCCTGGGAATTGACGTGGCACATTAATATCCTTCCTCCACCCTTTCTCATCCTAGTTTCTAGTTTCTAACGTCTGCCTATTAGTTTCAAAACTGTTTTCAAATTCGACCCACATCACTGCAAATGGAAATTATAGTTTAATTTCGTAATTGTTATAATCTTAAATCTTATTTTGCGTTTATCGTATCCCATATTATGATATAACACGACAATTATCAATAAACATACTGGGTTATGTTCTCATATCTAACTTAATTGGATTCACACAAAGAATGTGATTGGTGTCGGTTCTTGGAAAGCACTTTACTTATAAAAGTCAAAGTCAAAAGTCAATAAATTAAAAGAAGAAAAGAAAATTAAAATATGTCATGTTCTAGAGTGTTTGTGTATTAATTCTGATCAAACACATCATCTAATGGCTGAACATCCTAGTTCACTATTATGAAGTATCCAAATAATTGTATGCAATTTAGATTCTTGACTTGATTAAAAAGAAAAAAACGCACTGCACTGTCACGACTTGACTGCACTATGGTTATCATATTGCGTAGATCCGCTTCCAGATCCTTTCAGCGATAAGTTTTAAACTTCCTAACTACGCCTACACTGTCCATATTAACTTCTACATTATTCAGACCAAACACGCCGTTTTTTCGTAGAACATAGAATTCCATTTAATTAAATTTTACACCTCATTCACTATATTACACACAATATTAGTTAAATCCATATCCGTATTAGCTACAGGAGCACGGTTGCGTTGGGGATGGGTGCTTTCAGTTGTGGTTAATCAGCCTAAATACATATTATACCTCTGTATTGTGTGTTTTCCTAGAACCACACAATCATGACACTGGCGAATATTCAACAATAGGCAGATATAAACGCGTTATTTAGCGGACATATATTCGGTATTCCATGTGTCAATGTTTACAATTAGTCCGTCTCATAGCTCATTACCATTATACCCCAAAGGAACTTTGTTTGAACAAGATGGATATTTACTTTAACTCAAGTTAGCTATTTAATTTGCTTCTTATCTCGAGCTGTATTTGAATTGGCAAGTCTGAATATATGACCTGTTTTTAAGGGGAGATCTATTTTTTCGTTGAAACTTTTAAACGTAGGCTTATTTTTTGGCTTATTCAATTCATTTTCAAGTCCAGTATTGCACAAGTTAAATCACTGTTGGGAAGTTAGATATTCTTCCGAAATCAATGACTATTTCATATGTATATTGTTTTAAAACTACAGGTATTTGAAGAAAAATGTGCAGATATTTTAGTAGAACATTACATTAAACGTCCATCAACCTCAAACATCAGAAAATTATAACTTAACTTATTTGCAGAACGAAGTGGTGGATTATCTTGGGAGCTACACTGTATTAATTCGTGTAATGTTTCTTGCGCGAAATGGTCTGATCTGTGATCTACTATAATATAGCCGCTAGCGTTTTTCACGTGAATGGTATAACTACATGAAAACTTTATACAACTTAGACGTCGTAGGGGCTGGGTTAGCGTCGTTATTTCAAAAGCACGATCAAGTTAATGTTAGCTTTATCGGCCTTACTATGAACAGATTCCGCCATTGTTGATCAGTAAGTCAATTAGTTCCTATTAGTGTTTTGCAGAAAATAACATCAAACCTGTACATCTTACTTTTAAAGATCGTGAATCGTTAATTGTGTGAGTTGGTTGCCGTCTTTGTAGAAAGTCAACTTTCAAGTGCTTGCAACCTTTTATTACTGTTTAACTTTAGATTACAACATAATGACAGTTTCTTAACTTAAACATAAAAATAGGCTATTTACAACAAATTCAATACATTCAACAAAAATATATACAAATAGTAATAAACCAGGTATGAAGCACGTAAAGGTTTCTATTCTTGTATTTTATTTATTTGGTTTTTGTTTATTTATTTCCGTAAATCATGTCACACAACGCTATAGAATTCTTCAAATAACTATATGCTGTAAATCTTATATTGTATTACATGACACATACACAAAGTGTAAATATTATTTTTACCATGTAAATGATTTATTTCCCTATTTAAACGAACAAAAAATCAAAGTACGCGGCAGCAATATGACTTTTGAAAATTATTTCATTAATATTAATCATATCGGCATAGTTTTTACACAAATCATTTTCTTCGTCTATATTATCGTTATAACGTACGGTCATACTAGACATAAAGCTTGCCAACAATTTGAATGATATTCTTCTTTTCGAAACGTGATCAGTATCAAAATGGCATGTACATATTATTTTAATATGCATTATCAAACTAATATAATTCTCATATTATAATAAACTAGTCCACATAGAAATAAATAATTAAAGTTTTTTCATACTCACATATGGCCAATACGAGAGCTGGTTTATTATGCCTCCTTGAATACCAGTTTTCCATAAGTTTAAGATATATTTACTTCGAATGTTATACATTCCCCATCCAAATGTAATCCGATAAAAGTTTCACGAGTGAAATTAAAAGAACCAAAACATCAACACGACCACTAAGATTAAAACCTCATAATTCCAGGCAAATGTTTCCAGAATCTCTTACACCATTCCTTGCAGTTAAAGTCATACCAAACCAAATATGTGTTTTATTCCCACTTCAAGTGTGTTTGAGGTGTGTCTTGATGGGCAGAAGAAAGAGGAGCTTACCCACGTTTATGTTTGAAACCTTGTAAGTCGCTAGAAGCGTATTTTTGTTTTTTTATTCTGTTCTGTTCATTACAATATGAATACGTGGGTTAGCCTTTTATTTGAAAATTCCATTTAACAACCTAACGTGATGATAATGTGCAATTTTATAACTCTTGTGTTAGGAACAAAGTGCCGTTTAGAGGGAAGTACAAGTGGTGCCATTTATTCCGCCGGGTAGGCTAATGATTGCCGGCGCGGAGCGTGGGATATGACGCCCGGCGTCGTGACGCTCGACGCGCTCGCTGATTTACCGCACAATGCGGGCAAAAAACACAACTTGTGCGGGTGGAAATTAAACTTGACATTCAACTTGTCCATTCTATTTTCGACACTCTTTTCAAAGGTCGCTGATTCCACTCAAAATCTGCTCATAAATGGTTAGATATTCTCTCCCGCAAGGTTTTATTGTCTCACCAATTTTTCCGGCGCTAAAATGCGTGCTTGTCTTACGCTCGACGCAAATGGGTGGGGATCATCAGCGAGGCACTAAACCGGATGTAACACTTCGTTGCGATTGGTCGGTGCGTAAAGAGAAGAACGCGCGTGGGAGTGGAGGAAAAGAAATAAATAAAGTTCGTAATGGGTTGCGCCAGGGTTTATTTTATTCGCGTCGGGGGATCAAATGCGTGCAGACGGCGAGGGTGGAAATTGCTCACATAAACTGAATAGGGATGGACTCGCTTCATTCATATCCGTCTTGCGGTCTGGGCTCATCTCTCGAACCTGCCTATTGGGCCAATATGAGGCCTGAGTTTCCTTTGAGCAGACCAACTATGTATAACTAATTCGCTACAGAGACCTGGGTAGAGCCGATGTCTGTGGCTTTTCCATTCCAACGCTGTTGATAGTTGGGGCATCACAGAACGGAAGCGATAGTGTCACTAATGTGTTATCATACATATATTAAAGAAGTGCGGCTCTGCATTGGGATGTGGGATCCGCTGACACCACACGGAAACTTGCTAGAACAATAGCACGTTAGTTAACATGGCCATGCTGCACGGAAGTTAGTCTACACGAATTAATTAAATTTGCCCACCGGTGAATAATGAACTTTATTAATACATGTACACGCATTATACTTGAACATACCTAGGCAGAAGTTCGTGATATACTTTGCCTATTGTATCTTTTGAAGGTTTAGTTGGATACATTGCTCTCTGTGGTGAAAACTGCGTAATTAGAGGTGATAATTTATCATGGGTTTAACAAGATTATTCCAATATACGAGCGTAGATATTCCTTATATATATCCAACGCTTATGTAGATAATTACTCTTCCACAACGATGGGATCCAACATTCGAGAACTGATTGATCACTTTCGTTTCGGTACAAAACACCTGGGACAGGTTTGCGTTATCGTAAACATGCAGCAAAATATGGGCAACAACAAACCCCATATTGAATGCAACCGATTCAAATCTTGTGTTTTATGGTTTACCGTGATTCTCACCCCTCCCAATACTGTTGTTTCAATGGGGCGGGGATTTAAAATGTTGAATGTGAACCTCAGTACTGAAATACGCTTAGAAAATTATAGTGTATATCACTTGTAGGTAGGTAGGGTATTCTACAACAAATCTGTATAGTAAAACTAAGTCAAGATAAGGTTGCCAGACTATGATAAGCATTTTTGAACACTTTACAAAAATTCAACACAACATTTTATCTCTTTTCTGTGGTACATTTGTAATGAGAAATGGAATAATGCAAAGTAAAACGTTGTACTACTGTCATCATGCAATGGGGGGACGAACATGAGATGTTCATAGCTATTCAATGGTATAAGATATGTTTAAAAAATTCATATGCGTCTTTCATAAATGGTACAGCAAAAAAATGTTTGTGAATTTTTTACAATAATGCAGAATATTTGTGGTGATAAAATAGTAACTCTGCAAATTTTTGTATCAAGCGTCGTTTATATTTTCAGGCCCAATCCAGGTCTAGAATGATTTTAAATGTATTTTATACCTGGAAAACTACTTCGCAAATTGAATGTTTCGTGTACCATAAATATTTGTCACGCAGTCGTAATATAAATGCAGTTTCTACGTGACGTGGGTCGTGAAATAGACTCATCTGACCTATATGAAGATCTATTAAAACCGAGGACGTTGCGTTAATGAAGCCGATCCTCCCCCAACAACGCCCCCCCCCCCACATCCAGTGAGATGACCTTTCCCTCTCTCGTTGTCTCGGGTTGTTTGCAGTAGACAGTTTACTTGATGGCGTGGGGAAAACACAGGGAGGGTGGGGGTGGATTTTAATAACATTGTCCTAGGATCAAAGAGAATCCAAAGATGTAGGTTTGCATTAGTCTATGCCCACTCCTCTCTGTATGTGTCTATGTGATCCGCTAAGCCTCTATCTTGCCCCCAGGACCTTCTCTTATGGATTACGAGTATTGCTTGGACAGATGAACGTTGGATGTAATAAGCGGTGTTTGGGCTAATTCCAACCTGTCATCTGCAAAATTAATTAAATGTGGGGTAGTTGGGTGTGGCTTCCATGACTTATAATGAAATCATGTTAGTTAAAGCATTGGCAAATAATGAACTTATGATTGAGTTATTATCTAAACAACATGAAATTCTATAATTCTATAAAAAGTGCGAAGGATCTGGACCTGGTTTAGGCGTGTGACATCGGTGGCTACTAAGGGCTGCACGTTTAAAAAAAAGGGAAAGTCTAGTTTCATGTTTACATCATTACTGGTTTGGTTTACGAGAAGGCTTGAGAATCTTGTAATAGTATTTGTGTGTTCCATAAACATTACCGTATGTCTGTAATTTAGATTTCTTAAACGTAGACCTAATAATGTTATTAGCTAGTGAACGATTTTACAGTATGGTTCCATCGGATATTAAGAAAATTGAATCATTTTATCGTTTTAAGATGGCTTTTAAGGATTATTTGATCAATTGAGTCTTATATAAAGTTGCTGATATTTAAAGTACTCATATCAATCTTTATTCATGTTTTACCAAATGTTTTTAATTGAATGTGACTTTATGGGTATTATGGTGATTGTGGTGATTACTGTGTATTAAATGAAAATTAATGTGACGAAATCAGTTGCATGTACAATCAACAATGTATGAATTAATAACACATTAAATGAAATACTGTTACTTATCACGGAAGTTGTACCGTGCAAGGTTAGATGGAAGAGTGACGCTCGAACCTCGCCGTTTTGTAAAATATGCACTGTTTTACAAAATTATTAAAGTCCATTTATTATTATTATTATTATTATTATTATTATTATTATTATTATTATTATTATTATTATAATAATAATAATAATTATTATTATTATTATTATTGTTATTATTACTATTATTATTATTGTTTTATTGTTGCAATACATACAAACTCGGTAAAAACCGTCGAAAACATGTTGTACGGACATAAATGTCAAGTATTTCCATTTGCTTACCCTAAACTCTACTAAACTAATTAAATATATAATTGTTTATACTATTTGTTCAAAAAAAAAAAAAAACTGTAGATGCAATGTCGGGGCCGACTTTTACTCATCCCAGCAGTCGCTCTTTGTATGACGAAAACCACCATCAAGATGGAGAATTTCTTGAAGTCTTCATTCTTTTAGATCAAAAATTTTCGTACTATCTTACACGTGTTCAAAATAATTATTGCTTCTGTGCATCTCAACGTACACGTTCGTTTGAAAACCAATAAGTTAAATACCGTCATGGAGTTTTCGCGGAACAATATCATTTACTGATCTAATTAATGGTACAACACTTTCTTTATTCTGCTTCCACATACTTTTTATTTCAATAGGTAGGCCTATTAAGCCTCGCGTGTTTATGATAACTCCTTACTATTGGCATCGGCTCTATTCTAGTAGCACAGACGATAGTTTTCGTACATTTCAACTAATTTCATATACTCGTTCCCGTACTGCTACACTGCTGCATCCTCCCTTATCACTGTCGTGTTCACGTCTTTTAACTATTTCTTCATTACGTGTATATGTATTTAATGAATATTATATTAACATAATTTAACGGTAATTTCTTTATTTTCGGCCGTGTTGTGTAAAAAGTACCTTATTTTAATCTCAAACAAGAAACCACATGTTTAAAAGTAGCAAAGAGGGACGGTTTTCCGGGCACACAAAGATGACCTAGTTTGACGTACCCAATGTACGTACTTTTGGTTCACTGTTCTTCAAAGGATTTGCCAGGTTTATATGTAAAAGTCTGCAATGATCCCTTGAAGCATTAAAACCTGTCTAGAGTTTTACGTCTGCTTTTGTGAGAAGAATGGCGACCAGATGTCTGGTTCGCACTGTTTAGCAAGAATGAAACTAGGAACGCTCGCTAAAATATGTTCTCAACACGGCTTACGTTACAAAATATTATGTTGAATTTGTTTTATGTTGAATCTTTAACGCAATTATTCCAAACAGTGTCATCGTTCATCAAAAAATGCGTAGACAACTTGGTTATCACTAGCATTGCGTTTTAATGTACGTCGTTAAATTATGATGGAACACCAATATACAAAAATTGTTTTATCGTTATTTTGTGTGGGAAATTATTTGCTTGTAACGATGATTTAAGACCGCTATGAATCACGGCATACGTTATCTCTTATCGACGTCCACTGCACGGTTATGCAGGCAACCAAGCAACGTGGACGCTATCTTATATTGGGCGGTCGTTGCACAAAGTGATTCCAGATTCTCGTGGCAGGCTGTGGAATAATTTCTGTTACACAACTTTAAAAAATCGAAATTGCGGGAAGATAAGAAGACGTATATTATCAGAGTCCACATATAACGAGACAATAATATATATATTTGGAAAATTCATTACGTTTGTTTGGGTTGAATGCGATAGTACGTGATGTGCTTGCATCAAATCAATGACAGCGTGTGAATGTGACGATTTGCCACCAACATTTACTCTGTGGCAATTTTATTAACTCACATAGTCGTAAATGTATATTACACGATATTATGAAAACATGGCCGTACAAAACAATTATTGGAATAAATATAAAGTGTGTATTGCTGTCGTTTCATTCATGTGGATATAATGTGTGAAGAGAAGCTGGGTATATTTAGCTCGGGGAAGATATGGAGGCAAAATGTATCTGTAAATGGAAGAAATGGAGAATCTGGACTGAAAAGATATATATATTTTAATGTTGATTTTGCAATGATTTAAATTTGGCTTTTTGGTCTAGTGGGTTTATTCTTGCTTCAATGCAGAAGGTTTAGGGCTCAAATCCCGCTTCGGGAAGGGGTTTTTTACTTTGGAACTTACTGTCAAGATCTAAAGTTATTCTCATAAAGAATGATAAGTAATTTATTGCGATTGAATAAAATAATTATGTCTCAAATTTTCTCATTTGTTACATGCACTCATGAGAAAATATTATTCCTCTTTTGATGATCAGTTCCCTTGATTTATTAACACACCGGAATGTTGATATTGAATGTCTTCTTTAATGTTCGAACAAAATACCTCATTTTCTTACTCCTTTCTACCTATGTGTGTAGTAGACTCTTAACTAATGTCTGCAACTGATTGCGGAAGGTACAATATTATGTTTGTTTTAAATGTTTGTCTGTGATTCGTCCTTGTTTGGTTACGACACGCGGCTACATGAATATAATCTTCAGGTCCCCGTCCGTGGTGACAACCAACCACGCATAGTAAGACTTGGATGTCGAGTATTGCTCGTGCTTCAATCTCACAGGGAAATGAAGTTTCAATGGCTCAGAACTTCCGGATCGCAGCTTCGAAACGGTCAAAGGACACTTGCTTGCCCTCAACACACTGCAAATCCACTCACTTATAAATGTGGCGAAATCTCTTTTCACCAAGAGTTTGAGCGTCAGTAATCTTCCGGTCATCGCCTATAGACGTCGCATCAACGCCAGCCACATTTCCGTTCTGTCTCGTGACACACTTACGGTGCAGTCGGTTTCAAATTACGACAGGATCTTTCATTTTCATTCAACCGAACAAGTTTTAGATGGCATTGCTTACGTTCAACGTAACGATCTACACTTCGGTGAACGCATTGATAGTTGCTTTCGTTCGCAATTACTTGGTAACACCCTCACAACTACCCCCCCGCCTCTCTCTCTCTCTCTCTCTCTCTCTCTCTCTCTCTCTCTCTCTCTCTCTCTCTCTCTCTCTCTCTCTCTCTCTCTTTCTCTTTCTCTTTCTTGCAGGTCGAAAAAGGTCAACTAGACGTCTCGTCTTGTCTGCAACCTTAGTAATTTATTTTTTCAAAAAAATGAGTCGTAAAGCTTTTTCACCGGCTGCTAATTAAGTTCTTTATAATCGTCCCCTTAATGAGCAGCAGCCGTTGCAGCGCACGCGTTTGCAAGGCGGTGGAATACTGTACTCACAGTGGGGGTTCATACCTGTGCACTAACTTAATTAACTAGCAAATTGCGCACATAGTCGACTGGCATCTGTGACGGTTACTTTTAAAATTGGAATTATCTTAACTAAATTATGAATAGTCTCGGGTCACGGGTCACGCTTTGTGCACATCGCAAGTAGTCGTGTCGCCTTGAGCACGAGCATAGAGCTGCTTGTCATTAGGGGTGTAATCTCCTGTGGTTGCCTCTCAGACGATGCGCTTACCTGTATTTAAGTCGTGATTCAAGAAACTGATATTTATCAAAGTAAACGTGTTTTCAGGTCAGCAGGTTTGTACGGGTGTCTGGTATGCACGGTTCTTCACGTATAAACGTGTTTAATATTTGTACGTACTCGCAAGCTTTTGGTTCAAACAAAATTAACTTAAATACACGCTGTACAATATTGTACACGCCATGCTGACTTGTATTGCTGATAGTAAGGAATAATTATTTTTTTGCTTTTGAAATAATGACTACGTTTAACAAAGAAAATATATTTACTTTTGTGTTTTATTTAGGACATACATTTTCAGTTAAATACTGAGAAAACAAGGCATAGTGACAAAACCAACATCAATTTGTCTGCCACACAAAGGTGAATGGTTATGCATTAGCTCACGTACACGACCATATTTGAAAAAGAAACAAGTATACATAATAATTGGTTTCTTCTATTATTGTATTTCGCAACGTTAGTAACTTACGTTTTTTAAGAGAATTCTGATAAATAATGGTTCTGAAATGAATATTTGGATGTGATCAGCATCAATGCATAACTTTTGTAACGATAAGCTAAGCTTGGCGTTGAGATACGTTAATTCATTCATAAACAACGTTGCTGACCGTTTCACAAGACGAGAACATGAACGAAAGGAGTCAAACTTTGTAACTTGATAGAAATCGAACTATGGGCTATTGAAATGTATAAAAGAACTCATTAGCAAGGGAAATATAGTTAAGAAATTTTAATTTACGGACAACAACTTGAGCCCAAGGGCACTCACACAGATGCACTATCGATATTTCGGGACGTCTTCCTCATCCATTATGAGTAGCGCATCTATACAGTAGCGTACTGTACTATACTGTGCGCTTACTGTAAATTATTTAAAATTCATAGTTCATTTTTATAATTTACTGTAGTAGTTATTGCTCGTGTTCTATAGAAAAAACATGTTAACGTTAATTTCGTGCTATTTAATACAGGTGATAGTCATTCCGCTTCTGGTAACGAAAAGTAAAAGTGTTGTGTTGTGAATATGGATACAAATGAACTGTGCATGTGGCGGAAGTGGAGTGGTCGAAAATCTACTTTAAATTGATTTCGTGCTCTCGGTTGCTTTCAGAAGCGAACTTTTTTCTTATGTTAATGTTTGAAACGACTACTGGGACTTTCAAACTGTAGATACTTATTTTAAAACACTATTCTTCATTTCAAGACGATGTCTGTGCTAATATACTAGTCCCTCGGGCGACGAGAATGGATTCTTGAAGGGGGAGAGTGAATGTTTGAGAAAATGGAGCTAAAGTTTTATGTCGGGAAAGTTTCATTTGCCGAGTGCATCTACCTAGAAAACCCTCCGCCGCTCTTGAAGAGTTAGCCAAGATCTAGATCTTTATTCATATCTTCACTTCCACATTTGCAAACTTTTGTTTGAGCTCTCTGTGTCTCGATGCCGAGTTGTGTCCGTCGACTTTTTGTAATTATATACTTTTGGTTAATTTACAATTATTTTCATCAGTTATTTGAAGTTATTTAAAGATATATCTACCTTGTATCTGTTGACTAGTGGTGCGCTTATCTTTAATGATAGATGTTTTCATGGAAACGAAGTAGCCAACCGCGGACTGCAGACAAATATATGGTCCTAGCTTCGTTGTCAGGTTTTATAAATAATAAGTAACTAAGTAAGTAAGTAAGTAAGTAAGAAATGCTTTATTTTTGTGGTACTTTTCATTGTAACATTGAATACATGAGTATACAACAAAAGATGGCGAGAATAGATTACAAGTCATTCTTACACATATAACCAGTGAGTAACTTATACAACTTAGACAACCTACCTTACCTACTCAGTATTCGTTTCATTAACAGGGAAGCATTTATGAGATTCTAACTACGATATAGGGTCGTTTAAACGTTTTGAGTTTTAAACAAAATATAAACGTTTAGTCGAATTTTCTATGTTGTTAAGCAAAAATTCAGAAATCAATTATGCTTTGTCCAATTTCTAAAGTCGGCTCAAAACTCAAAGCACTTCCCTCACTCGGTTCCCACTGTACAGCCGTCGACTTTCTTTGCTTGTCGGACTTGTCAGTGTCATCAACCACTATGCGCGGTAATTTCAATTTTCAACCAGTTGAAACTATTGCGCCCCCTCCCTTTGTGTTAGCCGACGTCTGACGCGCTCTCTCTCGTTCGTCGTATTGTTTGTTGTTTCTTTCTCAGTCTCTGCTCTCCAAGCTAGTGTAATCAACAAAACAAAATAAAACAAAAGCACTTTTCTCGTATGGGGGTGTATAGTTTAAACGTCATTTTTAACCAAGGTTAAACGTTTAAAATTTTAAACGCTCTTCCCACCCCTATAGTTGCAACCACTAACCTCCTACGTGACATGTCTTCTGTGCAGATCATGTTAGCAAACAAAACGAAGACACTTTTGTATGCAGGAGGGGGGTGTATACGTTTAAACGTCGTTTCTAACCAAGGTTAAACGTTGAGGATGTTCCCATCCCTATAGTTGCAGCCACTAACCTCCCACGTGACCTGTCTTCTGTGCAGATCATGTTAGCAAACAAAATAAAGACACTTTTGGATGGAGGAGGGGGGTGTATACGTTTAAACGTCATACCAGTGGGGTTTTTTTTTTCAACTTTTTTCCCCAACACACTATACATGTGTTTGTCCTTTTTCCACAACCTTTATGTTATCTTTAAATATTATCAATTTATCTTGGAAAAGTTAAGAGTTATTATACTCAGGAATTTCTGTTTGTATTGAAGTGTTGCAAAAAATATGATTTATCTATATGTTCAAAAAAAAAAAAAAACGTCGTTTCTAACCAAGATTAAACGTTGAGGATTTTCCCATCCCTATAGTTGCAACCACTAACCTCCCACGTGACCTGTCTTCTGTGCAGATCATGTGGTACCAAGACAGTCTGATGTTGGATCCGACGGACACCCGTAGCATGGAGAGCCGAGGCAACAAGCACACCCTCACTATCCGTAACGTGCAGGGGAAGGACTTTGGCAACTACAGCTGTGTGGCTGACAACTCACTTGGACGAGCGAAGAAGTACATGGAGCTGTCTGGTGAGTCGTAGTTTCATAGCTCGATCAATTGCAGGGCAAAGATCCACGGTTCTCTTGTTGTAACTTAGCCTGGGAAATGAGTAAGTGAGTAGATAAGTAAAAGAGTAAATGAGTAAACGAGTAAATGAGTAAATGAGTAAATGAGTAAATGAGGTCACTGACTTTGGAGCCGTCACAACAACGAAACACTAAATAAATAGGGTGATTTCCTCAGCTGAAAATCAGTTATTGTAATTGAGTGGGTATACTATACTTAGACAATTAATACAATTTATCCATTGTATTTTCTGCGGTGATGATGAATTGTTTGAAAGATGTTTGTTTTGTAAAATCATAATTTCATCAATATCCGTGAGATCGACATTGATCCAATATTTTGTATGTAAAAAGTATAGAAAGAAAATATAAACTTAAACGTTATATTATATACTATTAATAATAAAACAGTTAAATCTATACTTAAAAGCGATAACTTCAGTTATGTTTTAAAATTGAATTTTAATCATGAAAACACCCTTGATTCGTATTTCTTATATTTATCTCAAATAGAATTAATAGTAAAAGGTAAAATTCCAAAACTCAAATTCACCAAAACACTACTGGTATTATACATAATTTAAAATACCCGACATTTTATTTTGTTTCACCCGCCATAGTTGGAAATGTTTACTTTTAAGGTGAAAATAATTTTCTCACAAACACACAATTTTCAAACTTGATCATAATGTAATGTATAAACACGTGAACGTAATTTAATGCTACGCTCAATTTACCGCCGATGTTGCG
Source organism: Isoperla grammatica (assembly GCA_945910005.1). Lineage (NCBI taxonomy): Eukaryota > Metazoa > Arthropoda > Insecta > Plecoptera > Perlodidae > Isoperla > Isoperla grammatica. The sequence goes on along the minus strand of OX246737.1, from coordinate 44,522,368 downwards.
CTAAGGCGTGTACTCTACCTGCGGCATCGGGTCTTGTCTTGCATTGCCTATATAATCGAAACGTGTTGTGCCAAACGGGTGTTACCAAGCAATTACTGCTTGTGGTTTGTGGTTTGTAAACACATCCATTCAAGGCCGTATTCGAAAATCAGATTCATCCTCTGACGTTATGCTACGTTTTAATTAGATCCCAATTCCTTCTTTGTGTTACTTCCGTTACGTTTGTACACACTTTCTTTCTATTTAGTTGTTGGCTTATGGTTTAAACTTAAAAAGTATGTTTATCTTTCAATTAGTCTGTCCATATACAAGTGATATAATTAAATACAATTGTTAAAGCACGGTTAAAGTATGAATATGCTTCGTTAAGAGAATTGTTACAATCCGTACTTCATAATTATGTATATCAGTTTATATGTAGCCATGTTATTATTTTGCGAAGATTGAACACTATAAATTAAAAAAATGTACTAATAGTTTTGAAATTATTTATGACTACCAGAAAAACTGTTCGCAGTGTAAAATTTCAGCCAGACGTAAAGCGACAGCAATTATCTTTCAATACTTGCCTATTAGAGACAAGTTTTCAATCAAGTAAAGGCCTACAGGTCTAAGAATTTTGAAGTCTCAACTGTAGTCTTACCAATGTTAACGCTGTTTTTTTTTAACTTGATACGGCAAGTTATTAACGGTAAAGGTTATCTACTTTAGGGCTATCGGGCGATCATCTTTAAACAAGATCTTATCTTTAGTAGGGTTTGAATTCCACAGCCAAGATAACGGTTTTACAGAGGGTGCTTAAAACATCTACAATAAACCAATGGTAGTAAAACTTGCCCTTTACACTCTTAGCGCCATTGACCTGGCTGCCAGTTCAGGTAGGTGGTAAAAATACGCTGCCTTAACTTTTGGACTAAATGTAACGCATTTGTACTTTTCCACAATATTGCAACACACACATTTTTTTTTAACTTCCCAGTGTTAAAGAATAAAAAAATATATTATACATAACAAATGAATTGATTGCCAGGAAAAGCTTATGGTCTAAACGTCATCAAACACGAATCTAAATAAAAACAACTACGCGAATAAACTTACTCAAGATAAATGTTGCAACATTGTTATGAGCGTATTGCAAAAAAGCTAGGAAGTAGATTATAATCTCCCCCGTAGGGAAACTCAGGTGCAATGTTAATTTTTTTAAAACAGTTTACGGGGAACATAATACGTGGTTAAAGATATTTCTCTCCTTATAATTCAATTCTTGTGTATTCCTGAATCAAATCACGAATAATGTGCGTGTTCAGGTTCGTGATGTAAGATTACAATATTTACTCCTTTTGCCTCGAGTATCGCAGGGAAAATGGTGTTATCCCATTAAATTGAGGGCAAAGGACTTAAAAGTGCATGATGTATATAAGTATGAGAATAATAATATCGTATACACACAACTTATGTCGTTTGAAATCGTAATAACGGAGTCGAAACGATCACATTTCCCGCTGTGAAGGTGTACTTACGACGTGAAATATGACATATACGTCTCTCGGCTTTATTTCGTATTCGCTACGTAAAACGTCATATTTCGGTCTAAGTTTACTTTTTTTTAACAGAACGCTGACGAACGCTGTTTCAAAGAAGTCGTATATTAAAACAAAACCCGAAAGTAACAACAATATCTGTATGTTCGGAGTTCTTTCATAGAATACGTACGCTGTACATTACATTGTGTTGAACTCAGCTTTATTTTACCTTATGACTTTGAAAACTTGCTTCAATAGTCTAGCTGGAAATTCTTGAGAATGACTATGTAGGGTACATGTTTAAAACCGTACAAAGTCGTTGAACAGCGTTTATTATAACACGTTATATATGTTTTGCGTGCGAGTAATATGTGAGTCAGTAGTGAGTCACTAAAGTAGGCACCCAGTAAAAGTCACTAAAATAGCATTATAAAATATTAATATATAGCTATCAATTGAACAAATAAAAGAGTACAAATGACAAAAAGAATTTTGGAAAACCCCTGCTTTGTACACCCGACATCTAACGTGCTAAAAAAAAAATGAAAATGTTGTAAGGTTTTAACGTGAAGCTACCCTTCGTTCATAAGGTGCAATAAGAGGCTACAAGAACTGTCAACTTGTCAGTCGGAGCTACTATCAAACAAAACAATATAACGCACCCCATTGTGCTCAGTTTTCAAGATATCTTAGTATAGGAGGGTAAAAGCCAATTAATTCCGTCAACGTCACTAGCCAGTCCTGCCGCGACATTGCAAGGGGAGTAGATATATACAGGTTGTCTGTTGTACATGAAGATGCTCACACGGATAGAGTTTTCTTCCCCAATTGTCCATAGAGTGCTAGTGTATAGACACAAGAGTATGACCTCCATACATATGTAAAAATATACTGGGCACATATTGAGATATATTTGCCAACCTAGGTAGTATACATTCATTTTTTTCTTTCGTAAAAGAACTAACCATTAGTTGAGTCTATTGTATGGTATTCCATTTCTTTAATACATTCACTTTGTAACAAGTATGATCCACATGACATCGCACTTCTCAAGCATATCCAAAATTAAACAATCCAAAAGCATATGCTACTATTTGTTTGCCGAGTTTGAAATAGTTAAATATAAATATAGTTTCACATGTCTTTTAAATATGTAAACTAAAATACAAAGTGTTTTAATTTTGATAAAAATTTGTTACGTCTCGGGCCGATTGCACGGTCCATCTTCAGAGAGGTAAATTTAGGAATTACGATCTCCTTCAAGGGGGGCTATAACTGAATAGGGCATGGCCACCAACCACACACAGACATACGAGAGGGTGTGGCGCATGCGCGAAGAAAAGTAATTGAAACTATAGACATTAGGCGACGTCGGCAACGGTTGACATTACAGACGGGCTGGAAGGAGTAGGTTCGTTCTGTGATAGTAAGCTTATTCATTCTCTGAGGATGGACTGTGTAATCGCCCCGAAACGCAAGAAATTTAATTTTAATAGACGTGGACGCGGCGATATCCGACAACCAAATTGTAATAAAGACTCGGGTCGCGAAAGCCTACAACAATTAAGTTTGTATTTGAATTTAGTTGGTATTAGTTGTATTATAGACGAATGGGTATTTATGAAATGATGGTTAGACCTTAGAACTTTGAAACTAATTTATTAGTTGCCAGTTTTGAATACCTGAAATAACGTGTAATGGTTTTTCTAGTACATATGAGCTAGTAAACAAAATATAAATTCGTTTGACCTTAAATTAAAATGGCGTTGAAATCATGTTCTACTTTACGTTAGCAATATGTTAGTTCAGCCCATTTTTACCCTGGAGGTTTTGTTGATCACATCGATAGGTTACATATTGTATCGGGCTTTGTTTTAATAGTGGCGTTATTGAACTCTGTTGTGGACGTTCAGGACATCAGCTTGATGCACAGCAGAAATTCCTCGTTAAAATTCTCTATTGCAATACTTTCATTTTTTTTTACAAAATAATGAGGTAGTTCCTAAACGAAAAAAGCAATTTCCTTCCCGGACTCAGTCCTGCACAGCGCAACGTATGAACAACTGAAACTGTATGGGGGGGGAGGAGGGGCTAAGGGGCGAAGGTATTTTGTTAATTAATGCCTGATTGACGCACGAGCTTGACTTGTGGGAAAACAATGATTTCAACGTTAACCCGTGAACAGATCAATAAGGGTGGGCTTTGCTTTTTCCCATAGTACGCGTCATCGTCATTGTCGTCGCTCAATTTCCGGGCCTCCTACGCCCAATCGGATGGTTTAGAATGGTTGCCTGATGACGCACAGGATATGGCTAGACTGGACGACTACAATCAAGTGATATTGTATTGGCAGCGGTTATAGTGATAAACTACGAGGCCACAAGTTGATGACTTTGTACGGTTTTATTTTATTTAAACCACTCTTAAGGGTGTCAATTCACGAGTTCACATAGTCAACCTTAAACAGTGCTTAATTTCTAAAATAACAAGTGGGCGGACGCTCGACGATCTTCTCCTTCGGTAGAGGGGGGCGGGGGGGGGGGGGGGGGGGGGGGCGGAGACCCCAACAATAGCGCCGCAGGCGATTTTTTTTTTATCGGGTGGTTAGAGTGCGTTATGAGCGTTTCCAGAAAAAAATACCGTACTGAATGCAATACCGAAATACTGTCGTTTTTAGAGTGCAAAAACCATAAAACCACCGAAAATAATTAAAGATTGCCGAGAACGGTGAGAAAAAGTCCAGTCGGCACAGTAATACAGTGACTACAGACAGGCAACAGTATGTTACAACATCGCATTGACTTTTCAGTTAGGACTTTTACAAAAAAAAAGTGGGCGGACGCGTCCGCCTACAAAAAAAGAGTAAGTGGTCGCGTCCGCCCTGAAAAAACACTGTCCTGAAACTAAATGGAATGCGGATTACAGTTCAAATTATGATTCATTGTAATGTTTGCATGATGAAAAATATGAACAAATTCTGAAAGCTGTTTTGAACAGTAATACATTTTGTAAAGACGGAATAGTTTTGGTGCATTGGTATGTTAAAAGAGGTAGGATGACCTTTTATAACATTGTACTGGGCTCAGCGTAAACGCGATATTCAAGTTGGAGAAGTGTGATCGATTATAAAAACTCGTAACTTTTACTGAATTCGTGGCCGAGTGTTTTCTCTGTCGGAGTTAAATACTGGAACTGTGTATTTTAAATAAGAGCCCCCGGAGATGTATTATATCTTTGATTATACATAATTACAAACCGTATAAATAACCTGGTGAGGCGCATTAACCATATAATGACAACGTTATTCTACATTAAAATAGATAGTACAGTGATATGTCACGTCTATTGTCAAAAACTAAGAAGACGATGAAACATTTATTTCAAATAAACTGGTAACTAAATAAAAAATAATTGGCAATACATAACTTACAGGCGAACGGTAATTTCGGTACTAAATACGAACACATAAATCATTTTAATTTATTTTAAGTTGGTGTGAGTAAATGAGTAAGCACAAAATTCATAGGATTGCAAGCATAGCGTAAATATTGATGCAATTGCTACACTTTGGTTTTTAATTTCCATAAACAAATGATTCTAAATAAAATAAGTATTAAATTACCACATACGCGTGTGCAAAATAATTAATAAGAGTTGTATTGGAGCTGAAATATTTTTTATGTGATCGCTGTGCTACAAAGATTAACTGAAAGCCTGAAGGTTTGTTTATGACTTACATATAGCTAATAGCACCGAAAGTAAAAACACACGTATAATTTGTAGCTTTTTTTTCTTTGGTCGAATAGCAAGAAAGTTAGTAGTTGAAACGCAGTTTAGAAGAAGACGGAAGCAAATGACCCTGATTGTGGGAGTGTGCTGGCAGTCTCTGACTACGGCAATTTAGTATGAGAGTGATGGTCATGTCGTCGGCTTGTCGGGTCCAATTCGCAGCACAGTTTGGAACGCGTAACTCCGGGTGTAGATGTGAAGTAGCTCCATCCAGGACTACTTGGCTGTGTGATGAATGCCATATAAGGGCATCGTTTTCTTTGAATTATTCTCCACCTGTCATAGACCAAACATGATTGTAATTAGTTTAAATGAAAACACTGTAGGACTTACACAGTTAAAATTTTCTCGATGTTATTCAACATTACGTCACCTAATATTTCGATAGCTGCTCTGCTGTCATCATCAGGCACGACTGCCTAGACTGAATAAAGTCGTGCCTGATGATGACAGCAGAGCAGCTGTCGAAATATTGCGTGACGTGATGTTGAATAACATCGAACAAATTTTAACTGTGAAGTCCTAGTTTTTTATTACATATTTGTTTATAATATATTTAGTTTGTTGTGCCATGTTAAGTTTGATGGTCAAAATATTTGCCTGAAGTAATGCAATTATAGCGATTTATGCTAAACAGTATTTAATTAACATTAATTAACAATCTCAAATGTTCAGAGTAGCTCATTAAATTTTGGTCTCGGTCTAACCGGAAGATAAATACCAATAACACAATGAACAAACAACCGTTATTAAAACATATTGTTGCGTAACATATTGTGTGAATTTTCGGCAACATCATCTTCCTTCCTCAGGAGTGTGGTAACTATCAGATAAACATCAGTAACCACACGAAATCTGTATTAAACATTGATTGTTCAAGGAGTCTTAGAGGAGTTCTAGGAGTTTTAGTACAAATTAACGGCACAACGAGATGTTTGACGTTATGGCTGAGCACGCGGTATCAAAACATTTATTTCATCTCAAATTTAATCAATCGTTTTTTGTCGCTACCCAAAGGTAATGTGTGTATGCAAACATGTAACATTCTCATACATGGCCCTCTATACATTTCTCTATATCGCTATAAGTAGTGAGACAACTTTTATTTGTCCAGTTACCGGGAACGACACCAAATCAAGTTTATGTCACAGCGTCAGTAGGCCTACTAAGATTAAAGACAGGTTTAGGCCACAAACCGTCCGTCCACGATATGAGCTGGCACATAGCGATTCAATTTTGATTCAAAGCAATGGTGTTGCGGATTATTGAGCACGGCGAGTACAATGAAAGCATTGTCTTTTGTGCCGAGATTTGCGAATACACAGCTACACATAGTAAGTACTCTTGTTCAGCTTTATGATAAGAGATGGCTCGAGCGTATTTCCTCGTTTAGTATAGCGAAGTTTTCTTAATTAACACATACCATTGTTTCTTAATGAACATACTTCGTGTCGCTGATTTAGCCCCGTGCAATGTAATTACTGTTCAACGTTGCTTTTCTATGATGGATTCCGACGAATAACTGCAAACTAGCAATTTATTACATTTGGGTTGTATGAAATTATATCAGAATCTTAAAACTAAACAATATGTTTTTCTCAACGAAGAATCTGGTAAAAAATATATTCAATTGAAGTAAAGATCAATACTAAACTAAGATAATAATATTAAACGGAATAAGATTGGCATTTGTTACAACAAAACTAGTGTAAGAAGGTCAAGAGCTGAGTCGCTCACTACAAGTGACAATGTATCTTGGTTGTATAAGCTAATATAACACACTCGACGATTAGCTGCGTGTATTTACTTTGGTGGTTAACCAAAGTTAATGCTCTGGATACTTGATGAGAGCTTTATGGCATTTTGGGTTTTGTGTCTCGTCAGTTTAATCAGTGATTTCCTCACACAATTTGAAAAGATTGCTCTTTTTGACTAAACTAGTTTGATACTTTTCATTTCAGTAATGTTTCGTACGTGTTAAAAAACTATTTTCGCAGATGTCAAAAATGATAAAATCCCTCCCCCCCCCCCCCCTTCACCCCGTTCTAAGTCTTATTTATAAAAATGCGTTTCATTCAGGCAGGTTTAATTTCAAAATATCAAGACAGCGTCACTGGATGAGATTGATCGTTAAATAATTAACTTAGTACAGTGTCGCTCACTGCATTCAAGTGAGCTTATCAGTAATCACGCCCCTCGGTTCGTCTATAGCGTTTGCCTGGTTGTAAATATTTGAAAAGCAGTAATTATACATCGAACATAACAAACGCTTTGTACCTGCCGTGCATGAATCTGACACGAGATCTTGACTTTTTATGCTAACAATACGGGTGTTTTGAAACTTGTCAAGCAAATATTTATATACCATTTTTCCGTATCGCTTCATATATAACATGATACACCAACAATAGTGTGTGTACAAAATTAATAAAACACAATAGTGTATCATCATTATCTGATTGTAATTGTTTGCACGTACAATGTGTTTAGCCTCCAATACGACAATAGGGAACACGCGTATGAAAATTTTAATCGATTTTTAAATACCTTGTCTCTCATTTAATAATTTTGGGTCTTTGAATTTTGAAAAACGGATCAGTCTATGCCTCAAAATAATTGGTTTAGTAACGATAAATAAAAGGGCGCGAAAAACGAGCCGCCGCCATGTAGAGTGGATTTGACGTCATAGTTTTGTACTGTGTACGCTCACCGCCTCAGCGATTGGTCTGTTACGCCACATCTACAGAACCATTGCGTCACATCCACCTGTATACGCGTTTCAGATCCCCGAGTTTAAACTTCAATAAATGCGACCACATTAAACCTATTTAAAAATTTCTTTTTTACTTGGGACTTGCATTAATATACTTTTTGAATCTGATACTATTAAACTTAGTGTTTTGTTTAACAAAAAAAATCGTACGCGTGTTGCCTATTATGTAGCAGAATGATATACATTATACATCTAGTTTTGTAATTGCACTCCAAGAATAATATATTTAGTAAGTGTGAGCTAAAATGTGGTGCTGTTTGTTCTGGCGAGGGCGAGAACAAAGACACAGTCTGCTTGAATGGAGGTTGTGGTGGTTTTCTGCAGGTCGGCCCAGCCCCGCGGACTTCCGTAGTGCCCCCTTCAGCCGCTCTTGGGACAGCTACAACTTAACGTGGGCAGTGGAGAGCTATCCCCCCCTTGAAGAAGTGCGACTGCTCTACAGGAAACTCATGGTGAGTGTTGGCGCCCTTATTCTACTAAATTTGTGACAATTTCGTGCCCTCAATGAATGTGATGTGAAAAGGACACACGATTATATGAGTGGCTCTTTAGTCTCGCGAGTTTGTTCCTGTTTCCAACTTCGGGTACGATTCCCGGTTTGGGTTTGTTGACATTTTAAATTAATATCACAAACAAGATATGGTACTACGATAGTACAATGCAGGCAAATTGTGACGTTAAAGTCATAATACACAAATTGTACACAACACATTAACATAGTACCCATAATAGTAGTAGTATCGTATACATAATACACAAATCCGCATTGGAAATCGGTTCCAGTGTGTGAGTGGCGCGCCAAAGGCCCCTGAATTAACTGCAGGATGGCCGTAATGATCCCGTAGTCGAAGAACAATACACATTTTTAACTATGAACCATTAAAAATTAGTAAATCTATTTTATACATACAGTAATATATCAAACACGCCAGCTTTCGATACGTGTACTGAGTTTAAAAACATTTAATCGAATAAAATGTGTGAAAACAGCGTTGTAGTTAAAAATCAACAAACTGTAGTTTGGATATTTGAGTCATATCGAAACTAGATTATTACAGTCACGCCAAGCCAAGCGTTGAGCCACCATATATTTAAAACAAGTACGTATAATTTAGCATGTTTGTCCACCAATGCTGTTGCTTTATGTGGTGACTGCATAATGTTGCTCATTTTCACACCACTGACTCTCACAGATTATTAGTTTAATTTATTCATTGGAGTCTGCATGCGATAATAGTTATATCGATTACCAGTTCTACACAAGTGGTAGAGAGAAGCATAGATTTTACTAACATGTCAATTGAAGTAGTATGTTATTTTTTAAAGTATTAGTAGTAATTCTTAAATTAAGGCCTGTATTCAATTTTTTTGACATCACTGTACTTTACTTGCTGAATATTTGGATGTGTATTGTCGTTTCTTTGTTGTGTTGTTGTATTACTAAAATAAGAGATCAGTACAGCGACGTGAAAACATCGACATGTATGACGTAGTGTCCAGTGTCTAACTGCGCTTGCTCACAACGCACCATTGGTTCCATCTGGCTCGTTGGTTTTGATGGTCCAGCAAAGCTTCCGATGAAAAACACCACAGTTTGAATTCCTGGTCATATCAGAATTGTTTCTATCGACCAGAAATGATGGAAATGTACCAACTCAATATCGGTGAATTTGCTGACTTTGAAGCCGACATAGAAGCGAGCCACGTCACATAACGCCCGTCACTGAAAATCAATACTTACAATTGTATGCGTAGGCGATAAATTCCCATTTATTTATTGCGTTTAATGGCAGGATTGCGCGCGCGACCCCCAGCTGTTCGAGAAGAAAGACTGTTTGCATAGTCGGACACGTTACAAGTATATCATTATGTCCGAGTATATGCCTGGTTGATTGATGGTAGGTTTCGCGTCCCTTAATGTGTGACTGAGCGAAAACAATGCTGGCGCGTGATTTGGTGAAAATAGTTCGGACTGGAAGTTTGTGGGGTTTGGATACTCGTCGCACAAATTAGTGACCCTTCCATTTCGAAGGTATAACGTGTGCTTTCATCGTACGTATGATAACCACATCTGAAAGTTATAATGTTTGGGTGATTTTGATCGCATTTCCATTGTAAAGTTATAATATAATTCCATAATCCAATTCGAAAAACGTTAACTACAGAAAAAGCTTACGAATTCTGTACTTCCTTGTTCAACGTTTAAATAAATTCAGTCATGCTAGTTGATGAACAAATATGATCGCGTAAGATAATTTAATTTTTCAATTTGCAGTTTTGAAGAAACGTATCGGCGTTTCACTGGGTCTGGGCAATATCAGGCGAGCTTTAAAAACACAGTTTTTATATCTTCGTTGCTCCTTTCGTTTTCTATGAGCAAAGAGAAGTAAAAGTAATCATGGCCAAAATGTAAACACAAATAAAATAAATAAATAAATTCACATTTAGAGTCTACCCACTCATTAACTAAACTGATTTGCAGTGGGGGACTTTAATTTAAAGTGACTAAACCAACCCTGTAGGCTTCGAACACCATCGACGAGTGAGCGATAACCAATCAAAGATCGATATTTCAAATACGAAACATATGAATCAGTGATTGGACAGTGCGAACACCTGCGGACAAATGCCAGAATCAACAAGGCCGATTCAGAACAACTTTGAATTTATTGAGTGCTTCGTTGCTAGGACGGCTCCAAAGTCACCGTTTACATATTCCTAAGCCAAGAAGTAATGGAATTGAATCCACATTAGAAGTTAAAAAACGTATGCCTGAAGCGGGATTTGAACCCGGGACCTTCTGCATTGGAAGCAGGGATGCTAACCACTGAACCAACGAGCCACCATTTTGCTCATTATTATACAAAAAAAATCAAATCACAATACATGTGTACATAAAACATCATGGTTACGCCGAAACGCCGCTCTTCCATTCACCTGCTCATGAAACAATCTCACTGCGATAGAAAAGACGCGTGAAAATTATACTATGTGCATGAGCACACAATACATTGTATAAAACATGTATGGCGTTGGTTAATGATTATAAAATCTCAACAACAGTCTTAATGGCTAAATATTGTTCACATTTTCTTCTTGATCAAACATAAGTATCAATGTATTCACCAGCCAGTCAGCCACATTACTTGCGTCTATGTTTAACTCGGTACAAATGATCTACAAGAGGAGCGAGAATGCAATATCAATACGCCAATTACAATATAAATTAGCAATGGAACACTACCGGAGATTATATTGTAGTCACTTGGACACCACGCTTGAATGCTCCGGTGCGCATTGCTAATACTAATTTAACAAGTGTTATTCGTTGATGCAAACATCAATGTGATAGTGACGGGATAACTGCTCGCGAGCAATCCTGGTGGAGGTTCAACATTTGACATGTACATCTGTGCATATATGCATACTATATGGAACCAAGGAAATCATTGGTTGCACGTACATCACATCTGTGCGCGTGGCGGCCACATTTGCGATCAAACTTTGACGTTGCCATGGAGAAACAATTGATGTATATTGTGATAGAACACAGAAATCCTTAGCTCTTTAAAATTCAGCCGTTTTTTAAATACATTTGGTATGATAATTTGTGAATTTTTTACATTCTCATTTAGTAAATTTGAATAATATTCGCCAATGGTCTAGGATAGGTCTACATCAATTTTGTCACAATCATGGCCGCTGTGACGTCATGTATGAATTACATCATTGTAATTAGTCAGTGAAATTATGCCACCTACGAAGTCAAACGTTGAATAATATTTTGTGTTGTGAGTAGGGTGCCGAAATTTTTTTCAAATCAATTCGTTCAGTACCTATACCACACCATAGTCAGACACGTATTAACGCATAGGCTTACTTGGATGCAGCCTAGGACGCAAGCTCTTAGCGGGCGAACCGCAGCTCTAACATAACTGTCCTGTCAACATTGTTTTGTTGTTAGAAAAATACTTAGTTAATTGTACGAGTCTAACCATAACCATGTTTATGAAAACAAAAAATATTGTTGCGTCAGCTATATTTGGTAACTTTCAAGCTGAATCTTGATTAAAATGATGCCATTCGGGCCCTTTTTCGGACTCGGCGCAGAATCGCACCAACATTCGTGTGTAGATAATTGATGCCTCCCCCTCCCTCCCCCCCTCCCAATCAATGGCCTCATGCACAAAAGTCGGTACGAGAACGCTTAGCCCTCACTCACGAGGCAGCAGTGATAGAGTAAGGATATGTCGCTCGCTGGCGTGACCTTGCTACTGACGCGCTATTGCATCCCCCGCAACTAGCCCAGCCTCGAGCGGACGTAGTGTCAACCACGGCACAGTCTGTCTCCGCACTGCATAAAATGTTATTAATCTCCCCAGCAAGCACGTTCCTCACAGCGTGCTAGTCCAAATATCCCCACTCAGTCAGTTTTCAACCTACGATCATGAAATAACTTGTGAAATGTTCATGAAAGATGACTCACGAAGCAGAAACTGATACGTTGTACATATTATTGGCCGTTTAAGTGTTAAATATTTTTAAATAATACCAAATTTACATAGGCCTACACTTTTAAAAAAATGTGTTTTAAAAAACGAAAAGCTCTTTTGAAAAACAAATTTGCTTAGCTGACAACAAACCTTTGTACTAAAATAATAAATCTTGCTCTAAAACACATAGTCACTTAATCATGATGTTTCTATATTCGAGCAACAATATGTTCTACCACGTGCCCAAAAATTTACCATTTTTTTTTTCGTTTATATGGTTTTAAGCAATACATTTTTGCATTAATTCTTAACGCCTGACATTAGAAAATATAGATTTTTGTGTTACGTATGACTTTAGTCTAGGGATTCAGATTCCATGTGTGTGACAATTGTGGGATAGCGTCACGGTCACACGAAGTCTGTTAATATATTATCTGTGATAGTGTATTATAATTGTCAATAACCATTACATTTGCTTTTTTCGTTGCTCTAAAAGCTACAGTTATTGGCATTATTGGTTCATAAAGGTTTCTGGTCAAACTTCATGCTGCAGACACGAATGGTATATCCACAAATTATTTTTTAAATTAGATTAATTATTGTAATTACTGTGAAAGCTATACCACCGCAGAGCTATCTGAATACTGATTGCGTAACATTATTTATTTGTTACTGAATTGGAAATCAAACTAGTTTTGATTTCACTTTTAATTCGAGTTTAATTATATTACATGATTTGATTGAGGCTCTACATTGTACTTGCTTCATGATATTATAGGCTGTTCCATGTCGGTATAACTACACGAGTTAAAGTTAAATAGATTATGACAATGATTTTAACTCTTATACTGTTGGAAATTAGAGATTTTAAACAGTCAAATAAGAATGTAATTTTTAACGTCTTTTGTGTTAGAATAACTAATGTATCTTTTATCTAATAAATAAACACAATTTTTGTTCCACTCAAATTAAGCATTATTTTTCTTATCGTTTTCTTCAATACTTAATTTAGTAACTTAGTTACGTAGGTCACTGTTTGTTACTTATGTGATAAAAGGTACTATTCTTTATTATCCGTTTAGTTAGCATAATTAGTTTTGTATGTAAATAAATATGTGCCAATAATGACCATAACATTTTTTCTTAAATTTCCTATGTATAGTGGGCCCGTGGCTTACTTGAGAACAAGAAAATCAGTCGATGTTTCGTCGATCTTGGCATTTAATAAATGATGTGTACCCCCACTACCTGACTACAAAATCCCCGAATTCATTATCAGAAGCCATAACAGAAGTCCAACCATACGCACATTTCTTGGAAACCCAACATCAAGTCAAATAATAGGCGTCCACACAACAAACAAACGATTACATTTGTTTACTTTTTGACAGTTCGGACCCAAAAATTTCAAGGTAACTGCGGTCCACTCGGGGTGTACAAACAATTTATTGTAAATGCAGTGAAAAAATGCTTTTCGGCGTTTTCAGCTTTGCCACGGACACAGTTCACAACTCGATACACCCATGCATTGTTATTAGTACTTCACTTGTTTACGCTGTCTTCTGTACCGGTTGCGCTGCGCACTGATCACATCTCGTTACCGACCTGTCAAGGAACGACGAGAACCATATTATAGTCCTCCCAACGAATCTATTCTCATGCTTTCATCACAGGCCATGTCCAGAATGGCAACTTAACTTGTCATTCCTCCGTGTGCTTGATGGAAGATTGCGTCGGATTGTCTCAGTTCGTGAGTTGGCCAACTTGTCCGACGTTGATAAATGGTAATTCTCTCATTTGTGTAGGTTGCTATTAATAATATTACACGACGAATATTTTTAAAAATTAAATACAAATATAAGTTTGTAGTAACAAAACCAATAAATCCTGTGTGGAGAGAAGTGATAATTGAAAATAGATCACGGGAACCCAGCCATTCACAGCTTTCGATACCAAGAAATGGCGGAAACGCCGATGTTTAAACAACTTATTTCATAAAACTAAAGTAGGACGGACTATACCTTTACAGTTTAGACCTACCTCTAGAACACAGTGGAATATTAGAATAAATACTTGCTGCGAGTAGTAACTTTATGGATTTACTCAGTAAAGTGTGAATTTTGATACATTTTGACAGGCTTTCAATAAAAACAAAAGACTGCCAATGTTGCTCACAGCTTGCTGGATTTTGATAGTTCCTGTGAACTTTTTCGAATTCTCCAACTCTCATTGGCTACACAACAAGGTCTACTAAATCTCCACCTAGCGGAGGCTCGTCGAACTCCCGAGTTCGACAAGCCTCCGCCAGGAAAGTTACGTGATTGCAGTGCAGGAGCTGCTAATTTCGTCGAGCGCCATCTTAGTATTCGGCAATAGTGCGCGCATGAACACAGGCAGTAAACCGTCCGCGGAAGTTTATTTCGAGGCCTCAGGGGCTATGACGAAAGCATGAGAATAGATTCGTTGGGAGGACTATACAATCCTACTCGAGTGCCGCAATATTGTAAATGTGTCTCGTTTGAGTATTTCTTTCAAATGTTTAAATTTGAAAATATATTAATTTAATAAATCTAAACAAAGATTTGTTTTAACAAATTACTTTCCTCCGATGGGATGTTTTAATTAAGAATAACTAAACAATTAGGAAATCAATACAAAAATACGCATTGGTTTCAATTTGTTAATCGTTATCCTTCTTTGGTTTGGGTGGCTCGTTGATCTTGTGAGTTTATTCCTCCTTTTATAATGCGGAATGTTTAGGGTTCGATTCCCGGTAAGGGCTGCAGGGCTTCACTTCTGCAATTAACTTAAATCTATCTACATGTTACTGGCATGTACGTCGCAAGGAAGACTGTAATACAGGAAATAATATCCACCACTAAAAATCATTCTTGTAACTATGTGGACAGTTAATAAAAATAAACGTTTCTATTTATTATTTATTTATTTTAATATTTTTTACAAAAACACTAATTCTTGTTTTTTTCAAATGTTTTGCATTCCCCGCATATCTAAAGGCACGCTATGTGTTACTGAAATTGTTTTGTATTTTTTAAGCCGTTACCAAAATATTTTCCCGCATATTATCGTCCATAAAAATGTTTACATTCTTGCCTCAGGCCTAATCGAGTTGTAGCTTTTGTAACAAGAACGAACTGGATCATCAAACCTGTCGACAACAACAATAATAACTTATTATGATCATAAACACTGATCTGAGTTAAATTTAGAATATGCTAATTTGTTGTTTAACCAGAAATACACCCCTGTTCATCATGTCACGTGATTGAGCCACATTCTTATAGTCGTGTTTTTGCACTGTCGTAATGATTCGTTCATAACGAGTGACTGTTCTTGGTGTGCAATACAGTCTAATTACTAATTTGTTACTTCTAATTTTTGTTATGTTGTACATAGCTTTGCAAACAACACAACGACAGCTAAATTACATAATTTTAAATTATTTAGCCATAAAGAGCGATGAACTAAGCAACGGTGCAACAGAAAAATAAAAGAGTGATTCATTCGTTATGAGTTGTTCACACATACTTTTTATTCATTAACTTTTAATGTATAAACAACCATGTGTGTGTTTGTTTTTAATTTATTACTTTATATGGTAGTGAGCTTTTCTAAAATTATTTCCATGGTCTCCTATTGATTATTACTTGTCCAAATACTGCAGACACGCGTAGCAAATTAATACCTTAGCAGATTATGGTATAGACGTTTCACGGTAATTTGTCCTCTGGAAGACGTCATAAACTTCGCGACATAATACCATAGCAGAGTTCCAGAGTATAGTATAGACGTGTCACGGTAACTTGTCCTCTGGAAGACGTCAGACACCTCGCGACATAATACCATAGTAGAGTTCCAGAGTATATAGTATAGATGTGTCACGGTAACTTGTCCTCTGGAAGACGTCATATACTTCGCGACATAATACCATAGTAGAGTTCCAGAGTATAGTATAGATGTGTCACGGTAACTTGTCCTCTGGAAGACGTCAATACTTCGCGACATAATACCATAGTAGAGTGCCAGAGTATAGTATAGATGTGTCACGGTAACTTGTCCTCTGAAAGACGTCATACACTTCGCGACATAATACCATAGCAGAGTTCCAGGGTATAGTAAAGATGTGTCACGGTAACTTGTCCTCTGGAAGACGTCATACACTCCGCGACATAATACCATAGCAGAGTTCCAGAGTATAGTATAGATGCGTCATGGTAACTTGTCCTCTGGAAGACGTCATACACTCCGCGACATAATACCATAGCAGAGTTTTAGGGTATAGTATAGATGTGTGATGGTAACTTGACTTATAGGTAGCTAACGGCTGAACCCTATTGTATAAATTGTTTTATATAGTGTCTAGATTTCTAAGTGTCATGTATACATAAAGCATTGCTTAATATGTCCACCATAATAATAGGTATACAAAATAAACGGCAATCAAAGCATAATATGCATGCGACGCAATGGCATTCATCATTACGAATTATAGGAAATCTAGTAACAATGTAGCTTTCTTCATATTTACGGACTAGTTTTCAACTATTTACCAAGAACATACCTTGGTACATACAAAGATTGTCGTACACTCTTGGTATTTCTATAAGCATTAATGCAATACTAAACTTTACTAAGCATTGAATATTTAACATAGCGAGCTCCGGTTGTTCCTGTAACAATCAGTAATAGCAGAGACTTTTTACTTATAATAAAGATCAAAACAAACTACAATGTGATATAAGTGCATTTCGATTGCGATACAGGTAGAAACGCAGGTTCGCGTCAATGCTTAGATCTTCTCCAAAAGATGTGTAACATTTCATTTGTTAGCGAAGCATAGCTATATGTTAGCTTTAGAGGAGCCGTTATAGATGTGTTACAATAATGGGCTAAACTTCTTGAAAGCGCCGCCAGATGGCAATGCGACAGGTGGATATATCTGTTGAACCGCGGCGACAAGGCATCAATGAAATATAGGCCTTGCGTTTGCTAGATTGGAGTTGTAGAAGTTTGGACAATTAAACACGAAATGCACATCTCGCCTCATTTTCCTTTATTTGCAATAGTCTTCATCTCCAAAATGTGTGGGCTTGTACTGCATTTCTTTCCGTATGCGTACTCGTAGCTGGCTATACAATTGGGTTTGAAATATAGGGCAAACCCAATGGCTATACGATCTATTAAATGTCACTGATTACTTTAGTATTTTCAACGCTTACTAGTCATGCAGAAGAAATGTACGAAATTAAATTTGTACGAGTTAATCATAAACATGGAACTCCATTGTTCAATGAAAATGGACATTCATGCAATCACACATAAATTTCGTTTAAACGTTAAAATGTAACCTATTGACTTGTAGGTCTATAGGCCTACCCCTGGCAGTTATTTACAACTGCGCAAAATGCAGTGTTGTCACTTTCAGGACATCAGTCTTTTAGTATGATTTTAATACTGTCCGAGTCACATAAATCATTGGCTGACTTCACAACACCATCTATCATAATCCCCCCTCATCTCTCTCTCTCTCTCTCTCTCTCTCTCTCTCTCTCTCTCTCTCTCTCTCTCTCTCTCTCTCTCTCTCTCTCTCTCTCTCTCTCTCTCTCTCTCTCTCTCTCTCTCTCTCTCTCTCTCTCGCTCTCTCTCCTCTCTCTCTCTTTTTCCCTCTCTGTGTTTATATGTTTTTCTTCCACTATATCTATATCCACTATATCTATCATATTTTATTAAAACTACCTCGTTCGAGTAGAAGTTTAAAAAGTTCATCAGTCCCAATTAGTGCTATTTAAATTAAGTTCTGAAGTAGTATTTATTTAAGCGTAATTACAAATGTTGATATGTGTTTCTATGTTTCTCTATCACTTTACCGATAAGTCTCGCATTTCATTAAAGCTACCTCGTTTATATTAGTAGTGTAGAAACCTCGTTACAGTCGCAATTAATGCTCTTTAAATTAAGTTCTAAAGAAGTGTTTAATTGAGCATGATCAAAAATAATCATCATCGTAGACTACGAATCGCGTATTGGAGTAGTTTTCGAGACACTAAACCATCTCTGTTATCGTATTCACCATTCTCTTTCGTAATAGGTAATGTTCCCTTCTACCAAAAATGTCAGTTGGTGCACAAAATTTGGTTGGTGTCGCGTCAAAGACAAACAACACTCTGTGAAGGTCATGATTACTGGCAGCGGGTACTCTCGTTTCAGGGGTAAACCCGCTTCGTCACCACCAATCACAACGCCGGGATAATTGTCTCGAGCAAGTTATTTCATTAAGAGGGATGGTGTGTCGGGTAAAGGGGGGGAAGGGAGGGGAAATCAGTTTATGGTTGACTTGATGGACTTGTAATTAAACATCTCCTCTCGTGTGTGGCGTTGTGGTATTCTGTTTTCAATCAATCAGGTGTCGAGACCTCGGGTTAGTCACACAGACGTGTTACGAAGACGCAGGCCAAACTACTTTAGGTTAATTCTTGCCATATACTCAACAAGCTTGCTGTTTTTATTTCGGTTTTTCTTTGATGTTTTAGTTAGTAATTCAACGCATGCAAAAACCCTTTCTTGACTGTGATCGTTTAATGTACAAAAAAGTGAAACTTTTTCGCCAACGAGTTGGTCTTTTGATTAACATCGAGAACTCCGCCACAAGAACGACAGAATGTGGGTCTAAGTCTTAACGTGAGACATGGACGAAGTTTTAGGCTCGTAGCTTTACTACTACTGAAAGAAACCACTAGATTTGTACCTCGTGTAGCCCAGCTGCTAAGTGCTTTTCTAGCCAACGAGAGAACACGTTACAAACACGTTTTTTTGTTTGTCTTTGCCAGAATACGTTAAAAAACACGTCCACTAGCTATCCACACGATACATGATCAATTTAATCACGATTGTCGAGTGTGAATGTCTTTTTTACTGGATTGTCATCAATATATTGTAGATGTTTGAAGATTCTGATTATTTCAGCGACCTAGTGGCCGTATTCAAATCGACTTTTGTCTGATATTTACTCTGTGGCAAGATCGATTCTTGCCTTAGACATCGTTGTCTAATGGCGTTTTTCATATTCATAAGATTATATACTCATTGTCTAGATAAGCATCGTTGGCAAAATTTGGCAGTAAAAGCACAAACATTATTATTAGTAGGTAGACATAGATTAAATGATATGACACTATCAGTATAAGTCGAACGTTTAGTGATTTGTTTTAAATCGTTGCATTAAAAAATGTAGACCCACCGATACAATTAAATGAACGGGCAGACAGTACATGCATTTAGTCAAACAACTTTCCTGCTCTCACCCTATAAGTTGTTTGGCCCAAAATTATTCACGAATAAATAGGCAACAAAATACATGAGAAATAACGGTCATAATCATAACGGATTCAAAATGAGTTCAGAAGAGTTGTTAATTGTAAATACGTGTTCCGACCTATCTACCCTTCATTTACTTCAGTCGCATTTACGGTACTCTGGCAAGAAATGTACTTGAAAGGTTATCCTCTGTTCTTCCAGATGAACGAGACCTACCAGCACCCTGGCAAGTGGCATGACGTCATTCTCCAACCAGCCAATGGGGAGACATTCTCCCATGTCATGTCTTACAACATCCGCGGCCTGGAGCACGGTTCAGTTTTCGAGGCGATCGTCCAGGCTAAAAACCGATACGGGTGGAACGAAGTCTCCGACCTCTACCAGTTTTACACAAGAGGAGCGGGTGAGTTGGCTACAGAGGCGGCAGGTACTAACTCGATTCACGACCTAGAGTCTGCGGCAAGTCAGGTGTTCTTGCCGGTTAGAAATTTATTTGTATATTCTTGTCCTGAAATTGAATGTTTTAGTCGTGATAATGACGAAAGCTAGAAACACATCATGAATTTCGCGTCATTATATTCCTTGTTATAGCGTCCAATGAACGCAGGCGTAGGAAGATGAGACCACTGTACAGAACGAAGTACGACGGAGGCTATATTTTTCAAATTGTTGCTACCGATTGGCAATACAACGCCAATTGCAAACAAGTGTCCTTAGGATTATAAATGAGAGCGCACTGTTAACTGCACATTTAGAACTGCATAAGTGCTGATATAAAGTAGGTAGAATCTTATACCAGTTGTATCATATTTTAGCTCTTGTGCATTATTTTAATGGAAGACTTTGTAAAGGGATGAGAAGCTTAGACATTTTATTTTACGCGTGAAAAAGAGAACATTAGTTTACAATTTATGTTTATGTTTAAACACCAAATTACAAAAAGGGCGGAATTTAAAAACGCATTGTTTTATTATATAAATAACGGACAGTAATTGAAAATCTGATACGACAAAACACGTGACTTACTCAAGACTCTTAAAACAGCCATGTTTTAACTGGCTAAGAGTACTCGGCACTACTGCATGGTATTAGCATTGGATTAGGAGCCATCACTTTATGCTTTATTTTATCAGACTTGCGACTCCGTCGAAGTTAGTGTTGCACATTGCAGACCTATCATCATGATTTCCTGACACCGCTTCAAGAAGTATTGTGACTATGTAAACGACACGCTTAATAACGCACTTCCACAGACGAACCACGAACGCGCATAAATTTGTGTTAAAAAAATGAGCATATTACTTCATATTCGTCCCACTGCAATATTTTTGTATTCAGAGTAATTATTTTCATAAGACTTTCATATGCGCTAATGACCACGAAGTAGTTACTAACTTCATAATCATTTCGGGTTCGCCTCTGGAAGCGCGCCTCAATGAAGCTTTTGCTGCACTGATTTGTAGCATTGAAATTTTCTCGCACCACGAGTCACTTTCTGTAGTTTGTAACACTAGTGTTTGTACGATTTAATAAAGCCTATCAAAACTGTGCTTTAAAACTGCTAAAGGTCGTAGAATTGGTTCTGGTAGTGTCTACAGTATGAGAAACAAGAATACTATCAGTTTTCTACTAGCTGGTTGTATTTCAATAATCATATAATAATTGTGCACAATTTTTTCTATTTATTAATGAGAATTTTCTTTTTTAAAATACCTTTGAATAAGCAAATTTGCGATACATCGACAAAAATGAGCATTTCTTTCATTTGAAGACTCAAACTGAAGGAATATATATTGCCTATTTTTATTGTGCTTGGCTGTATATACACATTACTGAGGTTTTTATTTGGAGTGTTAAATAAAGTGTGTTTCTACGATGCTTAGTACATGTCACGGGATGGGTTCTTATTGTAACATCGTGTAAAGTGTTGCAAGAAATGTTGTTAATGAGGCTGTACTAGCCGTCGAAATGCTTAGGCGTACACCACACCACGTTCTGTTACCCATTGTTTACGTGGGGGGAGGGGGGGGGGGGTATTATCTGAGTTTACTGGCACACTTCCCAATTTTAGGCAAATTAAACAGCTTTCATAAGTTCACGAAACTAAGCTAAAGCTAACGACCAACTGTGCGTCGACTTTGATACTCTTGACAAGTAGCACGTGTCGCCCATGAAATGTTGCTGCTGAAATGTGGACTGCTTCAAAGTCGGAAAACAATAATCTGAGAAAATGAACCAAGTAGTCGTGATGTTAGAATCGATCCAATCAAAAAATGGGGTGGCTGTAAGCCAGAAATGTAAAGTAGCTACTTTAGCAATCTTGGTTGTGTAAGACGAGGAAAACTTTAAGAGTAACAGATGTTAGTATTAACCTTTGTGTGCCATTGTTTGGAATGGAGTGGAGTAACTGGAAGTCGAAAAGTGGAGCTCTCGCTGTGACTGTGCCATACTGAAGTACAGGAATGTTTGTGCACACATTTTATTATAGAATTTTGTTCGTGATTTCTTTCGGGAATTTAATAAACCAATCTTCCAGAGCGATGGTATATACTTTACATATCTGCTACTAAGCCAACTAAGAATACTCTATTCACTTTTTTGTTATTTTTATTTTTATTTCTTGGATTATTTAATTAATGCATAACATTAGCACAAATACATGAGTTTTTGAAAAATATGCTTCCTTAAAACGCCTTTATGACAAGCTAATACTTCGTATTCCCCAATGTTACTTCGATCTGTTGTTGTTGTTGTTGTTGATGGTGTTGTTGTTGTTGTTGTTGTTGGTCTGTGCTATATGTGCCTATAGCATTGTCACTCGTAGTTATGTGTGCTGTGTTTTCTTCAGTAGTTATCTTGTCTCGTATTATTGTACAGTAAGGTTATTGTGCCATTAGATAGTGGAGTGCCAGTTACTACTGATCAATGATTTTAACTTCCAACTCCACCATTTCTTGTACATTTGCTTGGATTTGGTTTTTGAAGTTGTCACATCGGATGTTCTAAGATTGAATTGCCCCCCATAAAAGTAAAAAACTCCGATCTCTACATGTTTTACAACTACTTCATGTTTCGTACATTCGTTGTAGCCTTGTAGGTATTTTATGTGTCTAAATTAGTCTGCCTAACATAAAAGTTACACAGTGTGCAGCTTTATTATTTAACATTTATTTGAGTTCGACAATAAATGCAATGATCAATAGAAGCAATGAAGAAAATATAAGCTGTCTTAATTCAAGCGTGGTAGATATAAGGTAATTGAGTCATCTATAGTTGTTGTCATTAGAACGCACAGTAACTTGTCTGTGTGATGGAAGCTGTCATGTATGTTAATACACGGCGTGTTCAAGCGCGTAGCTAGGTCCATTGCTAAGCTATAACCACCTGCCATGATAATAATGCCGTGTTGATCTCTATAATTGCCTACTACGTAAATTGGATCCATTATTCTCGGTCCGAGGTTCAGGCAAACAACTGTATTGACCTTACCCTATTGAGTCAAGATCTTCTATATCTCAAATTGTAGATCGTGCCATGTTGGGGTCCAGCCATTGTAAATAGGGTTAATAAATAGGATAAATAGTGGTAAATAGGGGTAGTTCCAGCGTAAGGGTTTCACACACACACACACACGTCAGCTCAATTGACCAGTTATTAATAAATATTTGTAGCTATATAGTTCTACACCGGTATAAATGCATATACGTTGCAATGTTTTTTCTATTTTAGTTTTACCCAAGTGACCCGTAAACTAGA
This sequence comes from Isoperla grammatica, assembly GCA_945910005.1. Lineage (NCBI taxonomy): Eukaryota > Metazoa > Arthropoda > Insecta > Plecoptera > Perlodidae > Isoperla > Isoperla grammatica. Next base: position 44,498,699 of record OX246737.1, on the reverse strand, counting down.
CATATGATTGATTGTTTAGGGTACACGTACTCCCGAGTGTGTGAAATGGAAAATTATTTAAAATCGTGACCGTTGTGGGTCACATTGTCAACGTGACTGCCGTCTCTCTTTTGTTCGTCTCCCTCCCTCACTCGGTGTACCCTAGAAAATCAATCATGCCTAATACATCTTACCGACACAGTTACAAAGTTTCAAACAAACAATTGACCTGTAAATTGTTTGATCCCGGCTCTCGACCACAGTCGAATGTTAGACAGGTATTGCAAGGCGGTGAAACGCTCCTTCCAACATACTATCCAATAGCGTTGGCAATTACACATAACCGCACATGATGCGCCATACTTTGCTTAAGCCTAAGCCTAGGCCTATGTGGTCCGCCGACGTTGGGTGCTGAAACAAGCGGTTCCGCGATACTATACACTAATAGCTCCACGCACCTGGTTAATGTGCTGGCCTGCCTTCGGTTGGCGCTACCTGTCGTGTATGTCTGGAAGTAGCGGTTCCGCGTTACTACACTTATAGCGCCACTCATCTGATTAATGTACTGGCCTGCCTTCGGTTGGCGCTACCTGTCGTGTATGTCTGGAATTAGCGGTTCCGCGTTACTACACTCATAGCGCCACGCACCTGATTAATGTACTGGCCTGCCTTCGGTTGGCGCTACCTGTCGTGTATTTCTGGAACTGCCAACGATATTGGTTGGTTTCACGGCAACCACGAGCTGCAAGACCAGCCTAATATTGATCAAGATCTCGATCGTTGACGCAGAGTCTTGACACTATCGAGCTTAGCAAACCGGTCACTTTACGGCACACTCCATATAGGTGTGCGAAGTGCGTACGACTAAAGTTCGTCCCAGTTCAAAAAGCACACCGGCAAATTGCAAATCTTAGATAGTTTTAAATATTGTTGGAGACCATAAATGTCAATGATCCCATTCATCCTGCCAAAAGCACTCATGGACCTCCAACGCTTCAACAATCTTGTAAATTTGTTATTACGTATTTAGAATACAAATCATTTCTCTTTTTTTTCAAACTCTCCATCTTTCCAGCTTAGCGTTCGAAGATTCCGGTGACAAAGTTTTAAAGTTATCAACCTTGCACAGTGAGGGAAATCGCCTTTGAGGAATCCTCCTTACCGGCATCATTTCTTATCTGAGTCGAACTTCGAACTTTGTGTTAACCGGCCATCCTTGCATCTAGCTATGATCCACTAAATCCCCTGGCGGAGTCACGTCTAACTAGTGGCGATTGAGTGGACCTTGGCGTAGCTTGTTCATGTGTTGCCGGACAGTGGCCTAAATTTTTAGCGACAGATGGAGTACGTATTGCTCCTAAGCTATAATACGACAAATAATATTACTTATTTCTGATTGATTTGGATGCGTATCATAACTGTCTATTTGAATTTTTTTCAATACAATGATGTGTAATTGCTAGCCTTAGTAACTACGAGAATAGCATTGCAGAAAGCAGCCATCTTCGCCGTATCACCACACGCCGCTAGAGCGCACCAGTGTCCTGTATTATTCTACTACGGTATTGGTTTGTTGCAGAGCACGGAGGTGAAGTGCAGGAAGACACGGCGGGGTGGATCTCTCGCTCTGCGTCGCTCGCCATGGCTCAGTGTCCAGCAGCGGCCGTCCTTGTCATCACCCTGGCAGCGCTCCTTTTATAGGAGGCCTCGTGGAGGTAGGCATCACTTGGTTCACTTTACTATCCACTCACAGATTGTTTTGACTGAGTAGTTTCAGAAATTGAACTGAAATGGTGGTCCTCATACTTCACTAACTTTTTAAACTCCGACAAGCCGGTAAGCGGAGATTCTCGACTACCAAACATGGCGACTACCATGCATTTTGAAGGCGCGTTCAGACAGAATGACTATGGACTAAGACTAACAATAGAGTGATTAAGCCTTGAGAAAACAACGTACTCGAAAACATCCATCCCCAAAAGTATTTCAAAAATGCCAACAATCGAAAATCAACTTTCTTAATCACTCGTTCTTAAACACTAATCACTATAAAAGTTTGTTAACGCTTAAACATAAATCGTATACTTCAACCCTGTTAAACCTTAAATCGTTAGTCTTAAACACTTATCGTTAGTCTTAGTCATTTTGTGTGAACCCGCCTTAAATCCAATGTTTGTTGAAACCATGGTTAACAAACCAATCTTACTAAATCGGAGCTTAATGAAGTTAGCGAATTGGGTACATAGTCAAGAACAAAGGTTACTTTTTTCTTTATACCGTAGTATTTCCATACATTTTTTTTTTTGTTTATTTGGTTCCCAGCGAGTTTCCTCGTTGTAGGGAACCTACAGTTTGCAATACATGGAAGGGCATTATATTAATTAAATTAATGAAAGTGAGAGCTTTAAAGACCTTTAAAGAGCTTTAAGAGCTTTAAAAAATGAAGCAAAGTAAAGATTCATACCTAGGTTGCATATAATAAAAACGCCTGAATTAGGCCACCTGCATCAACACTTCGTCCACAATTCTTGAGCAGTGCAACAGACCATTAAATGTTAAATGAACTTTTCCTGTTCACCAAAGAGAAAAGAATACATTTTAGGAAATGAAAAATAAAAACATGTACTAAAAGTTCAGCGCGTTTGGCTCATTCTACAGGACTCTTACAGTTGCTCTATGGTAGAACACTACAAGTAGTTGTGTCGCTTTACTGCTTTTGTAAATGCTACATACAGTCAATATAAGGAGCATTGCTGGCATAATGCTATGTAGAACTGAATTCCTTCAGTTCACTGGGCAAAGAAACAAAATGTTGGATGCATCCGATCCGGCTGAGTCAATTATCGACTCTCACTTCATTGAAAGTGACGTCACGTCTCAAGTTTGTGACTGCCAATATTTAAAATGGGTCAATGTAAGAACATTGCAGTGACAATCGGCTGTTAGGTCGTCACCGGGTAAAGCCGCATTCACATAAATGACTATTGATTACTGACTATTGACTATTGACTAGTGATTATTGACTACCCAAAGAAAGATATGAACACTACACAACTAAGTTCTTTGACACGTATGATCTGCCACCTAGAACAAATGAATCACACTGATTGACAAACAACGAGCTGTCAAAATAATAAAATTGCAACATTATGAAGAAAACGAGGTATGGCGATAGTAACTGTTCACCAGTTAAAACGTTTAATGATGGGCTTAACCAAGTTGTGAAGGTTTTGTATGTTTCTGGTATGTTTTGAAGATTTGTTTTCAAAATAAGAATATTTTATTGTATGACAGCTTCATAAAAATAATAAATAAATAATATTCGCCGGAAATAGTCAAAAACAAATATACACTTGACAGTAATTTAATAGTGGTATTGACTTCCGTTGCTCCACATTCATTGGCTGAACGCGAACGTTGTGATTGGTTGTAACTATGACTTCCAGATATCTTCAATTCGTTAGTCAATAGTCAATAGTCATAAGTCAAAAGTAAAGTTGTGTGAACGTCAGCACGTATCGCCTATGGTTCAATTCGCTTAGTCACTAATCAATAGTCAATAGTCAATAGTCACTAGTCACTAGTCATTTATGTGAACGCGGCTTAAAGGGCGCAGTCACATTAGTGGAATGGACTAAGTTCGGATAAAATTGTTCTTCTTGGATTACAATATCGAATTATTCTAATAACGCCTTTAAGACGTCAACAGTTAGATCTGTATCTTTCATGCCTGACATTCTTAACATTTTTAACTTTGTATTGTTCATTTTCTTGTAATGTGCCTTAAGCCGCATTCACATAAATGACTATTGATTACTGACTATTGACTATTGACTAGTGATTATTGACTACCCAAAGAAAGATATGAACACTACACAACTAAGTTCTTTGACACGTATGATCTGCCACCTAGAACAAATGAATCAAACTGATTTACAAACAACGAGCTGTCAAAATAATAAAATTGCAACATTATGAAGATAACGAGGTATGGCGATAGTAACTGTTCACCAGTTAAAACGTTTAATGATGGGCTTAACCAAGTTGTGAAGGTTTTGTATGTTTCTAATTTGTTTTGAAGATTTGTTTTCAAAATAAGAATATTTTATTGTATGACAGCTTCATAAAAATAATAAATAAATAATATTCGCCGGAAATAGTCAAAAACAAATATACACTTGACAGCAATTGAATAGTGGTATTGACTTCCGTTGCTCCACATTCATTGGCTGAACGCGAACGTTGTGATTGGTTGTAACTATGACTTCCAGATATCTTCAATTCGTTAGTCAATAGTCAATAGTCATAAGTCAAAAGTAAAGTTGTGTGAACGTCAGCACGTATCGCCTATGGTTCAATTCGCTTAGTCACTTATCAATAGTCAATAGTCAATAGTCAATAGTCACTAGTCATTTATGTGAACGCGGCTTTAGCTAATCATAATTGAAGAGTTTTATAATTTGATTGTTACATGAATTCAATAATAAACACTCATCTCGATTAACAACGATGAATGGAACTTAGATTCGGTAAAAACTTACATCGCCTGACACTATCCTCACCCATATCGCTTAGATTTGTTGTAAAGAAACAAAAACTCGCCCACTAGTTGTGTCTGTTCATGTTTTCAAAAGTATTTTGTTTCTACTGTTTATTGGCGGCTACAATACAGCATGAAATTTGGGTTTTAAAATTGGTGTGCTGCCAAGAAATATTCATGGGATTTGCAGTTTAAATTTATTGTTTTATAGCTCATACATTGAGTACCTACATTAACTTCAATGTCGCAAAGCAATCGGTTACTAAATTAGTTTTCAAACAGGAAAAATCCATAACCATCAGACATATCATGTATATAACTAAATGAATAATGATTTTATTCAAATTCATTTCGTTCTAAATTTCTTATTTGTTTGATTTATTATTTGATAACCATCAAATCGTGTATTTATTGATTACATTTTTTTTTAAGCAGATAGTTTGAGTGTACTGATAATGTTCTTGTTCCAATCTGGTCTCTGATTTTCATTGTGAAACACTTACCTTGTTGTTTACAGATATGTGTGATCGGAAAAGTATCCAACCGGAAGCCGCAAGTACATGTCTGTCTGTCTGGTGGTGTTGAGAGCGCCCGTGGTGTCTGCCCGACTTCTGCAGATGGTCGTGATCCACCAATCACAGCCCGGTCCGTGTGATATCGCCCGCAGCTCATCCTAGTCCCCCACCACAAGGTGTAGAGGGACAGCTTCGAGCTACGCGAGTGTAAATTAATTGGCTAGTGCATACAAAATTGACGATTTCAAAATGGTGAAATCAAGATATACCATTTTTTAAAGGACCAAGAAGAGAATTAATTTTAAATGTGGTGAAGTGGTGGTTACTAAGACTATATGTTCTACGAATCTATAGTTGCACACAGTCACTATTGGTACTGTGCTGGCAGTCATTGATAATATTTTTATCGTACCCATGTATCAATATATGTTTCTTTGTTAAACTATATGTTCTACGAATCTATAGTTGTTCACAGTCACTATTGGTACTGTGCTGGCAGTCATTGATAATATTTTTATCGCACACATGTATCAATATATGTTTCGTTGTTTAACTATATGTTCTACGAATCTATAGTTGTACACAGTCACTATTGGTACTGTGCTGGCAGTCATTGATAATATTTTTATCGTACCCATGTATCAATATATGTTTCTTTGTTAAACTATATGTTCTACGAATCTATAGTTGTTCACAGTCACTATTGGTACTGTGCTGGCAGTCATTGATAATATTTTTATCGCACACATGTATCAATATATGTTTCGTTGTTTAACTATGTGTTCTACGAATCTATAGTTGTACACAGTCACTATTGGTACTGTGCTGGCAGTCATTGATAATATTTTTATCGCACACATGTATCAATGTATGTTTCGTTGTTTAACTATATGTTCTACGAATCTATAGTTGTACACAGTCGCTATTGGTACTGTGCTGGCAGTCATTGATAATATTTTTATCGCACACATGTATCAATATATGTTTCGTTGTTTAACTATATGTTCTACGAATCTATAGTTGTACACAGTCACTATTGGTACTGTGCTGGCAGTCATTGATAATATTTTTATCGCACACATGTATCAATGTATGTTTCGTTGTTTAACTATATGTTCTACGAATCTATAGTTGTACACAGTCACTATTGGTACTGTGCTGGCAGTCATTGATAATATTTTTATCGCACACATGTATCAATGTATGTTTCGTTGTTTAACTATATGTTCTACAAATCTATAGTTGTACACAGTCACTATTGGTACTGTGCTGGCAGTCATTGATAATATTTTTATCGTACCCATGTATCAATCAATGTATGTTTCGTTGTTTAACCCGGACAGTGGCTGTTGTAAACGGGGAACTTGCCTCGACAACTCCATCCCACAACTGTGCTATAACCCTTGATTGTTTTCCTGTGTGTAGTCCTGGTGTTTATAGCCGTCGGGTCGTTTCTCTAGGCTACAGTTACTTGGATTGTAGAAAGAATGCACCCTGCACGAGCTTTTTATTGAATGACGGCTCTTAAAACGAGCACTTAAGGTTAATTCGAACGAAAACTATTTTTACGTAATTCACTGTGTTATCAATGTTTCTTTTATTCAGATATAATGTCTCGTTCAATTCTCACATTGACACTCATCTTTGTACCGATGGTAATATAATTAAGAACATGTACCTAAGGCTTGAAGAAAGTGTTAGCTGTATACAGTATGTTTGGTATCTGTGATTCTTATTACTCTAAACGAAATTGAGAATAACTCTAGTGAAAATGATGCTGGGTATAAATGCAATATATATTTGTCGATGTTTGTCATATGCACTTTTGATTGTCACCGGTCCAGCACAATTTTACTATAGCTTATGATTTAAGTAATTTAGTAAATGGTATTCAATGTAAAATGATTCGTTTTGAATGAAAAACTTTCTGAAGTTAATAAGAAAGCTTCAATGCTACAAAATATATTTCTTTCTCAGTAAAAGCTGTTCCACAACGGCAAAATGAATTATTAATTGGGAAGCTCCTAATTATTTTTCAGTCCTTCCTAACGAGCTTTTATCATGGGTATTTAAAGCTCTTAAGTTTTATGCGCGACGAAATCATTGGGCAGACCGTCAAAATGAAAATATAAAACGCTTGATGAAAATTCCTCTAGAACATTATTAGCTTCCTACGAGTTGGCCAAGTTAATTGTTCCGTGTGTAAACGGCGTCCGACAACATTTGTAACACTTTCATGTGGTTTCAACGTAGCGCCCTGGAGAACGACTTGTGAGACTAAATTGTGTGACGGAAATTGCGGCGTTTCCTTCCTCTGTGCTACAGCTGCAAGCAGCGACCCTACCCAGCAGGGAGCCAGCGTCGACGTGCTTCTTATTGATTACTTTATTTACGATTTTTGCAATTGTAGTTTGACATATCGAGTGCAAGAATAGCACGAGGTAGAGCTACTGCCCCAGTGTTGTGGAATAGAGTTCAGAAGGCTTTCTATACTGTAAGAAAAGAGGTATGACTGGTGAAACTGAAAACAATGACTGGACAGGGTTTTAGTAATAATTTTAAGTACACTTCGTCCTGTTTTCACCTTGTGTCGTATTAAAACCCAACGAGTAAATGCATAACATATGTAAATATTGTACGTATCTGTCTGCTTTACAGTATTTAAAGAAAATTATCTCTTTGCAGTTAAATTGAATGTTCAATGAATAATTAATTTCGATTATTTTTATGTAAATAATGACTAAAATGTGTCACATATGTACGATGAATGAATTAATAAAGTTTTTAGATAAAAAAAGTATTTACATTGAAAGAGTGAAAGACTGAGTTATTAATTTCTTATCCCCAACCTTTAAAATATAAAGGAAACACAATGTTAACACAAAAATATGCTGCGGTCACTTTTTGCGTGGTAGACGCTCACCAACGGTTAAATACTCTTCTACTTTCTTGTGACCACAGTTTGCATTATTCATGTTCACATGTGTTTCCTTCACTTTATAAGTAGAGAGAATAGCACTCATGTTACAACTATACAACGACAATCATACACAATATAACAAAATACTCTTGTTCCCATATACGTCTTTCAATGATTGACGTTGCCATTTTTTTTTTTTATCTAGTCGATGATTTATGTTGAATCGTTTTATGTATATTTTGTAATTTCTGAAATATTTCTTCAAAATGTCTCTAGGTCAACCAATCTATTTTGATTTTTAAATCATGTTCAAATTTAGTTATAGAGAACAAGGCGCAAAATTGTGTTCTCTTTACAGCCAATTAGACTAGTGGATGTGTAGGCCTATTACTTTTATCTTAGAATGATAAAAAAAACGATACAAAATTTACTTTGCACTTGTTTTGAATATTAAGTCTAGCTGATTTTGTGGAGCTCACACTAGGTTCGTTCATGAGGCAGGATAACCTGAGTAGATAATTAGTATGCTAAAGTTAATTTAATCTTGAAAATAGACTTACAAGTTTCCTCTTACACTGGAAGTTGTCCCCCTGTCCTCTACCTACGCAGCACCACGGTCGCTCACCCAGTTACCTAGCCTGAGATGCTGACGGGGGGTATTTCAAGCAACCCAGATTCCCTTGTTCACAGACAGTTGCAGTAATACTGATTGCCTGTCAAGTACATATTGGACAAATTGTAACGTGTTTCTATACACCTAGATTGTCACCATAGTCGATCCGTCATTTGTTATTTTTATGTTTTTAACGCTGCTTATATCTAGTTATGAACCAATGTTGTCCTCATTAACAACATAAAATAATGCTTTTTTAAAAACTTAGTCCATTATACATCACAACATTTGTAACGCTACAAGGTACGTTACAACATTCAGATTTGAACTTAGCGGTTCCCACCCCAGAAGTCGCGAATACGCATCGTCCAGGTGATGTAGATACTGCACGATAGGTTACGAGAGACGAGTGAGGAGTGAGCGGGCAGTGTCCACGATGAATGAGTGCAGTAAAGACTGATTGTAAGCTACCTATGGCGACCGGAAAAGGGTGCGTTTTTCGAGTTCTTGTTCGGGTAATACTTGGTGTATAAGACTCTGGGATGAAGATAAGTAGCCGTTGCTGGCATTAAGTTTATTAATTATCGTAGTTTCGTTATTTTTTTGTGGAGAAGAAACGTCTCGTATTGTGTCAAACTATGCAGGTATATATTTTCCGTACTATCTGATTTTTGATACGGAGGTAAATAAGTATTCCTTATTATTTCGTTGGTGAAAAGTGAGTTAAGCTGGAGACAGTCGCTGTATCCCGTAATTACCGCCGCATACAGTTTTTCTTCGCCAGCCGGTTGTCCACGATTTGGGAGTGGGGGCAACGCGAAGAGGCGGAAGTTCAATGCTACCCTAATACTCGTCGTTTGTGTGTGGGGGACCAGTTACTTCCCGCTATCCAGGGATTCGCAAGAGAGAGCAGGGAGCAGGGGAACCTATTGGAACATCGTGCTGAAGACGTCGCGACGCCACCGCTGCCGGACGCCGTCCTGGACTGGATTCGCCTTCCTGGGACACAGGGACACCCGTTCCAGTGGAGTAAAGCTAAGTGCCTTTGTTGGTAGTACCGGGAAAGCAGTCTGTATAGCAAGGCCTTGTTGTAGCTGTAGTTTTCTTGTGTGTATCTTCCACAGGGTGCCAGTAGGTTGCGCGCTGACGTGTAGCTTGCCACCAGATTACGTCACCGCCTCTGAGCTGCCCGAGCAGCGGTCTAATAGTGATCGTGTGCGTTACTATAAGTCGTCGAATTGGTACCAAGCCGTAATAACTGTGGACCCTAGTAAGACGTTATTAATATATACTATTCATATATTTATATATAATTTGAAAGCTATCTTTAAAATATAATGACGACCATGCCTGGACATTTTGTAGAGCCACGTTGGTGGAGGAGTTGTAGCCTAGTCTTTATCAATCGTCCAATAGGCCACCGACCATGAGATCTAGCGGAAAGTGAATAGGCGCCAGCTGCCTTATGAACTATTTGTTTACCAAACACATGTTTCAATACTAATATATTGCACTCTATTATTTATTTTCTGTTGGAGATAGACTTATTCTTATCCATAATTGAGTACTAGTATTTGTCGAATGCACGTAACCCAGATCGTGTCACTAGAAAACGAGGTAGATCCTCAATTCATCCGGCGTGCTTTAATAACTATAATACCTAGTATTGATTATTACAAACCATTGTTTATCACTATTATTCATTAGTATATAGAATCCACTGTTTATCTATATTATTGTTAAAATAAATGCATCCATCTTTATTTTATGTGTTATATTAATCATCTATGTATAAGAGCCGGGGACTTCCTGTTTCTCCCCGACTTTACAACTGGTCTTACCGGTACTACAGGGTAGACGAAACAGGTGGAGCCCTCCTATCGTCGACTTCGCCACGGACAACTTCTGTGCCAGTCTACCACCCACCACTCTCCAGATTGTTCACGTAGCCATAAGTCAGCGTGACACATTAACGCAATACATGGAATAGTACAGGTGGTGGAATTAAAATTAAAATATTTAAACATTTACCTCACGGCTCGTTACCCCACTTGTTATTAAACTTAAATGCCACCTATGAGCTTTCTCATACTTTCATCTCAATCCAATAAGTATTAGAGGGAAAAAAATCGCATTTGTACTGAGTCAAAGTAACCATAGCAACGAGAACAAAACTCTTTGAAGATAAAGACTAGCACAATATTATAGTGACGAGACACCGTACTTTCCGTTAGGTTTTTGGAAGGCTGAGCACTGGTCGATGCCCCTATATAACCTCCTTGGTCGATGCACATTCTTGAAATATGGCGGTAGTTTTGAAACTTTTGGACAGAGTTGATTTGGATGTAGACACGCTCGCTTATCAACGCGTCACAAAGAGCGATTTCCTAGTTATATAAAACAGTGCTGAGTGTACGTTGGGTTGTTGACCCATAACTAAAACTAAACTAAACATTGGCACTTTATTAACTAACCTGTCAAAGCCACTCGCTAAACAGCAACCAAACACACAATACCCAATCCGCATGGCCGTGTAAACACTATTTAATCTTTCATACCAAAACCATTGAAAATGTGTATTCGAAACTGTAGTAATGAACTCATGGATGAAGTCACAGATAATTTGATGGTTATTGCTCATATATGCGGAATGTAGCTAAACAACCTGTCTGATGGTAACATGAAATAGTGGAACAGTAAAGTTACGATCAATACAACTCATAAAGTGTACTTCGGTTAAAATGCCGCCACAATAATTATGTAATCGAAAGTATGTTTTGATGAATATTCAAATAGTACTTAATGTTGTGACACGTTAGTAACAACAAATTATCGTTTGTCCACTTGGAAATAGAATTAGTGGCCAAGATAAATGGAACAAGGAAACGTTAGCGTGCAGTATGTTGTGTCGAATACCAAATGGTTGTTAGATACAAAGAAGCCTGGAGCTTATAATTCACTAATGAAAGTTGGTTATGAGAGGGATTATTACACGGGAATTATTTTGAAAGTACAACACTGTTGTATCAAAACAATGTTAATATTTAATACACGAATATGTTGAAACTTACTAAAGATTTTGTTTTCTAAATTCCGTAACATCCTAACCACAGAATACAAATAGGCTTACCGTACTCAATTCTAGCCAAAGGCGTTTTTCCCATCAACTATTGGGGTAGAAGAGGAATTACATCATCTCTCTCACCCTGATTCACATAATGCATTCTTTTGTTTGCACAGTTATGTGTATAACATACATTTATTGGATTATGAAGTAGGTCTATATAGCGTTTTCGATATGAAATAGTTGGAAATTGACGCCTAAACTTTTGTTGGCAATCATACTATTCATTAGTGTGAGAGCGCGACTCTCTGAGTCATATTACGTGTTATGGTCATACAATTCTAAACAAGTAGAAGATAAAAATATTACTACATCAGAAACATAAACATCTTTACACACTATTAATACAATATAATTTCCAAATTTAATCGAGTAGTTAGTATATCTGAATTGTATACATCTGCCTACATCTGCAATAGTATCTGCTATACTATTGTATACTTTGCCTCCAAAACGCCTCGGCATTAATTAATTGTAACTTCTATTGGGTTGAGCTAACGACGGTGGACAATATTCTTGCCCATACGTTGCAGCTCTGTGTACATTATCTTGAATTGAACAGTCTTGTACTCCAGTGTCAGCTATCCTCACGTGTGCTGCTAGCTCGTTTGTACGCAGCTGTAGTTAGGTCTATAACTAGATTGTATTGGCAATAAAATTAGCCTAAAGGTTGAAAAGTATTTCCATTTGATTAGTTATTGATCGGAAATCGATAACCAACAATTAATTATTAAGTAATATGAATACATTTTTGGCCTGCATTGCAATTACATAACACCAAATATGTATCTGTTGGTTTATATTAAATTATATAACGCTTAACTATTACCTAAATTAGAATCTGCTAATTGCAATATAAATTATGTTTTGAAATTTAAAATTCCTAATCAAAATTACTAAATATTGTATGTTTTGTTTAGTTTGTATAGCAAACTTAACATAAACGTTTTAAAACATATGTAGCTAATATGACGACACTTAAGAATGTCCCATTATTTTGTGCGAACCCTAATAAAATGGAAACAATAGCCAGTGCCCAGTATATCAAAAATATTTTATTTATATATATTATATGCTTTAAGATTTATTAACAAGCAAAATACGTCAATTACTCTTGCCATCGCCGATATGATTTAGTTTTGAACAGTTTTTTTTTTTTTAGATAAAAGCCACATCCTATAAACAAACATTCTTTACTCACGCCACCATGTTAATTCAGATTGTGTCACTTTATATGAGTTAACATGTGTGACATGAGATTATAATTTAGGAGGTCGCCAATTCTGTTTCAGTCAGGTTTGGTTTTTAATGTGCTAGAAAAACATGTTGCTTCAGGTGATTGTTATATCTATAGTAATTACTTGTAAGAAATGATTTGCTTATGTAATCTCAACTATACACAACAAACACTACACTTTACTATATAACTATACAAAGCAATAATAAAACCTAACATACAATGGCATCTTCACATGTCATATACGTAGCGTCAACATAGCGTCTGTTTAGTTCAATCATGGACTTATAATAGTAACTTGGTTCAATGGTGTAAGTACCCGTCTAATATGTGATACCTGGATTCGATTCCCAGTGGCGTTAGTTTTTTTTATTGTACAATTCATAGATATGATACAAATGTGGTAACGTGCAGTCACAGCCAGATACATAAAATAAAAGTTATTCAATAATGGCCAGTGGCTATTTTCAATAACCAATTAATCCCAGCATTAACTCAATATTGCTATACTTCTCGGTGTCGATAACAAGCTAATGAAGTCAGCTCGTGATGCAATAGAACCTCTGACCTCTCGCATGAGAACTATTGCGTGTAAACACTGAACAAACTTCTTCGATGCACATTCTAACAATACACGGACAGTGTTTGCCATTCCTAGAGTGAAACACGTTATAACGCTGGATTCAGAAAGAGATTAGATTTCCGATTGCAAATGCCAACAAAGCTGGCTTCTATAATGCACACAGCAAACGAAATACTTTTAACAAAAAGTAATGATATTTGTGTTGCTGTGTTTTGGCAGAGTTTTTGTTTTGTATATCTACACTCACACAGACGGATTTGCAAAAATGTTAAAAGCATGAACTTGTAAGTATATTCTCTATGTAAAATAGATATCCCTGAGTAAATGGAATTTAATTTACAACTGGATATGGTTTGAAAAATGAGCAAATAAAATAGACAATACAGACTACTGGCACACATTCACCATACTCCGCTATTCAATAAGGGATTGATCCTTCGTCTGGTGATGAGTGGAAGCAAAGAGGTATTCTAGATAAACTTTTTACGCTTTCATCCTATAGGTAAATGTGTGATTGGAAACTACAGAACATTTCAAACAAATATTAGCTGTGTGAGGAGCGAGTGAGCGACTTACTAGATCGACGCTCAACGTGCAGCTACGCTCGTAGTGAGATAGGTAACCCTTCTTCTAGAGATATTATTAATCCTGTGTAAAGTCCACAATTTATAAAGCAGGCTTACCATGCAAGATTTTCGGCGAAACAGCCAAACCCTGCCTCAGCCGCGTCAGCAACTTAATATTCGCCGTACATGTTTATAGTAGTGTTCTCTACTGGCATTTCCAAAAACTTTGACAAGATTTACGTTAATTTTATTAAATTAAGTTATGAGTTATATATTATTATGACTCACATTTTTGTCTGACGTGACAAGATAAGACCGCACTTCTAAAATAATAAAAAATACATTTTTCTAAAAAATTCTCTCTCTCTCTCTTCTCCAATTCTAAAATTCTTCTTCTAATTTGTCTAAAATAAAAAATATATTTTTTTTTTTAAATAAATTAAACCGTCGTTTGTTAATTTCGATTACTCGATTGTTCGATATTTATTTAGGTTGATACATTACCGGAAATAAATACTTTTGTGAACCTAGTTAGAAAATATGTAAGATAGGCTACTTCAGAGTCGCTGTGCGGCGAGTCAAAAAGTCGAACAAGATTCAACAAATGTGAATATTCGCCCAACTCGGTAGTCCTCACTGACTGGTCGGTTTTGACAAATGGCGAATTCGCCGCGATTGTGTCATAGAAATTGAGAAAAGTATCTGCTCCAGACTGGCTGGCTTTCATGTTACGTCACTGGCCGTCCAACTCGTCGGTCGTAATGGCGAGAACCGCGTTGGGCTATTGCATAAGATTGAGTGGGTTTTGCTGTGGGTGCTAGGGGTAGGCAAGGGTAAATGTGCGGATTGATGGCTTGGCAGAAAGGGAAAGCCAATACGAAGTTACACTGTGTTATGGTATATATGGCGTGGCAGCCGTAGCCGGGGGCTGAGGGAAGAGATTAACGTAAGGAGAAAAATAGATTTCGGTCTATCCTAGAATTGTCAAGAGGTATTTCGGTAAAAAATTGTAGCTACACTGACAATCAACGTCAATTGGTCGATAAATTGGTTATTGTATTTTTATTTCAACTTCTCCGTCTCAAAGCATAATCTAGTGTAGTTATCATTTACGGTAGGCAAATTAACACGTAGGATTTAGTTTCTATTATCTATACCATAATCAATTAAATAAAACAGCGTTATCTGGTATAGTATGTTCCCAGAAATCATGTTTATTATGGTTATTTTGTGTTTGTTGTCTTGTGTATTACTTTAGTTTTGTGTTGTTAGTCAAATTCATTGTAACTATTGTATGAATTCGCCACACCCGTCAGCTTTGGCTATGTAGTCTGTACATATATACACATCAAATACCGATAATGGTATTTTCATTATGACAAATCATAATGGAAAAAGAGATTATAATGATGAAAACGTGAATAAGTATATCAATGGTTGTAATAGTAGTTTCTACGATAGTTGCGAAATACGTTTTACTATAAAAAAATCCACACAACGTGCGTTTGCGTATAGCGCATCAGAAATAATGGGCTCCACGATATTATTTGTTTGCTAAGATCGTTGAGTGAGTAATATATATAAATCCCTATATTAACGCTAAGATGAGATAAAAAGATCACAAAAATGGAATTTCAGTGAACAGAATCAATTTTCGTCACATGTTCAATATATTTATTATGGATTTGCCATCAAGTTTTGCAGTGGACGCGTGGCCAGCTGTGTCCAGCGTACCCCTCTAGCCACCCCCACCCTCAGCCCCTCAGCCCCCAGGGTATATAAGCAGCTCCCGAGGACGCAGTGTAAACTGACGGTCAGCTGAGGTCGGCAAAGATCTTGGATAGCTGGGCTAGTGAAGGCGGTTTGGCTTCGGGTGGCTGTTGTATGTTACTTGGGTACCCTACTTTATTGTACTTGAGCCCTGTTTACCGATCTCAATATTCACAACAACAAGTCAATCGTTGCAGTTTTTCATCGGATAGCTAACTTGCTAATAAATGTTTTATGTACAGATAACAAAAAAATAAAGCAAGCTTACACAGAAGCTCATTAAACTGACTTCAACAGCTGACTTGCAGCACAAATAACAAATTATCTGTGCTTGCTACTCCTCAACATGGTTTGTCTATCTGTTTCGCAAGAACCACCATGCAACATACATGGGTATAGCAAAACTGCATTCTGTGCTTGGTTTTGTGAGGGTTTGTTGTATAAAATTCTCATTTTTCATTACCAATGATCAAGAATAATTAACACTTTTAACAATAGATCAAACAGCAACTCACAGTGATAGTTAAATACCATATCCAATTAAAAATACGTCAAATAATAATAATACAATTAGGTAAATGATTTTGTGTAATTATTGTATACGAAATAAATTGCATTGCGAGGCATGTTTTATACAAACACTGAAACACATCACGTTTCTTTGGGTTTGCTGATATTGTTTATACGTCGCTCCCAGAAACGTATTTTCCGGCACACAATCTCTACTACCTTAAAATTCCTTTACTCAATACTTTCTTGTATTCCTATTTTTCATTGTATTGAAAATGTAAAAAAATCCATTCTTTCTTTGCTGAATATTTTATCCTCGCTTCTCTTCACGATTGAATGGATGTACATATTGTTCGTATCACGTTGCAAAGAATCGGATTATGCTAAACAGTCGCAGACGTTTGAAGTACCTCTCATATAATTCTAACGCATTAAAACATTTCTATACCGTGATGATGATGTATCTGTAATCTATCTAATGTCACTAGTCCAAGTAAAGTCACTACCCGGCCGTGACGTCACACCTACTACAAATAATAGTCCTACTGCCTAAGTATTACAACCGTTCACAAAAATGTGCAAGATATTTTTGATATTTTGATATTGATGTTAATCGGTATCAGTAAAAGCATATATGTCAGTAAATGTTAAAAGTGACCGCAGCATTTCACCGAGGGTAGACTGAAGAGTATGGGTGTAAGTTGACCACAGTCAACCTTATTGCAACACACATCCTTGAGGACCTTCTAGTGGTCAGAATATCAGCCACTGCCTGGAGGACACTCTCAAGTATATATATTGGCGGTTTTATCGCCAAGCGGTAGAAGCGTCGCCACTGAATGATGTGAAACTCGTGATGGACATGTATGTGCGATGGCGGCTCCAAAGTCACCGTTTACATAATATTATTATCATACATATATACATTCAATACACATTTCAATTACAAAGTTTAATACTCCCAGCCCAAAATGGGAATCATCAAATTAAGGACCATATGCATCGGAAGCAGGAAGCGGCCACAAGACCAACTAGCCACAAGTAGGGAACAGGTAGTTAATATTATATTAAACAAATAGTTGTGGTTGCCACCCATATTATGAATATGCTCAGTGGCTTGATGAGATATGCTGGGATGTGAGGACGCTCAGCCACAGATTGAAGAGCCCACAAAGAGGAGGAGAACTGAATCATAAAACGTGCCAAATTCCAACGACGTTGTAAAAACTTTGTGGTTCTTCTCTCCGGGCAGGAAGAAATTGAGTTATCGAAATCTTTTCTCTTATTTCCCCTTGTTCTCTTCTTTTTCTACGACTACTACTTCTTTCATCCGAAATTCTTCCTTTGTGTGCAGCCGAGCCTCTTAGGTCTCGTCCTCTCGCTTTTCTTTGTTAAAAAATTAAACAACAATAAAAAGCTGTGAAGTTTTTAAGCACTTAAACACCAGGTTTGTACTTACGAGGAGAAAGTTAAGAAGACAAGTTTTAAAAAGTGCGTAACTAAAGTAAGTATTCCGAGCAAACAGCGCGTTTAAAGGGGCTTCGAGACGGCCGTGGCCATAAAGTTAATATCCACTTCTTATTTTCTCCAATGCATACGTTAACTATACTAATCTCGTGTAGCACCGGATACGAATATACTCACTTGAGTTACTATTATGTATAATGAAAACTGTATAATTGTTTTATAGTTCAATGTTTTTAGATGTTTTCTTTTTAGAAAAACAATATTATTAACAAAGCCCCAATGTGTTTTATGCATAGGCTTATTTTGATTTAATAATGTATTTATTGATCTTATTCAGCATTAAGTCTGATTGACAATGGAGGGTAAAATACAATTTGCAAATTGTACAAGAAGACAAATTGTAACAAATATTGCGCAATTGTAGTAAGAGACACACTCTTAGAACTCAAACCAAAACTTTATAAGAAACAGAAACTTAACAAAACACTTACATCAAATAAATATAGAAGTATATGGTGGATAATTAATTATTAAATTAAAACAAAATTAATTATCTATACTTATACTTATGCTAGTTTTATCGAGAAGACTCGTGTTAGTTAAAATGAAATAGTGGGCGTTGCCAAGATGCACAAGTCTATCAGCTGAGAGTGCGTACACAACTAACACGTATTTATTTTACAAATTCCAATCATGATGTTCAAGTTATTACTGCCGTCTTGTATTACCTCATTTTGAACAATATTCTCAAGCTAAAACAAACATAAAATTAAAACGACAGTAAATGCTAAACAGTGTCATACTTTTGAACTTCAGAAATGATAGAGACATTCTTAACATACTTTTCAGTTTCCCAGTCAATCCCAATTATCTCCAACACACAACACACAAATTGCATTCATTCTGCCAAGAACACCTCAGACGATGAATTTGCCCTCGAGTCCTCCTTCTAGTTATTTTTGCATCACGTTTCTGATTTAGAGTCTCACTTAATTGATTTGTGTCAATTGTCCCGCGTCGCTGTCTCTTACCTCCATTCAGTAACACGACCAATACGACACGACTCAAGGAAAACGTCACAGCCTCAAATACGGATCCGATGACGGAGCAGATACCGTTATCACGCGCTGCTCAATAAATACACAGTGCACCTCTCATCGGCAGCTCAGTAGAAGGGTAGAGTGTGATCCTTGACGCTACGCCATAAAGGGACGTCTACTACCGTCGTATTGTTTGCTAGCGGGCGTTCGCCGTGGATGATGGATATTCGAGATTTAGCTTGTTTTCTGATCGGAATTGTATTTTTCTTGGGAGGTTCTCCATCCATTGTGAGAAATGCGAGTGCCACACCAATACATCACAAGAACAATGGTACTGCTGAGTCCACCCAAGATAAGTCGTATACCATTATTGGAGAGGACGTTGAAAACGAGCTGAATTCCGTTAGAAAGGTTTTGCGTCTGAATGAGGTACCTGCAAGCGTCGCTGCAGTTGGTCCCGAGGCTCGTGACGACGCCGTGATGTCAGAGAGCGAAGTGGGCGCGGACGGGTCGGCGGACCGGGCCCTGGGCGCCATCTACACGGAGTGTCTGGTGCAGCTGTCGTACGCATGCGCGCAGAGGAAGATGCTGGTGTACGTGAGCCATCTGGCGGCGAGGGACAACATCAGCCTGATGGGGGACTCCTTAACGCTGGTGCGGGTCGGGCGGGGACAGACGCCGCACAGTGATGACCTTGAGCCGCGCTTGGAGGACGTGGACGTGTCGGCGCTGCTTGACCACACCATCGAGGTCTTCCTCAGGAGCCGAGCGCTGCGACTGAGACTTCCCTCGTGGTCCACGGTCGGTGTTGTTACGGGCAAGTCCCGCGCTGGCGCTGCCGTCGACATCAGTTTCTCGCAAGCTGCGGACGAAGGTGTGTCACTCGTTCTTACCTTATGACAGTTCCAATACCATTCACTTGTATTTATCAGTTCGTTTCATCTCTAAGCTTCGTTGAGGAATAGTACAAAGTACGGAAATAACACTTCAATCATTCTCTATCTCGCATTGTGTTAGTTTATATGCTACTTATTTTATTTCAAATTAGTTTTACAAGTTTAATGACAGCAACATAACTCTAAGTATGTAGACATCTAGGCCCAGTATAACAATGTCCTAATAACTACTTATGAGTCGAATAGCTTGTTTTCAGTATGGCAATTCCACTATTGGAAACCTTTAAAAGTCAACCCAACAGCTTATTTGCAGCAAATAACATTGCAATTTGTTCATTGTAAAGCAGCCTTTAATCTAACATACATTTAGTTTATCAATTGCTTACATATTTTGAAGCATCTGTCGTTGAGTATCGTTTTTTGAAATTGGATTTCCTTGTTTTCAGGTCGTGGAAAGAAAGGAGGTAAAGGCGGAATGAAACTTGCAGGCATGATGATGAAGATGTTGATGGTTGGAAAGGGAATGATGGTTCCAGTGATGATGGGTATGACAAAATTCATGGCCATGAAAGGACTGATGATGGGAATGATGTCACTTATGATGTCGAAGATGATGATATTGGCAAAGCTTAAGGGAGGTGGAGGCGGTGGAGGCGGCGGAGGAGGAGGGGGTGGTGGATGGCCAATGGGTGGAGGGGGTGGAGGAGGATGGCCAATGGGGGGAGGCGGGGGAGGAGGATGGCAAATGATGGGTGGAGGGGGCGGTGGGGGAGGGGGGTGGCCTATGATGGGAGGTGGTGGGGGTGGAGGAGGTGGTGGAGGAGACTGGTCAGGTGGTGGAGGAGGGGGTGGTGGTGACTAAAGAAAAAATGATCTAATACTCTTGACAAAATATAAAATGTAATTTCATTGTCACTGTTAAAATCTAAATCTTCAGATAAGTTACAGTTGAACATGTGACGGATACTATCCTCACTTGTTACGATTGTTGCATTATTCATGTATCGCATATATCTTCACTTGTTGCGATTGTTATGTTATTCCTTTCATGTATCGCTCAGTATTGTATTGGATGCCGTGGACGATTAAGCGTTGGTCTGGTAAACCACGGTGGCTGTGGTCTAGTTTTGAATGTAGGCTTGGGCATGGATTTTATGTGGTGTTTTTATCTTCGTATATCAGTATCACCCACTTGTGGTATCTATTAGAATAATATGAGACATTAAGCACATACGTCATCATCATCACCATCGTCATCTGCATAATCACTATTACCCTTGTGTATAATACTTTTCTTTGTTGCAAATTGTAACAACCCATTATAAGTTATTTTTTATTTTGTATGTTAATTTTATAAAAACAATATTTAATTAAGTTGTAATAAACATAATATATTTTTATACGATTTTGTTGTTCAGTTTGGAAATAAACAATTACATAACATGAAATGAGTTGCAATTTATTTCTGTAATATTTACTAAGATAATAAAACGCCGTACAATTATGTTTAGGCCTATTCGTGTTAGTATTTCTCTCCAGAATATTAATTTACATTTATGTTACCCGACGCATGATCCGATATTTATTTGACCAGCACTTGTTTAATGTGTATCATTCTTCTTTGAACTATTGACAGACAACTAGTATTTGAGATAAACTTCACATTGACTTAACATATGAGCAGAGCGGAAAGTAACCAGATGTTCCAATGTGCCAGAAGTAATGTCGTAATGATATGGTTACATAGTGTCTATACCTGGGCGTGTTTAAGTCACACAGCTGGAGTAGCATGACAATTTAAGAGTTTTAATTGTTTTAATCGGTTAAATTACATTCAATATCTAAATTTGTGTGGTGCTCGATGTAACCAAGATCTACAGACCCTCAAAAAATAGGATGATAAAGTGGTTTTTCTTGGGTAAAATTATACCTTAATTTAAATAATATTTCAAATTGTCTTATTTGTTCTGCACAATACTAATAATACCATTTTTTGAATATCTGTAATCTTGATAATATCTTTAGCCACACATCATTCCAAAATGTTTATATATAAAGTAGTTTTAAAGATACGGACAATAAGCTACAAATTCTCAATTACTTTCAAGCTACTTGTCTCAAATAATAACACTACACACACATTTATTTGTCTAAAATATAAATCACTTTCATTCATTGTGTTAAACTCAAATCAACTTAAAAAGTGTAACATCTTTGGTATTAATAAACTATGTGGTCATTGTTTTTTAAATTGTTTGTTAGCCTAGTTTAGACAAACCCGACGCATGTATATGGATGGCTACGACTATTCGTAGTGCCTTACATTCATTATTTGGCTTCCGGTTCTTGGGCGGGTAAATTACTATACAAATATATTACCAGAAAATCTCATTTTCCTTCAACCTCCTAGTTGTACCGTATTCAACGCATGCGGGTTTCCACGTCTGTCCCTCTTTGAGAACCATTGTTTGAACATGTATGGTACGTCGGTACGTCGTGGTGGTGGTACGTCGGTGGGTCTCCCCAATGATAATTCACAATTCTACACAATACAATCTTGTAGCTCGTAAGAAAAAAAAACTGGGCGTCACAAACATAAAAAGTAAACAAAACGGAATTGTCAGTTGAGCTATACAGAGTGTTGGCATTATACGACGGACTACTAATAGTTCAAGTAATAACTTGTTTCATAATATGCATGCTATAATACAAGCGTTCTCAACATACGCGTTAAGTATATTATCCGTCTTTGTTATTGTACATGAGTGCACTTTGGGCA
Organism: Isoperla grammatica; assembly: GCA_945910005.1. Taxonomy (NCBI): domain Eukaryota; kingdom Metazoa; phylum Arthropoda; class Insecta; order Plecoptera; family Perlodidae; genus Isoperla; species Isoperla grammatica. Next base: position 44,476,160 of record OX246737.1, on the reverse strand, counting down.
CACTACTAGACTAAATAGCTATGATTTTTAACGCCATTTATAAACGTTGACAGTGGAAGCAGCTCGCTGTTAAAATGTATGTTCAACCGTTAACCTAGATCGACTGACGTCTCTGGTTCTGTAAAGAGGTTGTTTCAACGATGAAATAAATCTCTGGATGTTGCTTTTCCAGATTGCAAGATCAACGTGGCGCGGTTCTCGTCTCGAATACAGTAATCAGTCTTGTTCGGGAGTCTTTGTGAGCCCGAGGCAGTCGACTCGATCGCGTCTTGTCGTAGAGCTAGTGTACGATATTATGACACCAATAATGTCTGTCAAGAGGCGTAGAAAATTGATACGGCGAAATAAAAGAGTCCGATTGTTGGTCTTCTCTCGTGTAAAATGAAATGCTGCTCCTTACAACAACTTAAGTATTTCATTATTGGGTTGATTTTCATTAGAATTATGTGTTGGGGCACAAAACGATATCCTTAGAAAACAACAAAAATATTAAATACAAGCAACACGACTAAATAATACAAGTAAATTTTGTACACCTATAAATTATGTAACCCATTTCCTTTTGAAATTAATTTACAAAACATTAATTAGATAAAATGTCAGTACAAAATTCACAAGAAAACTAATGTAATGTTCATTATATATTAACGCAGATAAAATGTAAACTGAAGCATAAATACCTCAAGTTTTATCGTCTCTTGTAAATTGCTATTCAACCGTCTCAGAGAACATACAGATCACTATGTGCAGTAAAATCTAATATTCATTTTATCGGTTACATAACTTTAGTTTTACAAGCTTTAAACCAGACCACAAAAGCTAAGTGTTTTAATATAATAGTATTAAATACATAATATACTAGCAAAACAGTGATAAAACTAACACAAACATAACCATGACATACAAGAATGCATAATGTTCATTATAATATCCATCCCTAACAAGTCATATATCACGTGCTATGTATTAAACGTCTTCCTAGACATATTCCATGATATCACCTCCCTTGAGAGCAGCTCATGCCTAGTTATAGAGATAGCTCGACCATCGGTCGGAAGACATTATAACGGGGCACTAGCCATGACCGTCGCTATCAACCCTCGACAAACAATGGTTGACACTTGGCTTCAGTAACAACATCCAGTAACCTCATTTCACCCGCTTAGATCGAACGGACAAGAAAGAAAACGTGATTAGCATAATGGAGGATCTTGCAGTGCGGCGGCGGAGCTCCGCGAAGCTGGAGTCACGAACCATGCAGATGCTGCAGCAGTGGGACTCCGGCATCGCGCGAATTAACTGTTCATTATCTTGATGTAATATCCCCCTCACGGAACGTAATATGACGCCAGGAGTTTAAGGGAACAATAAAAGTCATAATTAACCCAAATGTTTACGGTTTATGAGTGAGGAATAAAGTTGGTTCAACACTTTTATTATCTTCTTAGATCTTCACCGTACTCAATGAAACATTGCATTGCGCTACTACTTTACTTGACTGTCTGTCTTAATGAGATGATTGTTGCGCTTCGTGAGCTTCATGGCGATAAAGTAGGTTGCTTCGATTGTGATAAAAGGATCATTTGTAGGTTCATTGTGGTTTGTAAGAAAGCGGGAATCTATGCATTTTTAAACAATAGAGGCCAGAACTTGTGGAGACTTCAGTTCATTTTATTATTTTAATTGTCACTCTTGTTGTTTTACGACGTGCTCAACAGTTTGGTCATAATATGACGTCAGCCAAATTAGATACATCACACATCGTCGCTGGGGTCGTCATTTGCCAAAACAAAATACATATCGGGGTTAAGAGGGTTGTGGTAGAGATTGTTTGGCGATTAGATCTCATAGAGGGCCGGTCGAGATGAGTGAGAATGGAATAGGTGAGCAAGACCGTGATGAGCAACGGAAATATTAAAGAGATGCATGAGAGCCCTCTTTGCGGTACCGGTCACCGTGAGGAGAGACCTACCTCGAACGGGTTAATTTTTAGGAAATGCAGCTATTACGTTCTTGCACGCTTTCCTTTCTTTCTAAACTTGATACAGTGTTTATTATAATTCTTTACTAACTGACGAAGATTATAAGCCTGTGTTCTCTTGTGATCGAACCTCTCACGGAAAGCATCCCCGTAATTTAAAACCAAATTAAAGATAATTAGGAAGAAGATTTTGAAACATTTTTGCTAAAATATTTAAAATTTAGCTCTTTGGAAAACTCAACGGTATTAAGGTCTCAATTCTATCTCACACGGAAACAATGCTGTGCTTACCGATTGTGCTCGCATTGTGAGCTTATCTACGTCAAAGCATTCCCTCTTAGGTCCGCGTGATAATCACATAACATTAATAGCGGACGCTGAATCCGCGGTTCAACTCTATCGATTAACAATCTATCTCCGTCAGGTAAATTACACTTGATCGGCGAGACAGGTGCCTATAGTTATACGTACGCAAATTTGTTTGAAGAGAAGGAGTGAAACGAAAGCCCATCACCCTTTTCACGACGGTAACATTTTCTTACGCTAATGATAGTCAACGTATAATGGCGTCCTCTTAAAATTCAAGGAGTGTCATCAATTATACAGTTCTTGTTATAATCAGAGTCGAGAGAAAAGTATTTTTTCTTTTATTAACCACGCGGAAGAATTCGTAATTTAGTTAAACCCTGATGAACGATTAGGGACGTCTCGTGTAGCGCCAGCCATGCGGACAGTTATGAGTGGGCACGTTGTTTGTGTACTGCTCGGGAGGCGTCGCGACGCCACAGCTGTGCCTTGCGACGAGGACATGTGAGTTAGCGTCTCTGCCGCGCGCTGCGCTGCTGTAGCCCTCAGAGAAGCTGTGAGGTTAACAGCCGTAGAGTGACATTCAACTTGAAAGGTTTGAGACTCATTGTCAAATTACCCACGTAATTTAGAGTCAAATTATGAATATTATTCCAGAAAATTTGAAAGGGCAACGCTGGTTATGGAGCGAAGATCTGGAGGAGATCAGTAGGCTACAAACTCTTGTGCTTTTACAATATTTCGTTTTTTAAATAGTGGTGGGTTTTCATGTATTATTACAAAGTATGATTTTATTTTTGAGAAACGTGCTCCTGGTTGTAAGATTCTCTAAGCTCAACCTTCTATTATATTTGGTGGATTACACTTCTATTTACAGGTGAATAAACGGGCGGATATTGTCGTTTTTCGGCCTCGATCAAAGTGTTTTTATTTACTTGTTGGGTAAGGAGAGGAGTTTGTCTGTAAGCCACACAATATCCTTCGCGTATTTGAATATCGTGATGGGATCGCATTTGTCATATGTTTATCACGACGGAGGCTGAGTGCGTGGAGCGCCGGGGGTGGGGGTGGGGGGGAGGCTCCTGCCCGGGCGGATTACACACCCCCTCGCGGAGTTTACGACCCAGCCACTGATCATCCCCCTCCGGCGAGAGGGCTTTTTTAAACACCAATTCGATTTATGTCCCGAGGTGGGTGGAATGATAAAACACTCCGAGTGAAACGTCTGTCTGTCTGTCAATTCGAAGAGGATCACAATCCAAAAGAGATCGTTTCTATGCAACAAGACCTGGGATATGATATTTTCTATGCGGGGCCGAAAGTGTTTTCCACTATGAAAGGTAAGTATGGGGCTGGAAGTAAACACCCCAACTTTTCTTAATGCATCTGTTTCAAGGAAACTGCCCATGAGCCGTGTTGTGACGCTCCAGGGACTCGTTTCCCGCATGAAAACAAAATTAAGGGCCGTATTTTTGGATCCTTTTGACCAGGCGTGCTACTTCGTACGAGGCTTAGTAACGCACATGATAGAAGCCGCATGTTATGTGTTTGCTGAATTACGAAGTATTTTGGATAACAAATAGCAATAACCTGTTCCAAGTGTTATTGTTCGTGTTTGGGTATTACGTTCTTGACGCAGCTCAAAAACTTCAAAACGTCGCGTTTTATCTCTTCGACAAACGAATGATCAACAACGTGAAGCACTGATGCATCAGCTTTGATAAATGCACAACTTTTTTATACAACGTTGATATTTTAAACAAGAGAGTGCAAAACCAAGAATACTTCATGTTTTACTTCATACATATACAGAGTTGAAGGCTTTTTAAAGGCATATTGTCATCTAGCGTTGTAGTTAAACTATGTCAGACCTTGAATTATTTAAAGAATTTAGGAACAAAAATGAAAGAAATCGGTCCGTATTTAAACAAGTTATGAGCAATTTTAATCAAGAATGTTCATTGGGTGACGTCACACGCGTGACGTAGTTGGATGCGAGCTGTGCCGCGCTCACTCATCTTCGCTGCTGGCCATCCGTGGCGCGCCCCTCCGCCCCCGACCTCTATCGGACAGTTGAAGGGTGTATGTTCGAGATGCAGTATGCTTGGCTTGGAGGAACTTGTATTGTCATCGTATTGAATTGATTGTCATCGGTGTGATCACTCTCACTATCATTGACAGATTCACATTCGTCAAAATCTTCTGTTTCAAACAATTCGTCGTGGTCGTTTATTTCATCGGTTTCACTTTCCGAACTTGCACAAAACGTCATCCCCTCCGCAAACTGCTATGGTTGGCTCTTATTTAGTGTTTCAATATCAAGCTCAAACTTTATTTCTATCTCTTTAGGTTTATTCTGAAATGTTTCGTGATTTAGTGCGTCGTCATTACATAAACATTAATCGTAGCGTAGTACAGCGTGATGTGGAGATGTACTTTGGGGCGGGCACTTTGGGCACAGACCTTTGGGTTTGAATGTTTTCAATAAGACGATGCTTGTTTCGAGCGGCAAGGTAACATGCACTGCGCTCTGTTTTTAAAGGGGTATCAATGCTGCCTCTCAATTTGACAGACGGCACTGCTCATTTTTTAACACACGTTTCGATTTTTTTTTCATTAGATTCATTTTCCATTTTCAAACTATTGGTAATTTCATAGTCGTCTTTAATGAAATGTTCGGAACATACACGAGTGTATCTGCTTGGTAGGCCTACAGAGTTCTTACTATTAATTTTCGATGGCCAGTTTTTATGTCGCACTGGCTAAAAACCCAAAGGCACTGGAGATTTGTCCCCGTTTGGAAAACGGTGAAACGACATGTCGATCGGGCTTACAAGACTGTTATTGCATCCGTACGCACAACATTTTAATACCATGATTATTGATTAATATAGCTGGTGCGATACGTATACTATAGTCTAAATGGCCATTTACAATAATAACATAACAGTTTTGACACTTACAATGTCCGTTATGCTTAATGCCTCCACGACAAGCATAATGAAACTACAACTACAAATAAATCAACTAGAACCTAAAGACGTACTCTACACAATCCACTTGTCCGTGCACTCTCTTAATAAACTGCTGGATATTAGCACTCACATTAGTTATTAATAAAACTATTCATTGTACATCTCTTGAAGCAAATCTGAGAAACAACCATCCATACAGACTGTCAAGTGTCAACCCCTTACTGCACCACGCAACGGGTGTTCCTACCCGAGTCGCGCCTCGCCCAGCCGCTCGGTCCGCATCCAACAACGTCACATGCCCCGAGGCGCGCGTCAAAACAAATCATTGTAGGGGGAGTAGGCTTCGTCCAAAGTTGCCATAAACTGCGGTTTTCTTATTTTTTTAATGTCTATTTGAAAACAAAAAATACTTACTTGTATGTGAAAATATGCCTTTAAGCCCCTTCTATATTATGTATATATATACATCACTAAATCTTTGGAATTGAAAATAAATCCATTGCAAACCGTGGGTAATCTAAACCAGGATATGGAAACGCATATATTAGTCCGTTCTTGTATATTATGCATAACCTGCGAGTGGTGTTTTCCATGCCTGGGTACGCTGACCTCTATTTACCTTGGCGTTCTCTCGGGCGTTCAGACCTATACCGGAATTATTTCCATCTAAATTACAACACCACCACAATTGTATTACGAGGAAGGATAGCTCACACTTCCACACACGGATAGAGGCGAGTGTCTTTTGTCTACAAAGCGACTAAATAACCGAGAAATCGTAACTGAACAAATTAACGCGAATGTAGACGCAGTAACTCGAGTCTGTGTTTGTGTGCGTATTTCCTATGAGAGATAAACAGGTCAAGCCACGTTTCGTGAGTTATATTTGCTGTTAGCAAGTAGAATAACAGTAAATGTAAATTTCAAGCAATCAAGCTTAAATTAACATTGAGATAATTTAGTTAGTTGGGCTTCTGCATTTCTTCTTAACGTGACACGTCTAGATTCGAGAAGGACAAGAAATGTTTGTCTGTATAAAGGTCCCCCATACTTAATAAAACAACGACTTTACATGAACGCTACTCCCTACTCTGGTTACCTCCGTGTTGAAATGGTAGACAGAATTATTTTGCATTACATTATTTCCAACGTAGCTGGGATGTATACGAGAATTAATGGAAGTACTCTGCGTTACAATAGACTCTTGAATTAATTTCCGACGAAGAACAAACGGTCTCCTTCCTGTTCCTCTTCTTCTAACGTATGTTTTATTTGACAACATATTCTTTTTCAAGCGTTCTCTAGTAAAATGTGATGACATCAGAGGTCAGGGGATAGCCCAGAGCCATAGAAAAATATCACAAAGCAATGCAAGGGAGAAAGATACACACTAATTGCTGGCTCCCTTGTGCCAGGGAATATGTAAAAGGGGAATCGTGGGTGAGGGGGGGGGGGGGGGAGTGTAAAGACCTCTGGGTTAGAAGAGAGCCCATCTCATATTAGAACGAGAGAACTACGCTCCCTGTAGGCGGGTCCTACCAAATGCGGGACAGGTTATTATCATTCCTCCTCAGAGTGACATGTTTTCTTTTACAGCGAGACGAATAAGTACATCATGTATTATGTATTTAAACAAGTTTAAATAAGTTTCATCAAAATGATAGTGGAGAACGTCTGAGAGACCTTTCTCCACCAATCGCATTAAGCACATAGTGTGTTATAACAACCTATAATGAGTGGCGTTGAGTTGAGTTGAGTTACGATGTGTTGAAGAGTTGAATGCATGAATGTACTATTACTTTGTAGTTGTACACACCCGCAAGTGACTGGATTTTCTTGTCGGAGTGCTTGAGCAAAATGTTACAGTAACAAGAATGTTTGAAACCACGATGTTATAGTATTTATTTATAAGTTTGCACTGTGTTATTTTAAGTCGTCTTGAAATTGTAAATTCTAAAACAAAAAATATTGTGATAATGGGGCCTTCTTCCAAATTATGCATAGTAAACAGAAAACTTTAGTTCATCTTAGATCTAACTTGTCAATTCACACTTAAATGCCTGTGCCACTGGAAAAATAGCAATTTTCATTAATTATATATACCCTTCTTTCACTCGATCAACCCCATTCAGCACATTGCCAGTATAGCTTTAGAACGAGTCACAATATAGATAACCATGAGCTGTACTAAAATCACGGGACCTTCAAATTATGCATTCCAGTCAAATTAACAAGCGCTCACGACGAAAATATCAGAATCCAACCAACATTTAGTTAGTCAACGGACTTTGTACCTGATATGAACTGGATTCTTCGTTGAGTCATTGAATTAAAAGAGTGAACATACCGGTCACATAACTGAGTAGCATTGAACGCGGTTGGCTAATCGGTAACACATCAATTACATCAAAGTGATGTTGTTCACGTACAATGAACCAATCACCGTGCAGCGGTATGACAATATAGTTGTCCTACACTATAAATTCTCTCATGGTTACGAAAAACCCTTGTTCCAAGCATCTACTGAAACAGTTCTAGTAGTACTTAATTTTGACTATATATATAGGAATACTAAAACCTCTATACGCAGTGGGCGTGAGTACTGAGATTTGTGCACTCTACTATCAGAAGACTGCATTTACGAATGTATAAGAGAACGCCAGAAGTCTGTTTATTTACATTATGTCGGCGTGGATGAAACGGGTACTTTCTTGCGGGTAGATAACGATGTGAGATGAGCATAGGAATAGAGTCACTGGTTAAAGTATACAAATATTTCGGCTCATAATGTAATGATGTTCATAACGTGTTATATCAAAGTGTGATATTTTATCAATACAAGCCAACAATGCCTTCTTATTGGATGGATGTGGTATTTCACTTTGAAATTTGGAATTCTTCTTAAGTGTGGCAACCATGTAATGTATGGACTGAGTAATCCCTACCTTGCAACTAGGTTAGGTGTAGCTTATGTGTGAGTACCAGGGACTATTTGCATCTTATTTTGCTTTCATCTATAGTATGCATGATGGGTGACGTCACGATAAATGCAAAGCGACAGCGCCACTGTGGTAGAGAACCAACATAGCGTAGCGCATATTCGCTATAAATACAGCGCTCGACTTTCGTCGTGTGTGTTTTTGTGGTTGGATAATCGATATCGATTGGTAGGTGTTATGTGCTGTAAATAATTCAGTATGTACGTAGGATCTAAGCGGTTACTTATTACTTAATGGTTATCAATTAATATATTTAAATATTTAATATGTATATTGTATGTAAATAGTATCAATTATTTAAGAATTTAAAATGTTCTTACGTACAATGATAAATTTATAATATCGTGAGAGTAGTTGAGGTCAAAAAGTTCTGTATAAAACGGTGTTTAATGCAAGCGAAACGTAATATAATGCTGATAAAGTATTTTCCCTATAACATGGTAGCTAAAGTAGGAAGAGAGTCACAACGACGAAAGACAAAGACGGAATAGGCGAATCACTAGATTAATTTGCACATCAAATTCATCGTCTCAAATAATATTAAGTTGTGGGGCCAGCTGAGAAACTATGACGATATATATAGTGATGTTTTGGCTTTACGTATCATATTTTGCAAATAATTCAAAACTCGGTCATGATTGGGTCGTGGGTGATACGTGAACACTTTCAAACCCTTCAGCATATTATATCAAAGTGCAGGATATTATGCAATTGGAATGCAGGAACATTTGCATTACGTACATTCATGATGCATTATGTTAATATAGTGATGCTCCACCTCCACACTAATTATCAGTTTCAATGATATACAGAACAATTTTAGTTGAAGCGAGCGTTTCCATTCTACTTTGATGGCCCTTGTTTTGTTTGTTTTTTTGTTTTGTCTATCGCGATAGCGGTCGAACGAAGAGTCCGACCAAGTTGATTTGTAATATCCAAAAGATTCTATGAGGATCGGACGCCATTAGTTTTGCCATGTGTTTTGATAGTTTTGTTACGGCCAAGAAACTACTTAGCTTAGATACAAAAAAGTTGTTACTCATTTTTTCGAAACAAAATGGCGGCAAAAGGTGAGAAAACTATATTACAGTACATTGTCGACCGTCACGAATATGTTAATTTTAACGCGATGGGATAAGTATTTGAGGTATAAATTACATTTCTATTGCTGTCTATAAGTGACGTGTTACGCTAAGGAAAAATTTAAGCCATGCACAATCACTCTTATATTGAACAATGGTGGAAAGTATAATAATATATGACAACGAAAAATATATGCCATGGGCATTCTTCTTTTACGTTGTTGATAGTGTTTTTAAAATAAACATACACACGTGTATATAAACAATGACGGTAACTTTGAGAATATTTGGTCGAAATGTTCATGAACGTGGACATGCTTGCTTATTAACGCGTAACACAGAGCGCTTTTCTAGTTTATATTAAATAATAATGGTTTGCTTGATGCCTATTTGCGAAGGCAGTTTTTACGCGTAGGTTACTTCTCATTACCCCGTTTGAACGCTTTAAAAACACAAACTGTGCCGTGTATATGGCAGAAACTGTTACTTGACGAAACGTTCTCAGCTGAAATTAAAGTTGGGAGGGATTTTTGTAGATCACGTTCTTTCATAACACGATAATGTAGGCCTGTAGAAAATAAATAATGTTAAAGGAACACACGTCTGGTACTTGTTACGTCATACGCATTTTATCAAACAATTCCGTATACACTTTAGAACTTTCAACTTCCACTAATTTATTGAACATAAATAAGGTTAAAGTAACATACGGCTGTACCGGATGTCATACACGCATATTATCAAGTATAACAAAACAATACCGGACACAGTCTGGAACTTTCAACTTCCACTAATTTATTGAACATAAAATAAGCTTGAAGTAACATATGGCTGGTACCGGATGTCATACACGCATATTATCAAGTGTAACAATACCGGATACAGTTTGGAACTTTCAACTTCCACTTGTTGTATAACTTTGGTGTTTGTTTCATGAAGACGCTTTAGAACCGTCCCTTTGTATAGACGTGACGAACAAATCTACAGCCTTCTTGTCGCAATTACGTGTTGCTTCATGGGAGAATTCCACGTATTTGCTTTCATTGCTCGACAACGGCAAAGTTCCCTGCGGATCTAAATAACAGCGCCCGAACACCCACCCACTTGTTCCAGCAACAGTTTGCCAAGTCATAAAGACAACACGTATCACCAAGTCAATAGAATTATTCTCCCAATGAAACGGATTCTCATACCAAAGTATTAAGAATACACATTTTTGTGCAGATATTATTTAGTATCCATATAAACTTTTTCCTATCAGTTTATTGATTCATTTTTTAAATTTCAAGTTTGATCAAAGTAGAAAGTCTTTACTGTTCCATTTTGATAGCATACACGAATTATAAAAAAAATAAGATTGTATTGCATGTGGTTATATGCCTTGAGTCTGTGTGCGTGTGTTTCACTTGCTCCATCTCGATGTATGATGTTCTCCTTGAGGTCATGTTATGAGACTTGTCCTATACAACAAGCGAACAATCTAGCATTTATTCCATTTATAACATTGCGTTTTAAAATAACCTCTAAAACGTGAGTCTATAGAAAGTATCCATGTTCGTTTCGAAACCTATGTATTTTAATAGTTAACTAAACACTTTTGGCACGCGGTATTAATTGATATGGGAATATTTAGATGTTCCTCCGAAAAAAATCGTAGCCTAGACACAAGCGAAAAGCAGTAACAATCTGGGAATAGATTAGTTAGGAGTGTTTTTTTGAAAACAACCTTAATTCGCATTTCAATAAACTGCACAGAAATTTTTAAATAAAAACAAAACTAAAAAATTGTAAAAATTTGATTAATTCAATACATTCACAACATTTGGGACCACCAGTTTAGAAAGAACATAATTTTGTTATTCATTAATTTTTTCTTGATATTGCGGTCATTATATACATTTTAATGAATACCTCATTCAGTCAATGTATTATATAGTCATCGATCTATAAATCACAGAAAAACACGAATAAAAATTGTTTTAATCCAGAGAGTTCAGAAGTTGTGTTTATACACTAGCTCAAAGGACGGTACTGGAGTACGTGAACACACAAGGGTAGGCGTCCGTGAATCGAATTGACGACATATTTACATTCATGCTTGAGTAGATATAATCAACGTTCCCTCTCTGAACCACAACTCGAATGTACACTGGTATCACTCAATTTCTAGCAGTTGAAATAATTTTGTACTCACAAACAGTTATTTACCAAAATGTAACTCCACATGCACAAACTAGCACATACTTTTTCCATTCGCGCATTCCAGATGTAGTGTTGATTTTTCACTTTGTGTATGAGTGATTATGAATTTGATTTTAATTAAATGAAAATTGTATAAGAATGACTATTTAGACATTTACTAAGATCATTAATATTTATTTTATTACATTTAAAGTTGACTAACTTCTTCACATAAAAAATTCGATAGTTTGTTCGTTTCTTTGCTAAGGTGTTCGATTTACATGCTTACAGAAATAACGATAGTAACTGGATCAATTGCATTTGGCATAATGTATATAACATTACTAATAGTTATAATTTTTCGTAAGAAACCCGCCCAAGGAAAATCTATGTCCATCTTCAAATGGCTAACTATGTATTGGGGTACAGTATTTGGAATAGTTCGGAATGAATGTCCGAGAGCTGCATTCGCTTTGTGACTGAGGAAAACCTCGGAAAACCTTTTAGTCAGGACTGCCGGTGGCCGGTATCGAACCGGCGATAGTCTCGAAAATTAAGAGTCTCGCGGCTTACCGATGAGCAACCACTATTGGTAGATAACAACTAGTTTAGTTTAACATTCCATGTTACACAATACTGCCAGGGATGTCCGGGTAGGGATAATTTGCGCTATTTATCCCATAAAGTTTATCGATAGTTGTGTGGAGGAATGTTGACGGCTATTTGTAGGTATAATTAAATGCAAACATTCAGCTTGTGACAGAAAAATCTTAGAGCACATCTAATAGAGATTGCCGGGCGTGGTGGGGGGAAGGGGGGGGGGGGTGCGAATCCTCGCTCTTATCAATCGAAGTATCGTGGGCTACCTTCAGGTATATTTACCAACCAACTAATTTAAATTACGGGAAATAAAGTGATGTAACGCGTGGTTCTTAGATAATGATGATAATGACGATGACGATGATTATTACTTTTTGAGTATTACTTTTCTTACAATCCAATCATGCCAGTCGAGACGATGAAAGATGGTAGATGAAGATGGACAATAAAGAATTAAAAAAAATGCTTTATACGGAATTAAAACTCGCGGTCATGGGTAGCATACGCTAAGGACCTGCGCCCGAACCTAATGGTCCACCTTAGACGTCCTTGTTTCTTAGCGTACATATTGCAAAATGCATAACATTATTTCACCTAAAGATATAGATGATCATGAAATTAGTTATCAATTACCTTATGGTACTTCAAAAATATATGTATATATTATATATATATATTTTAAAACAACACCAACACATAAAGTTGACATGTTTACCTGAAAGTCTCATTCAGCAATATATGGTTAGAGTTAGAGTAGTCCCCTTTTAATTTGGAATACCAATCACCTCGCAGAATCGTTAACATTTCCCGTTAAATAGTTTTTATTATACCTACCATTATAGCTTGACTGATGACAATAAAATGTATTGATAATCGTAATACTACAAGATTGATGAAGCATATAAATTGTAAGAACAAATGTCTTGAGAAATTTAGCTCACGTACCCCACATTTCTTATCTATCTTGCCATCAATATATACTAAGTTTTCGTATTTCCAAATTCATAAGCTGAGATAATGTTGTACAGAATATCAAAACTTGTTTGACGAATGAAAATATATTTTCTTAAATTCAGAACGAAGTTTCTAGTTTATCAAAACACAATTTTTCATCTATGAGTGATACTATTATACTATTAGTAGTAGTAACTATTATAATTCGGAAATTTTTATTTAACAACATCACGTACAAGACCATAGGGTTCCTATTCACCAAGCTCATTAAGCTCCGATTTAGTAAGCTCGGTTTCATTGGGTAGCACCCATGGTTTAAGCAAACAATAAACATTCAAAATGCACGGCAGTCACAATATTTCTTCGTCACGCATCTCCGATAACCGGTTAATCGGAGTTTTAAATTTTGGTGAAACCGGTCCTTTATAGTAATGAAAAAGTTGTTTTGAACAGCACAATTTTACATTTATTCATATTTTGAAATTAGCGAATACATGCGGTGTTTTTATTCATTTGCTCGCTCTTGTTGTATGAACACCGCCCGTCGTCTGCCCATAATACATCCTAAGCGCCTGCAAATGCTTCCACTCTGAAGGACGATTAAAGTTGACCGTGTTCGCTTTTATGGCCAATTTTATGGTTCAGTAGTTTTACCAAAAGCAATAACAAATATTTTGGTTATAAAACTACCATCTATATTCATTCCTATAAAAGTTTGATCAGAAATTCAAGTACCATTAAAATCTATGCAAACCCGTCATATATCCTGACCATTTCAAACAGTATTAGATGGTGAACAAACACTGTAGGACACTAATCATGTTGCAATATCTTCGCACATTTATTATTATTTTTTTATTATTGTTATTATTATTATTATAATTATTATTATTATTATTATTATTATTATTATTATTATTATTATTATTATTATTATTATTATTATTATTATTATTATTATTATTATTATTATTATTATTATTTTATTGTTGCAATACATACAAACTCGGTCAAAACCGGCATAAACATGTTGTACGGACACAATTGTCAAGTATTTCCATGTGTTTACCTTATTAAAGTCTACTTAGAACTACTTAATATATCTTCTTCTTCTTCTTCTTCTTCTTCTGCTTCTCAAATGCCCACATTTGGCTATACTACTTAATATATCATTGTCCACATTATTTTTCCAAACCGAACTGTGGATGCTATGTACGGTCGTGGCCGATTTGTACTCATCCCAGCATTCGCTCTTTGTACGGTGGAAACCACGAAAACCACCATCGGGATGGAGAACTTCTTGAAGTCTTCATTCTTCTTAGTTCAAAAATTTTCGCACTATCCTACACGTGTTCAAAATAATTGCTTTTTGCATCTCGATGTATATGTTCGGTTGGAGACCAATTAGTTTAATACTGTCATGGAGTTTACGTGGAACAATGCCATTTGCTGATATAATTAACGGTATAACAGTTACATTATTCTGCTTCCACAACCTTTTTATTTCAATAGATAATTCCTTATATCTGTTTATCTTTTCCCGCCAAGTTGTCTCTACATTGTGGCATAAAGGGACGGCAACATCAATTAAAATCGTTTCTTGTTTCTTCTTGTCAATAAATATAATATCCGGTCTATTGTGATGTATGGTTTGGTCTGTAATAACTGCCCGGTCGTAATATAATTTGTAGTCTTTACTATCTAATACCTTTTCAGGCTTGTATTTGTAATACGCAGTGGTTGTGTTTATAAGTTTATACTTCATTGCTAATTTTTGATGTACAATGTTTGCAACTTGGTTATGCCTATGAAGATAATCTGTTTGACAAAGCATTTTGCACCCAGATACGATATGTTCAATTGTTTCGCCGTTCAAATTACATTTTCTACATTTATCTTCCACTGTGACGTTATTATTATTATTATTATTATTATTATTATTATTATTATTTTGGTGGAACCAAAATGAAGTTTATCAGTGACACTTTTTGTTAGTAGGCGTTAATTCATTCTGGCAGTATGTGTTAAAAATAATTTAAATAAGATGCATTTTTATCACTTTTACTTCCTAGAAAGTATCTAGATGTTTCAATGTAATTAGCCTAAATAAAAAAATAAATCGCATTTTTTTAGTATCCGTTCGCTAGATAAATTGGTTACTTAATTTGAAATTGTCAATTACGTGATTTAGTTGTTTTTGTAGTCTTGTTCTTTGCACTTACGCCACTGCACGTTCCATAAGGTTCTTTTCTCGTTTAGTTAAAAGAGAAAGCTGTCTTTTACTTTTAAGTGCTTTTAGAAACTTGCCTTGTTAATGAATGCTTGCTATTTGTTGTAGCTTCGTTAAAGTACTTCAGAAGACCTTATATCTTCGTTCAGTAAGCCAGAAAGCTGCCGTTGAATACTTTTGACTTTTGTTTGTCGAATTTGCCTCTGAAACACGAAGGTGTCTCTTTTATTTATACTTATTTTGTTTGAAGTTTTGTACTTAGTTATTTACGAAATGTCAACTACACTATTATTTTTTATTTTTATCAACGCACTTTTTAACAGCCCCATCTTCGTTAAGTCAAGTAACTATAGAGTTCTATTGCATATTTTAAATTGTTATCAGCTGGTTTGTCGAAAATGTATGACGTTATTATCGCGTTTATGAACTGTGTACCCCGGTTTTGTAATGTCGTCAACTTCAATTCCACAAAGCCCAATCTTCGTTCAGTGAAGTAAGAAAGCTAGTCTTGAATACTTGAAAAGTGGTGCCAATCGAATCGAATATCGTTAATAATTCCGGTCGCACGAATGTCCTCTATGCGTGTCTCGTGTCCCAAGACGCTGGATAACCTTCAAGCCCCCGTCTTTAGGGGAGCGCGGGGGACTGGGGGAGGGGGCCGCGTCGAAGACCAGCCGCAAGAACAGGATTTATCGGCAGTAATTCTGTCTGGTCTGTGCTCGGGGCATTGCGCGTCACTCCCGCACCGCCAAGGGGGGGCAGGGGAGGGTTCATATGAAATTGAATTCTCCGGCGTTCCAACTCGGAGCTCAAATGTAAAGTAGGTTATTCTGTAAGGTACAGGGTTGTAATGTTCCACTGCTGCAGATCAAGGACAAACGTCGAGTCAAATTTGATTTTGTTTTGAATATCAATAAAATATGGGGCGTTGCATGAACAGTAACACAGCGTGTTTTATACTTTGTTTATCTTTATTTAAATTACTACGTGGCAGTTTCACTTTTCTGTTAGTCGGAGATAAAAAATGGCGTCCGGTAGAAGCCACCATGCATTTTGTATATAATGTTTGTTGAAACCATGGTAACCAATCCGAGATTAGTAAATCGGCCGATTAAAAAGTTTGGTGAATTCGGACCTTCTTTTATCAAACGAGCCATTCCGGACTTATTTCACTGCACACCGTTGATTTCCGTTTATCTAGAGAGTTTCCGCACTGGAAACTCAAAATGGCCTCCCAATAAACTCAAAACTGAAGACAGTATCTGTAATATAATTAAAATAGTTTTAGAAGACAGTGTTAAGGGGGACAACACAGCCATCAGCTGACAGACTACAATCAACTCGTTATGTTCTGACAATTCCAAGGCAGCAGAGAGGTAAGCTTGTTTGAGAGGCATTGTTTTAACTAAGTCCGATTCCGCTTATCAGGCACTTTTCATCTCGATTGAAGTGTGCTAGTGCGGTATTGAAACCAAACTGAAATAAGCTCGCACCTAACTTAGACATTCATCAGACGAATAAGGTTCACATTCAACTTAGCTGGCATTGGCTAGTCTGAACTGGCTTGAGAAAACTAGTACATGACGCAACGTTTAAATTATAATCCTGTTTCATGTGCACAAAGTTTTCTAATTACACTGATACGACTTCAAACTTCAATACAATATATTACTGACAGTCTCGTTTTTGTTACAGTTATGAGAATATGTTTTATTATCGTAGCTTTTGAGATCGTTCTTATTCACAGGCCGGGATCTTTACTTTGCCGGCCACTTGTCAACATGTACACGGTTAGCCGTAACAATTGCAACTTGTTTATACAAAACCTGTGTAGTGTATCAAAGATACTCGTAGATTGATACAGTTTATAGAGTGGCAATTCCAGCGCTTGCACAAATACGAGATTTTAATCAAATCGTCTGTCCTTCGAGCAAAGTTCTTTATCGAACTGTAACTATGTGGCTACACAGGTCAAACAGAAGAAATGTTAACAGACAACAGGTTGTATGAACTGGTTCTGCAATACGATATTATGTGTTTATAATCTTACTCAAAAGTATCGATTAAAAATGGTTCCTCGTTGGAACTAAAATATTTGAAAATGTGGATGCTCCTATCTTAAAGTAGAAACAACTTTGTTAATTGACTAAGGCAATCAGTTAAAAGAATGGAAGACAATCACGTTAGAATAACAGTAAGAATGTGAAACATAAATTACAGGATAAAGTTTTGAATATATGTTATTTTATGGTTGGCGGTTTGACAGTGCTGCACGATTTGTTCACGAGGACATTTTTAGTTTGATGTACCTTGAGGTATGGCCGCAAACTACAAAGTATTCAATGCTAAAGTAATTATTTCTTTGTAAATAACTATCAAAACCCAGCTATTATTATTTCAAATACATTTTAATTACACTAATTCTATGGTATAAACAAATTAGTTAGGTGGAAGTAGCAAACTTCTCTACAGTGGCAACGTTCAATAAATACAGTGACATCAAATAATACTATTTTGGTAGAAGATTATATATCGGATCTCTGTGGAAGCGACCATTTCCCAATTATGACCAATTTATTACACCAAAGGCACTGATAACCCAGATGTTTTGTGCCTTTAAACCACAATAATAATAATAATAATAATAATAATAATAATAATAATAATAATAATAATAATACTAATAATAATAATAATAATAATAATAATAATAATAATAATAATAATAATAATAATAATAATAATAATAATAATAATAATAATAATAATAATAATAATAATAATAATAATAATAATAATAATAATAATAATAATAATAATAAAATAGTAGAAGATTATGTTTAATTAATTTGACAAGTTAAAAAAAAAAACGCTGCAATAAAAATATACATACTACGTGTCAATACCATAGCAATACAAGATAACCATAACGTAAATTTCAGGATTCGTTAGTTCAATGGCCAGACATCTAACGCAGGACATAGCAATGCTTATAACCGCGGTAACGGCCGAAGATAACCCAGTTTCAAGAGTGATTGAATGTTGTTTGTAAAGTTTCTATTGTGAATCCTCCGAGACCAACCAACATACATGCGTCCAATAGAAAACAAACTGGCTGGAGTCACGCACAGCACGTAGTGTTTACGAGCGTAGACGTGGCCGAGCGCGCGACGCTACGCACCCTCAAAGTGCGTGTTGTGCGTCGCTTGCAGTGTAACACTGACGCAATAACACTTTTACGATACCTCAACCATTAGAGAGTGGTTCGTAACGATAGCGTCTGTGTTTTATAACGGGCCACCTGAACTGAATGCGAGACGATGACGATACGACAAGTCCTCCTTCTGTGTCTAGGGATGGAAGTGGAAACATTATCAACAGCTTCATCATTACTTGCACATCATATCATACCACGCGCTGTGGTAGGATTCGTATCGCAGACAATAGAAGCTAAGTGTTGGTTTCTTGGTGATACCAGGTTTATAACATTTCTCGGGATAGCTGAAAATGTATATACTGAACAATGCACTTTTTATAAAGACAATGCTTTGCTTTCCATTCGTAACTACAGCTAATACTCAGAAACAAACATTTTAAACATATTTCTTCGTATCGTAATCTACTGTCAGAATCAGGTTTATGTACATGAACATGAGTACAGGTCCGATTGAAAAATATACAAAGGCACGTAAACGTTTTAAAAGATAGATTATTATTTTGAAAAAAAATGTTAGTTTGAAATACTTTTACATGTAACAAGATCCTTGAAACACAATATTTAACATTATATTAGTGAAAATTATGTATAAAACACGTTAAAATAAGTGCCGAAACAAACAACAAGTTTGATTTTATAACAATCAATACCAAAACCAGTATGATGGTCACACAGATTTCTAATGTTTGGATGTTTAATTTGGAAAATAAGCCAAAACCTTCAATAATACTTGTACCCAACCAATGAATGACGACCATTCACTGTCGTTATAACCAATATTTTCTTTTAAATGTATGGGAAACATTGTCGGTTCTTTAGTTTTTTGTATATGCTTGAATGTTCGCTTGTTTTTAATTAAATATTATCATTTGAAAGGAGCATATTCCATGTGAGCGTATCTTCTACATGAAGTAAACTACGTAAGCAAACTGTGTGAACCGACCATAAGTTAAACCATTGTAAAAAACACCTTCTTTTTGTCAAAATAAGAAATGTTTTACCTTTTCCACATAGTTCAATATATTTTAATTTTTCACAGTACATTTTTGTGATAGGCACGCCCAGCAAGAAGTAATAAAAGTTTTAAAAAATGTTTTCTGTTCCCGCTTCCAACCTTCCACCAAGTTCCGTGCGTGAAATCGCCTTTTTAGATACTACACACAGTCTAACACAGTCTGCAAGCTGAAGGTGAAAGCTGATCTACAGTTTGCTGTGTTGTAAAAGAGGTGGCAGATAAATGAAGGCGGTAGAACGGGGGTTAAAGAGTGGCTATTGAGAGCTCTCTGGGGCCTGACCTCTGTTTGCCCTGGCATAAACACGTGACCCGACGGAGGAGGGTGGCCCAACGACGGCCATTACGGTGCGACACGACACGACACGGCGCTAACACGTTGCCGGTCTCTTCTCAAGAACAGAGTCACAGAGGTAAAACTGTTTTACTCGAATCTTTCCACTAATGCATTGAGCGTAGAGATTAACCCACATTATTGAAAACTTTCTAGATCCTACTAATGAAACTTACGGAAGGTGGGGTTTTAAGATAAACGCAAAGTTTGCAATAAGACCAAGACATTGTTGACAATTTTGCTTCAGTTAATACATTTATTACGCCTAACTCTGCACTTACCGTGTAGAACTGGCAGCGTGTTAGGGCATTGCACAATATTAATTTTCTTGAAGACATAAGGTATCAAAACTAAGGCAAGTGACTCAAAGTCTGCTAGAAGGGGGATCAATGTGGCCTTGAGACGTACTCCCACGGAAGTAATATCTCGACAGGGATTAGATCGCAGCTCTCGGGTGAGGCGGCAGCGAGAGTGGGAAGGCACCGCTGGTGGTTGACAGAGTTGGCACGAAATAAACTTAAAGGTGTGTTCAGCAGGGCGAGTAAACCTGTAAGCTTGGCGGCAGCAAAGTGTCAGCACGTGATAGGGACGCTCCCTCGAGAGGTGAACCCACACGTCAACGCAGAGCAGCGCACGGCACCCCAGTCCCCCCACGAGGATTCCCGCAGAGAAGAACGACAGAATTGTACAGTTATTCGAAGCAAACACTCAATATACAGCCCTGATGAGAGGCATTCAGACGAGAACCTCCCCCAGCAGTTATCTACGCACGGATCACTCAAGTCTACCGTTAACGTCTTTACGGAGCATGCCCGAAAATCACTCACTATGCATCTGACTTTCATTCAAGGCGATGGTAATACTAAGTATGAACATTTAGGCCCTTGAACTTAGATTTTGAGATCAACGATTTATTGTTTAGATTGGTGGTATACAATAACTTTAGAATCTGAGAATTTGGACCAAGATGCGTTTTATGGAGCTCTTTGACAAATCCACGGTGTTATTTAAACTTGTATGGTCGTTATGTACAGGCGGTACACACTTATGTCAATTTTTATGTCGTTTTTATTTGCAAAGTTGATTTGTAATGTGCCATTTTAATTTGCTTTGAGTTGTTGAGTATACTTCTCTTGTCCGTGGTGGTCTACTGAACAGTAAGAAAGAAGCTCATTTGACCCCGTTTTTTCACTCGTGCACTAAGAATTTGCTAATTGAGTTGAAAGTTGGTCAACTAGGTTTGTCCCAAGTAACAAGTGACGTCTTTAATTGTTATGGGAAGGCATATGTGTTTGGTACGTTTAAATTTTGATATGAACATTTTTTTAAACATCTACGTAAGACCAGCCTTTACTGAGAACAAACTTGCCATCCTATTGTGGAGTCCTTTGATACGAATGTGTATGGACTATGGAGTGTGTTTAAGTTTAGTGAGTTGCTATCCACACACAACGTGATTAACTAGAAAATTGTTCTGGTTTTAGATCTAAAATGGCAATGAGAGTAGAGGTATAAATCATGAAATACTTGAAGTACTATACACAACCACAGCATTCATGTCGGCTTTACACCGCATAAAAACGAAAAAACAACATTGAACCGTATCTGCTTTAAAGGTATCATGATACAAGTTCTTGTTTTATAAGCACGTGCATTTATATATTATACCATTTGATAGTGATATTCAAATCAACACTCACTTTAAAGTAATCTCGTACTGTATTTATTATGTAACAGCACACATAACTAATTAAACACTTCGTGGTAATAGTATTGAAGTTGTAGTTAAGCGGGAAATGGGAACACTTTGAATACGATAAAATGATTGAAAATAGAAATAGTACTTATCACTATCAGTAATGAGGAAACGGGAAATGTTTGCCAGTTGCTGTTAGACTACCATAACGGGATAATCTAATAAAAGTAGTGCAACTTTTATTTATTTTCGTTTGCTTCCATTTGTGAACACGTTGAATTTATCCTTTTACGTCATATTGAATAGACCCCATGCAAGGTGATCTTTAGCTGAATTGCGAAAAACATTAAGAAAACCAATTGGCTAAAAATCTGCAAGTAAACATATTTCATAGGAATAACAATCATGTTCTATGCTCACAATGACAGAAAGGTATTTTATATTTGGTTTGCAAACAAAATGTTAAGTACACGTAAGATATATTAGATCTTTTAAAAATAAGTTTTGATATTTACACTTGTCACGTTGGTAGAAGCCGAATTTACGCCACAGAAACTAAAATGTGTGTAAACGTTTCACACAGACAATCCCGGATAAATTGTTTCTTAACGTCTTGACATACACTATTATTGTATGATATTGTTGGGGCAACTTGTCCGCGTGCTTCTACAGACAACTTTTGGATACATATTATTATAAGTAAATTCTATTTTTTTCGTGATAATGGTTTATAACATCTGTTATATAGATTTACTTGTTATTAAGTCGTATGAAAATAAGCAGCTAAACTACACCCCTACACCAGAACATAAATAAGTATAAATTCCCTACAATTTCCTCTGGTGTAAAAAGTGATGTAAAAAGAAAAACAAACCTTCAAACTAAGAATTACGTTATCAAGTATTAAAGATTAAGTCTCTACTAATACAAAGCTAATCGATGTAATACTTAGAATGTGTATGTGAGTAGTAGTTATGGTAAAAAACAAGTAAATATGAACTGCAACTTTTACCGTAGACGAGACCAAATAATCCACTTCCAGTTTCCTCAGGATATGTAACTTGTGTATGACAAAAATAAATCCAACCAACTGCACTAACTGAAGTGCAGTTATGGCAAACCGTATATACGATATGTAATCACAAAATAGAGATACGATGTTTTTCTCTCATTATTTTGCAAATGTGCACAGCAGCCCTCCCAAATGAATTTGTTTTGCACTAACAAATTGCAATTTCCATGTAGCGCAAATGCACGTATATAATTTCGCGTCCAGTTCGAATCTATATTCAAATTATTTCCCCTGTTGCTACCAGTTTTATTACCCTTGCGACTTGTTGCATTATATTGCTGAAGCAATCCACCCTTCCCAGTGTAAACAAGCACACTTTACATTTGTGATCACTTCACTTTATAAATAAATAAGTAAACGAGTATTTATATACGCTTACATTTATTAGAGCGGAGTTTTGTTTGCGATAAATCTGTCCCTATTTGTTCGTACTACGTTGCAATTATATTTAAATAGCCATAATTTGTGCAAACTGGGAAAATATTCTATTTATTTCAACATATTATTATATTGATAAATGGCGCCAATGGAAGTAGGAATGCATTCGGTGCAACCTTGGTGGAGGGGCCGGGTAGTAAAAATCCACTGTTATATTTTTCGAACAATCATGTTTGAAATGTTGTTACTTAGTACAGTAATGGTAGTTATGGTAATTACTGCATGACTGGTGTTACGAGGGTACCACCACTGAATAATAACCTGCACAGATTAGTGGCTAATACATCGTCAAACGAAGCATGTCTTGAAGTCCCTATATTAAGATTTACAAAATATTGAGTTTGGTAAACCTACGCTAAAAATCCATTATTTGTAGGTGTAGACTGACAATTAGAAGGTATTGTTTCCTTTGAAATTTTTAAATACCTGATAAGACAGCGTTTAATAACGGTGAGCATCCCACAGTAAAGTTACCGAGCCTTTTTAAGTTAAGGGAACCGACAGGGACAGAACGTAGAACGTGTCATTAGCAATGAGTGCAAAGTTAGTAGTAAGTGTAATATAAACAATGTTGATAAACAAAATATTTAAGAATTTCATTTCTCGTTTAATACATTATTGAAATACACAAAATATATACATGTGTGTATAATCCACTCAGTTACGCGAACTGTTTTCGGTGAGGATTATTTATGCAATTTATCATGTGCTTCGTTGCTATAACGGCTCTAAAGTCACCGTTATCAAAACTTATCATGGTTATAGATTAAAATCGCATTCCCAAATTAAAATCACGAGCCCAAACCGAGATTTGAACCCTGAAAGCAGGCGTAAACCCACTAGAACAACGAGCCACACAATAAAATAATGTCACAATTCAGTTACGCCACGCAGATATTGTTACAATCCTGTAGTATTATTGTTCTCGGTTGTCCGTTGCTCTATCAAATAACAGCTAAATCTAATAACAACTGTGTGCTGCTAGTACCATATCTTACAACCAACGAACCTCCTCTATACAATGTGCATGTTTTGAAGAGGAAGTAGAAGATGATGAAACTAGCACTTTCCATCCGCACTTACACAGCGTTGCATATAAATTGGAATTAACGTCCACTCTGGCGTCTTAATAATGACAAGCGCGGGAAAGAGACGCTGAGAAAGGGTCAAGAGGAAGGCGGTATACTTCGTTCCCGGTAAGATTATCAAAACATGGCTCTGCTTTATGTGTGTCCAACGTGACTACGGTGAACGTAATCTTGGCAATCTTTCGTCGTGGTATAGGAATATATGTACGTAATGAGGTTCAGCGACGCACGAATTAAACTGTACTGTATAATATCTTGAGTGAATGACTAGACAAATATATATGAATTTATTTGATTCAAATTTTGAATTTATGAGAATTAACACTATTATGTAGAATTGTATAATACAAACAGATAATGACGAAAAAGTCAGAATATAGACAGTTGTTGGAGTTGATTTCTTCAATTCTTAGGAAAAATATAGATTGAATTTAATAAATAAAAAATAAAGAAACAGCGGAAATGGTTTATGTGGAGGAGAAAAATAAACACGTTTGTTTCCAAAACCTGTAAATGCAAAACTGTTTAAGTATGAATGTATTTATTTTGTGTCAGTCACATACACACATTATGTTCGTAAATGTAGAGTCAAATTGGCAAGATATTATGCCAGCTATAGCTAGCTCAAATCATTATCAATAAGCCAGTGTAAGCCAGTATTTTACAACGCCATTTGTGGTTAATATAGAATGAGCCACAATGTTTACGTTTTCTAAGGTATTCTATTAGTAAACTCTAATTTCGTATTTATGTTTTTTTTATTGGAACTGCATACGTTAAAACTGCAATGTGAATTAATCGAATAGGAAAACCTGATAATGAATTAATATTTATTACTAAACCTACAGTCTTTAAGGCCTACGATACATTTGTTGAATATTTTATACAGCATTCTTACTCTTATTTTTGGTATTGGATTTCATTAGTAATAAACTAATTGGCGACTGGTGTCGGGCGGAGCTTACGGCGAGTGTCTATAGTTTGTGTGATAAGCGCCTGTAGTCAGGACGAATTCAACGCTTGGCCTAAGAATGCACGCGTGGAATACATTGGTAATTAAAGTAGAATAATACAGTATTCATATTTTTATTTTTTTATTTTGAAGAAGTTGACGGCTTTCAGCATATCTAAAGATAGTTTGGTCATTTAAAAGTGTGCAGACAGCGTTTTCCGAAATTACTCTGACGTTCTAAAAAGTACTTGAGAAACAATATCAAACCAAGTGTTGGACTCGTTAGCCTTGTGGGTTTATTCATGGTTCCATTGCGGAATGTTAGGATTTGATACCTGGATTGGATTGTAAGTTTTTTATTGCAGAAATAAAATAGTTATAAATGATAATATGTAGGCTTATAATATTTACAAACATTTTGGAATATTATTTCTGTTTATATAATATTTCCAATCAATTCTAATCAATTTCAATACTAAAAAGTTTTCAAATTCATCGTTTAGATTATAGAAAACCAAATCGCCGGTATGAGTCAATTTTTTCATACCTTGAAGCGTTCTCAACATATCATTAAAATCCTGTCAATTTCACGGATTTAACATTGCAAGCTTTACCCACCATTGGTGTAAAGTAAACTTAGTAAAAGTTCAATATGAGTTGCTATCTTAATTGCCAAATGAGTATACTACCATTTAAATTACAAGCATCATGCCTCTTACAGTGTCAAGTGTAGGTCGGACAACTTTGATGGGATATGTAGTTGGCTGCGGCTGATTAGACATTGGTATAGCTATAGACGTGGTAACTGCGTTCCAGGTTCGAATCATTGTCTTGATTAGCATCCGTACCAAAACACATGAGACATGACGTATCAACGAATAAAGAAATGAAGTTGCCTGCGTATCGTAGAAGCGCTCCTATGAAAATTATGGCTGTGTTTACGTTGTCGGGTTAATGGAAAGAAAACAACCCAGATGAAATTCATTGTAGAATGGGATATTTCGTTAAATTGCGTAGGCCTACCGTTCGCTCCTCTTATCGTCGTTGTAGTTGTATGCCAGTGTTAACATGGTTCAAACTTCGCGTACATGTTTCATTTAGTTATGTTCTATTAGACAGAGGCCGGCAGTATTTAGTTATGTTCTATGTATAAATGGTAGACTGAGGCCGGCAGTTCATTACCGTTATGGCGTTTTGTAACTTGCGTTTCTTGCCGGTGCCTAAACTACTACTGCTAGCTAGTATTTCTTTGAGTGTCTTACTTGTTCTTAGTTATGTAACTACTCCATTTGGTGGATGCCATCTAAATAACACCTTGCGTAGTGTTCCTGGCTAATTTTTCCGTAGCCACACCTAATCAATTATATATTCTTTTAAATATTGGCCAAATTGATTTATTGGCTATTATTAAAACAATTATTTCCTGTTATAATAAACCTGTTTTGTAGTCAACGAATATCATCAAACGCTTATTTTCTGCTGGCTTCCACCCAATTGAGAAGATACCATTTTGAGTCTCCCAATAAACAACAGATATTTCCTTCGAATGTGTATAGAAATGATTTTCAGCTAATTGCTTTTAGAATTAAGACTTGTAAGATACGGATATGAATACCGTATCTAAATAGCAGCTACATTGTGTCGTTATTTGAAGGGAACCATTTAGTGAGCAAAATGTAATGTAATCTAGTATTTGTAACCATAGTTATTGACATATTGTTATATTAAATGTTCATTTGAGAATGCACAAACATAAATTTCTTGGAAAATACGTTCGTTTGAAGTTTAAGTCGTGCTGAATATTACTGTGGGATATACCTTCTAAACAACAGAGCACATGTATGTTGATACATTTGAGCAAAACAAAATACATTCGTAACAATGATACAGACTAACTTAAGCAAATACGTGGTAGAGATGTTTGATCAACCTTTGTACGACGTTCATAAAGCCCACAGGGGTTGTGAAGATGAAAATATCAATTGGCTCAACTCCCAAGCTATGACAAACTTTCTTTGATCTTTTGTAAGTAACAACAAATCACAAACGTATTTTCTAAACTGAATTGTCTCACCCTCTTCGAAGAAATGTGGTGTTTTGAATTGGGGGAAATGAAAAAAGAGGGTTCTTCTATTACGGATGAAACAGATTACGTGGCAATTTTCATAGAAATACAAATAATCCGTTTGTCGACATGTTCAGCTTTTGCGGCACAGCCACATTTAATAGTGTGAGGCTCTCGGGTACCAATATCGAACACAACAAGTTGGAAACAAAATGTCAACATTGTAAATGTTATGGATTTCTAAGAAAATAGCTCAACGGACGCTTTATATTTCAATCATTTACATGACAGATAACGCAATCCGTAAAGAGAAGACAAAAAGGAAAGAAGAAGGCGGGAATAAAGTTATTGAAAGAATACAAAGACCTACGTGAAAATAAGATTTATCGTACGCGAAATCCCCAATGAACTATTGGATAAAGGTTGGCTAAAAGTCAAGGGGCTTGTCCACAAAAACACATCACGTTACGCTTGTCTAATGCAAAGATCCTTTATCCTAGTAACAACACAAAACCAAATCGTAACAGAAATCGATAAAAAAAAAATAACAACATGGGATTTTCTTTTGTTTTCCGAAAGCAAATACCGGAGCGTAGAATCTTTGCTTCATGTCTGTTGACGACCAAAAGGCTAACGGCTCAGCTTCAGAATAATATTGGAAACAATCATTCACTCTTTAAAACATCCAGACTTCTCCGGAGACTGGTTAAATAAAACACTAAGAGTTACAGCAAGATAAATTGAGGTAAGTTGGGGAATACTATTTAGATTTATTCCGCCTCTGGACCGTTATCTACGTAAAGACTTGGCGTACAGAATGTTTATATGATGTCAAGATGCAGCTTCCCATATATTGTGTATACTAGAGAAAGTAACTACCTACTGAATTTAGTCTATATTTTAAACTGAAGTGTACGCTGCACACGTACGCTTAAAATTACGTGCATTTTTATGCGTAATATTTAAACATGTATACAATACAAACAACATATTTTACAGTTCAATGACCTGTGTTTTGCGATTCTCAACATTGTACTTTTTGCTTTTACATGTGGTGTTATTTCCAAAAGCATTGTGGAAAAATCCGCTAGTAAACCACCGTCATAGAAAGTATCACGTACAATCGAATCTGAGCCGATAAATAAACTTTGGCATGTTGCTGCTTTTCTTGGATTTTTGTCTGCATTCAACTTTTGATTATTTTTTGCGTTTTAAGGCTGTATGTCCACCTTTCCTGCGGAGCCCCCAGTTTCTGTATGTTGAAATTGCTGTACGTACTGTACAAGTTTCACAATTTAAACCACAACAGGTATAACATCTCCTAGAAGATTAAGTGTACGTTTTTATGAAAGTTTACTTGTTCCAGTAAAGATATCCCTGTTTTAAAATATTCTTATTTAATTGTAAAATTTGTGTTGCAAAAAACATTACAATTACTTAAATAACGCACATTAGGAAGGAAAATTTATTTGTACAAACAAAGATTCATAAGAAAGAGCACTAAATTCTCAAAGAAATAACATATTTTGGTATATTTTCGAAATTTTTGATCATTTTAAAGAAATTGTAACCGACATAATTTGGGGTTCCGCAGATTTAGTGAACATCATCAGTGAGCTATTGTTTAACATAGACAATGGAGGTAAAGATATATAATGGCACTACAACGCATGCTACGTTGTTCGATACAGTAACCAATAGACATACATAGTGTAAATTATTGTTAAATGTTGTAATCTCTAGCGATCGTTCATACAGTTGCTTCATTGGTACAAAGAAAATAGAGATTAATCTATTGGTAAGATAGTTTATACATTTAAAGTACTTGATGAAGGATAATTGTTATACCACTGTCACTTTACAGTCGTGGTTCTACGAATGAGGTATAACCTTTTTAATAATTCCAATAATTAGGTTAGCATATTATGTTATATATATATAAGTATTTTAATAATATGTTTATATTATAAAAACACCATATGACGAAACAAGAAATCATGTCTTGGCCCGGTTTTGATGTCGTTATTCATAGCAAGCAAGGCAAGTAAATGAGTGTGCACTTTGCACTTTGGTTATTTTTTCTTTGCCAAGCAATCTGTAATTCGCGAGCTTTTATTGAATTGAAATTGAACAGCAAATCGATGAAACGTGCAAGTTCTGGCATAATGTTTGGATTTTGTGCACACTCGTAGTCTTCGGGCATACATACCAATGAATATTGCGAGCCAGTTTAATAAAACATTCAATTTACATTATTTTTATTGTAAAAGGATTTGTCTTGTTACTATGATAGCTCAAAGTCAAATGTCCATTCAATTCGGCTGTAGCAAGATAATAAATCGTTTTTCATTTTGCTGGCTATGATATTTCGCTGTGCTCTAAATGTTGGATGATTTGGTAACCAATATAATATATACACATAAGCTTCAATTGAGGTATACGTAAGCACATACGTTTTTGCATAACCCCTTGGTTATAAAGATTTACACAAAATGTATACAGCCGCCAATGAAACAGAAAACTTCTTAGTCAGAACATAATCCAACATTACCGATTAGCACATTTCCTTACCTTACAATTGTCTAGTCTCAATCAAGCCTATGAATCAACAAGTCACATTCGGATATGAGAAACAGCAGACAGTAGTCATATAAGATTACAAGATATACACATATGAGTATCTTTAGAAAAATTGCCGTGTTACACTGGTCAATAACAATAGCAATCAGATCCACTGTTGAATTCAAGGTTTAAAGTTGTATGTATGTAAGTGTCGCACATGATCTGGCTGTGTGCCCATGATTCATCGTTCAATCTCCCTCACCGAACGTTTGTGACGGGGTCAGCTCCCTCGTTAGGTATGAATGTCATATCGCCCCCCCCCCCCCCAAGCTTCTGCTTAGCGGTTGACCTTGTGACGTAGATGCGCATGAGTTACTGCGAATCACGGACGCAAGCAGACTTGGGTAACACAAATTTCATTGGTTCGTGACTCTTTAGCATAGTAATTTCTTTTGGGCCGGGTATTACACTTAAACAATAAAAATAGAAACATAGTAGCTGCATTACTTTACCTCTCTAAATTTGACTTTGAATAGAACGAGATGAGAGAAAATAATTTCCCGTGTAATAAAATGTTTCCGGTTTATTCTTGATCTACTGTTGTCGCCTAGTGTACATATACGTTCAGGGCATTCACTCTGTGATGCGATAGAAACTGCCTACATGCAACACCATACATAACAACATTAAGCTTTAACTGGTGCAGTAAACGATGTGTTGGTGGTGGTGATGGTGGTAACAGTTGTGGTGGTCGCGGTGGTTGATTGTATCGCCAGGGGTTGTGGAGGTGGAGGCGGCGTTGCCAGTTCTCTCACTAATCTCGATGAGTTCACATTATTATTGATGATGCGTACCACGTGAGTGACACGTGATTGACGATGTCTCGCGTTGGGTATTGGTTTTGTTTTGCGACTATTTATTTTCCCGCAGCTTACTCAAATCTCCTCTTGGGGGCGGCTAAGCGCGAGAACACAGACAAAAAGTCGAGTGTCAATCTGCGTCAGACTTCCTGTTTCCGTGGATTTCCTGTGTTTTGACTTTTCTCTCGTCTCATCGTCCTCGTATACTCGGCTTTCTTCTACGGCTATACTTTCCGATATCATTTCTCACGATTTTTTCTATAAATTTTCTATTCGCTCCTTTGATATTTCTTCTTTGCTCTTCTGGCAAATCAACCTGTCTTTCGCATTCCCTTGTCGTCGCCGTTTCTTTTACTGGCTCTGTTTTCCGCTCACTGACGGCAATCTAGAACGCGCCCTATGATCGGAGATATATTTTTGATTCTCTCACGTGCTCACGGCGGGGAGGTACTTCGGGAAGATCAAGTGTTCATTGGGTTTTGGTTTCCTTTGAAAGCGGTTTCATGAAGCTGTGCGGCTAATTGACCGTTGGACCATTGGTGGAATTATTAGAGCGCGTAGACGCATTGCGGCCTGGGTTGGCAATAGAACCACACAAGGGAAATGGAGATATGTACTTACTATAAAATATGCCGCAAATTATTCACGTTTTCTAAATCTTCATTGAAACGATACATTAAAATAAACTATTATGTTTTGTAATGACCATAATGTATTGCCGTCGTTTTTAAACAATACACCTCCCACGATATTGAAAAGGGGTCTACAGCCTTGTACTAATGGACAGTTGTAATAAATCAATAATTTTGGGTTCTTTCAAGGGATTTACTGTTAAATAACATCACATCACATGATTTAAACCTGATTATGCAGTAAGCGTGTAGCTTCGTTCGGCAACATTAGCAATATTATTTAATATTTCCCAGTGCTTTTTTTCTAAAATAAAGTTAGCCGGTACGTTCGGTATAATGTTTCATGTGACTGGCGTGGTATAGTTGGGGTCTGGGGCGAAGCCCCAGCCGCCGGAGGCAAATTCGCCGTAGGCGAAAAAATTTTGGGGTACTGCATTAAGTTTGATGGCCAAAAACGCATTTTTAAGGCGGATTTGTATCGTAGATACCGATGAAATATGAAGCTTATGTTGCACAGCTCATGACTGGGATTAGATCCTGTGGCCACACGATCGAACAGCGCGTGGGCGTGAACTGGCGTCCGCAGAAAACATAAAATATCTTTTTTTAAACGTGTCAATAGTGATGCTTTCATTGTAATAAGACGGAAAATAAAATTATTTTTTCAATCATACATAGTCATATAGTCATAGTTTCATATTTTGCAGTCACAAGCATTTCACACTGCACACTTCAAAGCTATTCACGCGC
The DNA here is from genome assembly GCA_945910005.1 of Isoperla grammatica. NCBI lineage: Eukaryota > Metazoa > Arthropoda > Insecta > Plecoptera > Perlodidae > Isoperla > Isoperla grammatica. The sequence goes on along the minus strand of OX246737.1, from coordinate 44,444,174 downwards.
TTCAAGGCTAATCGTAGCGTACCGGCTATAGTGTGACTTCATTGCCTTTTACCGGTACGCCTCTAGTGTTAGCCGGTACGCGTACCGGCTCGTACCGGCTGAAAAAAAGCCCTGATTTCCTATTTATGAAACCAAATATACATCTATTCCGTATGTACACATAATCAAATTATTAACATTGCAAGTCAAAAACAGATAACAACCATTAAATAAACCCGTGACATCGCTTAAAAGATGTACTTACCATATGTCCTTGATTTGTTAGTTTACGTCAGGGCTTAATTAGAGCCGGAACGCACCGGAACACAGTTCCGGTTCCTTTTCTGAAACCGGAACGCGCGTTCCGGTATTATTTTAAATCTCACATACTGTTTTCCTCACGATTTAAAAATTCGTGAATTCCCATTATGTACACGGGGAACGGAACTTGTCTTTGAAAAATTGCAAAAATATTCATTCACTCGTATGAATGCGAGTTTTTCACTGATGAGTGTCCCCCAGATAGTCAGACCCCAATACAAAGGAAACAATCTTAGGAGCTTCCTTCGTCCACTAAAGTGCTTGTGGTAGAATATATTTATATGCGTGTGTGTATGCATTCTACTACAAGCACTGTATAAAGGTGGTTGGCGGGGTTGGTTCAAAATTATGGAAGGCCAACAAACTATGCGTTCCGGTTCCTTTTCAATTAGAAATTAAGCTCTGGTTTACGTGAAAGTTTATTGTAATTTATAGTCCTGATTGTTGATCAGTTTGAGATAGTCTATCCACCCCAAAGTGAATTTGTTCCTTATAATACATTTTGTGAATTAGTTATGTACATGTACAAAGAGAAGACCAATAATACAAATTTAATTTCTCAAAATAAGAAACATATTACAATGAATAGATGTTATAAATATTTTAAACTTCGGTTAGGTTCTTTAGGCAACATTATAAGTATATTTATTTATTAAACCGCAAACCAAATGACTTTCAAACTCACAAAATATATTTCTGAAGGCAATTTTTAAACTCTAGCAAATTTTAGATACTTGTATCGAGTACTTTTCATGGTTGATCATTCCCTAATTAATTTGTCCCAGCTTCTTTTGAAAAATTAAAATTGTTATGAAAATGAAAATGAAAAATGTTAGGTCAAAATAAATATTACAAAATTAATTTTATTTACACTTAATTTTATTTATATAGTTAGAATTAAGAAACAGACTCCATGTAAGGTAAAATTGGCCAGCAGCTTACTATTCTGACCGCACACAACTGTCTACCGTCTTCTCTCACTCTCCCTCCGTCGCCTTTCCCAGATTCCAGGCGTTGTTTTCCTCTGTATCTCAGTCGCATCCCCCACCGCTATTCATTACGCTGTTATTTATGTGTTAAGGACCAATGTGGAAACATACGCGAGAAATACCCATTGTAGCGCATGAATAATACATACAGCTCATTTTTTCCGCTCCGGTTCGAACACACATAAACCAATATTTATTATTAAAATATGTGCCTCAGCTTTGGCAATATTTTTACGCCAAGACAGCAGTGGAGCTATTGTGAAATAGCGGAGAGATATAATTTCCATCAATCAGGAGTACAGTATTTCTCATATTGTATTAACTTGGGCTAGTAGAGAATTTAGGCTTGTAAGCAATCTTGGAACTTGAATTTATGAGAAAATGATACTCTGCTTTTATGATAAGGATAAGAAATAAGTCGTACAGACAGGGTATAAAACAACCTCTTCATTCACAACGTATAATACAGTTACGATACTCGTGTATGATTTATCTTGATAGTCTTGGAGACTTAATCATGACCAAATACATCAAACATCAAATAATGCTCTAAAATCTGCATGAGGTTTTGCCCGAGCTTTATGGATGCTATCAAAAAAATTGTCGTCGTTGCTAATAGTGTTTTAATGAATCGTGGATTTTATTCTGGAAGCTAGGTTAATATAATATAAAAAAATACAGTACTAGAGAGGTTTTGGTAGCTTATTTCTGTCAACATAGCTAATGTGGTGTACACCTTATAATTAGATGTTCAAGCTCTCGTGTCGATTCAAGCAAAGTAATGAAAGATTTTATAGAAATAATTGAGTTTAGTTGAGAAATAAGCTTATTATTCTAAAACTTTAGTATGAATAGGTTCTATTGGATTTCTGGAGTTTTATTAGTTGTCACTCCAGTTTGAGCGATACGCCACGCACAGATAACCTATCATTCTAAATCAAGTGAAACCCGCCAGATATTTTATACTATTCGCATAACTTAATATTATTAGATTCGAGAACATTTTAACAAACAAATGCTGTCCTTCACACACGAAAATAGTATAACACAACTATGTTTGACACCTCCTCTGAACATGCAAGTACTAACCCATTACCTATCAGTAGTATTGACGTGTTTTCTAAAGAATCGTAACCCACAACCCTCCTCTGAACATGCAAGTACTAACCCATTACCTATCAGTAGTATTGACGTGTTTTCTAAAGAATCGTAACCCACAACCCTCCTCTGAACATGCAAGTACTAACCCATTACCTATCAGTAGTATTGACGTGTTTTCTAAAGAATCGTAACCCACAACCCTCCTCTGAACATGCAAGTACTAACCCATTACCTATCAGTAGTATTGACGTGTTTTCTAAAGAATCGTAACCCACAACATAGAAACATGTCATTATACATAGAGTTGGGAAAGATATGTACAAAATGTAACAGCAGGATCTATTATGTATTTGGTTTTACAACAAGCAGTCCCGACGCACTATACGGAATTAGTTTCAACACATCTAGGTTGGATTTCAACAAGGTTAAGTAAATGTCACTGATAATAGTCTATCTTCCAAAGAAAAACGATACAAATACAAAACGCAGACACAACTTATTTCAAATTGGCAATCTTGTTTAACAACACCGGAAACTAGATGGAGAAACATTATAGCGTATTTTCAAATAGTCAATGCCCATGCAGACAAGGGCTAAGTAACATTTCGAAAGACAATATATAGTGATTTTATTTCATTTAAGTCATCATTTCAAACGCAGTTAACAATGTTTGGATATTTGTGTTATCAACCATTTTATACCATGTATTTATTTACTATGATTAATTAGAAAAATATCCTGTCTGTTCTGCTTTAATTCTATTTATAGATAGAGATAAATATAGAGATATAATATTTATAGATAGACTTGACCATCATTTAGGTACAAACGTATGAACATGTGCCACTTTCATATTGTTGTTGCAGTAGTTACATGTATCACATTTTCAAACTTTTATTTCATGACAAGGATGACCGTATAATGGTTTTACTGAAGTAGATAAAATATGTACAACACAAAACGGAATTAAGACGACCAGTTAAGTCATTTAATATTGTCAACATCAATTTGTAATCCTTAACACAACTCCGCTCTGTTTGGCATTGTCTTCGCATTTGAGAAACTTCCATACCTACTTTACTTCATTCTTTGTCTTTCTGAAAGCGATAAATGGTAGAACGAAGCCGACACAAGATTTCTCTCCGGATCTTGCATCATTGGCGTACAACAGGAGCTGAATATTATCCACCCCCCTCGCAGTAGTAAAACCACTCTGCATACATTGGGAGATGTAGAAGATGAGTCGCATTAAAGCGGCCTTCCCTCATCAACAGATTTCTCGTTCTTCTCTTCTCCATAGAGGGAATAACATTCCTTTGAACATCGCTCGAAAAACAGAAAGATGGAAACTGAAACTCATGAATAGAACGTTCACAGCTTGGATCGCAAGCACAGTGAACGTTCACAGCTTGGATCGCAAGCACAGTGTTTAGAATGGAATACAAAAAGTTTAAAACTAAACCATAGGTTTGTTTGCAATCTTCATTAGGATGAATAGTAAGCTAGGAAAATATAGTAAGTATAACATAACTAGGCTTGCCTCATTATATTATATGGACATCCGGTGTTGAGATTTTAATTAACCATGTACGCTGTCATTCAGTTACTTGTGTATGAACCACGGAACACAATTCGTTTCTATTCAGTCTAGGATAAAACTAAAAACACGTTGGGTTGTTACGCCACGTTGTAGATACTTACTTGATATGTCAACGTTTCTGAGCCGCTGTGGGCCCTGTCGTCAGAACAACCCTACATGTTTTCAATTTTGCCCGGGCCACGAAAGCCTGTTTCAGTCTAAAATACGTTTATATTTTAGGACACAAACCACATACCAACAAAAACGTAAGTATAACTCTTGCAGAAGTGAATACAAAGATAATTATAATATATTATTTAACGCCGTTATCAGCTACCAGGTGATTATGACGTACGCTTCTTTGTCACCTCTTACTGCAAGTAAAACTGGACCTATCGTATCCCGGGACCAAACGGGAAATTAAATAATAAGAATACATTTGTTTTATGTTTTAGAGCATTTGAATAGTTATGAAGTTTTCCCTCCTGACATCAAAATCAAATACATTTTTGTTCAACATTCGGTCGCGAAAATGATTAAAAACCACCATTTACTCACCTTCCCAGTCAGAGAATTTACCTTTGTTACCGTTATTTCAAACAAGTAATGCGAATCCACGCATGTCACTCACTCAAAAAGCAGAATAAGCAGTGTGCGTGGAAGCACTGTGTTCAAAGTTCATGTTGCCAGCCTATTTGAATAGCGTGTGTGTATGTCTGTGGGAAACAACAAAGCTCTATCGTTTGTGAATACATCATTTCCCAACGCATAGAGATACGCTTGCTAATGGCAACCAAGTAATACACGATATATGTTGCGAGCATCAGTTGCTTATGACTATTTACGAGCGCCATTCATCCATCTCACAAATAAGTAATGTATAACTTTGATAATGTGTATTTGCACACGTATATGAGATGGGAGTGATCTTAAGTGAGTTGGTAATCAATGCTCTACATCAAATGCAACCGAGTGCTGTCGATTTATGTACAATACTAGAGGAATTTTTAATCAGTTTTAATTAAGACCAATTTTTTAAGATAAGATTACTAGCGCGGACAACATTATGTTATTAAATTGAAATGAATAAAGAAATTTGTCTCTCGTTCCTAGAAAAATTTGCTCGGTGCCTGTTGTTAAACAACAATTACACTGATGCATTAATTGAGGGGGTCTGTGATAGCATGTTGGTGGTCGTCAAGCAAACATAACTGTACCTTTGATTGTCTAAAACATAAACTGTAAAACTAGAACAACGACGACCGAGTTTACCTTCAAACTGAGAATATCTAGTAAATGAAGGTACAAATGAAATAATGATTGTTTTCAAGGGGTCTCATTTTAGCTAAGTCAAAACAAGAAACAAGAATTATGTATCATCCCACTCCAAGAGTGTGAGATAGCATGTATTTATTTTATAGCACACGTTCTGTACGTTCATTTCCCATAAAACTGTCAAGTTTGGACAAAGGCGTTTGGTCTTGGAAGAAGATTCTAGTTACTTAGGCAACGCCTGAAATTTAGAGCTCTCTGCTTGTAAGGAGTGGATTATATCATACTATTACCGTTTGAAATGCATAGTTTCACAGTATCAAATTTTTAAATTCATTATAACTAAATAAAGGGAACTAAAGTAAGAGAACAATAGAGTTACAGAAACCCTGTATTTTCAACTAGATAACACTTGTTCGGGTGCAAATAGAAGAGACAAACGAATCAAAGAACTAATCTCGGGTAAAGTGTTTTAAAAGACGCACTTTTGTATTTCATGAGCCGTTTACGTTTTTGAAAAGTTGGGACGTTTAGGATTTACGTCTCATATATGAACGCGCAAACCGCGGTTTCCTCCACCATCTAATCGACAACAGCCACTAGGCCAGGAGGCATGTAAGGCAGTGAAGGAAGTGGCTCCAACATAATTATCTATGACTATCTCCTAGCGCTGCACTAATCTCAAAACGTTATCATAAATGCAGTACATTCTTTAAACCCTCCGTGCTATTACCAAACCCAACCCCGTTGTACGTGAATCTGATCTGATAATATAATAATAATTACTTCCGTGGCAAACCGGCCCAAGGACAGTTCATGCCCCTCTCCGGATATTGTTCTGTTTTGAAAAGTTAAAGAACGATGTCCGAGGACTGTAGGTACGACTCAATCTCAGCATTTGTCTTGAGACTGAGGAAAACCTAACTTTGTCAGGATTGGCGGTGGCGGGTATCGAACCGATGACCTACCGGATTAGTCTCGTGTGCTAGCACTGAGCCATCTCTGTAGGCTATATGTCCTGTGTTTATTCTATTTGATATTATGTATCAACTGATGGGATTAGTATTGAGCGAGAGTAGCCAAACATCGCACTAATCTGTATTGTTTGATAATTTTAACATTGACCTCATCTGCATCAAGTATGTAAAGAACGTGTTTTGGACAGTTGTGTAATACACACAATGCTCGGCGTTGTAAGCCGTTCTATAACCAATGCATATCAAAGGGTCTACTGTAATTGATGGTAATAATGAACGAATGAGTATTATTGGTAAATACACAAAGGAAATTGTCAATTTTGGAGATAATCCAAATTGTTCATATTTTTTTAAATCATTTCGCAGCTACTTTGGGAAAAAACATTAAAAACTGATCAAACCAGTTTAAAATTTGTTTATATTTTTTGCTGGCCCGAATTTGCTACTTTGTTTGTTGCACATTTGTAATGCGTGCTTGGTTAGCTTTGTAAATAAATATTATCCGTTTAATAGCTATAAATAATAATATTATGGTAAAACTAACTAAATAAATGATACTTATAAAATCTATTGCCACGAGTAGTTTTTATAGTGAGTATTCTCTATTAATAAAAGTGGTAACATTTGCGACCCCTTGTAAATGATGAAAATTAGCCCATACTATTTTATCCTGTAGAATAACTACACGCACGTTGAGAATACCTAGTTTTGTCAATAATACTTTGATGTGATATAGAATTTCTTCAACAGGTATTAATATGTATTTCGTTCTAACTGTTTTCGTTTCCAAGCGTGACATACTGTGCAAGAAACTAAACGATTTTCTTTAACTTTGCAATACGACTGCTAAAACAACCGAAGGGACTAGCATCTTGCCTATAATCATACAGATGGGCTAATTCAAAATGGTTTGTTATCACTCTCATCATATTATAAAAAGTAGGGCTGCCCAACGATAATAAAAATCATATCGATATCACGGGAAGAAATATCGATATCGCGTCGCGATATCGAAGTTTTCAAGTGACGTATCGATATCGGCGATATCGCCACATCGAAACTTTTCTCGTCTGTTTTTAGGATTTACAGGCCAGCTAGAGGTCATTCTTTAAACAATATTACGTAAAGAAATAATTTAGCTTTAAAATGTCTCACTATGTGTGTCAATTTGTTTGTTGTACTATTCAAATTGTAAAATATCCACACTAAACAGCGATGGTGTGAATGGCGTGACGTGATAGTTGATCGGTTTTTTGTATCAATTAGCTTATTAGGCACAAGTTCGATATCGCGTTATGTATCTATTATCAATATTGTATCGAATTATCGATATCATTGGGCAGCCCTAATAAAAAGTAAAGGGATACTTATTAATAAAATAAATCAAATTGATCATGACTGTACAAAAAAGTTAATTCTAAATTGTGTACTTAAAAAGTTTTATTAGTACAAGCCACAACTTGTCTGTGTGTAATACTTTTGTCAGAAAATTCTAAACGAATCTTCTATCTGTCCACATAATTTTTGTTGTACTAAATAAACTTCTGATGTCATAATTATTCTACAAAACAACTGATTGTTCGAGATATTTTAAGTATATTTCACCACCACAAGTAATATAAGAGCAATATTGTCACGCACGCCGTACAAGTTAGTTGAACATATGTTCTGAGTGGAATACCTAATGTTAAAGTTTCCTCATTGTCACTGACTTACCAGTGCACGTGCGTATAATACAAAAACGTTGCCTGAACTAATTACAATAACTACAATTTCATAGTTGAGTATATTTAAAAAATAGAGGAAAGTCACGTTTCTAACATGATAATTAACGCACACCCAAATGAAAACGAGTGTTCCTCCTCCCACACGGTTAGTCCTAGTGTTTAATTGGCTTCTAAGTGTAAAACAAGCGAGTCTCATTGAACGGGCGTTAGCCAACATTGTTTAGTCATTATCTTGTGTTTCTTTTTACGAGATTCCGCGGTCAAACTACCAAGAATATTCCCGTTACTTTACAAGGCCATACAGCCGCCAAAATGAGTGTTTTTAATTTGAACTGTCTGTAAAAGAGGAATATACTTACTACGATATAACAAATATTCCCCTCAATAAAGAGTATGAAAACTAAAGTGATCGCGTGCCATTCTAAACCCCAAAATGAGTGGAAGAGATAAGCGCGTTTCTTCGTGTTACTTTTCAAATCAATTGAGCTTTAACAAAACGTCATACTAAGCAAAGCAACAATGTATTGACAACCAATTCAGGTACAAGAACTGATTTTCATTGAGGGATATAATCTTTTTTTTTAGTGTGTGCTTCGTTGCTAAGACGGTTAAATAACTATGCAAGCTGCGATAAACATTACTCTTCTATATATCGGCTACATGAATCGAATTACTTTCTTTGCATTATATTATAATTTTCAAGTTATAAATATCACAATTTACTTTGCACGTTCTCGTTTGAAAATCCTAGTTTTTAACAATACTGAATAGAAAAATAATGGTATTTCTTTCGAGAAAGTTGTACTTTAACACAAGTCTCAAGCACACTCGTTCAAGATAGGACTTATATTTGCGATCCTCTATGTGTTTATGTGCTTAACACATAGTGGAGTCCTGAAATATCTGCAGCGTTTTCTATTGTGACTAGTTCCCAGCTCCTACTTGAAACTGTCATATTAGTCACAGTTTCCGAGTATATTTTGTAGGTACCTAAACACAGTTGGTGTAAATCGAGGTCCCTCACCGCAATAAATGGCAGCTTGCTGCTAATAAAACGAAAACAATTAGCAAAACCACTTTCACTGACTCGTGAGCATAACTATCATTGCCAGTTATTCTGTCAGCATTGGTCCATTGTAGGCCTAATTAGTCCGTGGGTACAGCGAATAATGATATTGTATTAGTTTTAGTTTCTGCTTTACGTCCCACGGATGTAACTTTTTCCTGTTGGATTTTACTTTAAGAATACATCTTGAAGAGAAAACTTCACGATAATTCTGTCCCAAGCAATAAGTATGTCTATAGTAGTAATGTATTACATTATTACGCTTAAAATTAATTAAATCAATCTGTTTGGGAATGTCCCATTTTCAATAGCAAAATAAAAACATTTAACTTCCACATTCATAACATTCAAGTAAATTTGACAGTTTAGATCACGACAACGAGTATAAACAAAATGTGATTGATGTGTGTCTGCTGATTGTATATAAGAGAATTTACATCTGTTTGTTATAAAGTTTGAACATATGGAGGGGTTCTATGAAAGCGGTAGTACATATTGCATCGCGTTATATATTAGCCTATAAAAAGGGTGTACTTAATGTTGAAAACGACAATTGAACATGATTTACGATGCAAAACCTAATCGCTTCTTAGTCCACCCTATCCCCTACTAAAACTTACTATACATTGTCAAAGAAATAAACTGACTATAAAAATCCACATTTACGATTCAACATCAGTGTGGCATAGCTGATGCACATCCGGCTTTTAGGGACAAAAACATAAAAAGGGGAATATGGTGTTATGCCACTTGAAAGAATTTTGTTTGGAATGGAGATAGACGTGCATAGACATCGATGTTTTATGTTTCCATTTCTTCGGGATTGGCAAGTTAAGATTTTTTCTCATGGTTTCACGTCCATCCATTTATGGACAGGATATTATGAGTCTTTTTGGTAGGTAAATTTATACATCTAAGATTTACATTTTTTATTACCTAACACAAGTGTCAAGGACTCGTACACATCGATATCACAATGTAATTTTTCTATATACGTTTACAGAAATATTTTCGTTCTATCTTATGTCCATGTACTTTATTATAACTATTCTATACAGTATATCAATAGCTCACTTAAAATGTTAAGGAATTATATTATTTAGTTTTAAGTAAGTTATTTCATTTAATAGCTTTTTCGAATGCCTGATTTTGGCTGAAACCACATGACTAACTACGTATTATATTGGTAGGATTGCCTTTATTGGTACGAGTCAATCCAAACATTCGCTTTATTAATGAGGAAACTCTAGGGTAAAACATTCAGTCAGGATTGCCGGTATAGCTTAAATGAAACTTGCGACATTCAGACAGTTAATATTTTATTCAGTAAAATATGTTTTTGTTTAATGATACAGGATAGCATAATATACATTTTTACGTATTAGGAATATGCATATTCAGAAAATAAAACCGGAGAGACCTGAGTCGAGATACACAACTTTTTCCTAGTGCGGGAGGACGTGGCAACTTCTTAGTTTCAAAGTTAAACACTCTGTATCACATGTCTGCCTTCGTTTGATTAGATTTGATATAAAAACAAGGCATGATTTACTTTTCTATTCAAATAACTATTGGCGAGGGAAGTTTGGAAGAGTAAATAGCAGAATATAGGTCACACAAATACTACTGATAGGCGCATTCTAAAAGTTTCGAGTATGATGAAATGAGTTATCAAAATATCAACGAGATGAAACAAGACGATAAAACTACTATATAATAGTTTTATAACTCTACTTTGATGGAAAACACTTGAAACTTGCAGAGAAGTTCAGACATAACTTTTGTTACAATCCTGTTTAACTTCCATTTCCACATGACAGTGCTCGTCACCCTTACAACGATAGCGAGCTTTGAACTCTGTTTGAGTATCTAAATTCTCAGTGTGTGTTATTGCCGGGATTTGCTTGAACTTTACCGCGTGCGTGCACATGTGATCTGCCTCAACACGAATTCATGGCACATGCAGAACCAAATTAACCATGTATTTACCGTTTATTGTGACACAATAATAAATATTTTTTTCTTTCATTTGATGGCACTATTCTCTGATAGAGTGCGCTGATGGTATAACAAACTCCCTTCTCAACCGATTGCAAATGTAATTTCTAATCTTCTCAGAGTAAACTTAGCCTGCTAGTCAGGCAAGCAGATTCAATTCCACACAACGTCTTCACTATAATATCGTATCCGAATCTTACCTGGATTTGTGGGTTTCGGTAGACGGCTCCAGAGCCTACGTGCCAAATGTTATGCATGTTGGGAGAGATAGCGTAGTGCCGGGTGTTGGAGGGTGATTTACAATCGCCCACCCCCCGTCGACCGCGTGAGGAAGGGTTGCATGTTGGTCTGACGTTCCTCACGCCTCTGGCGCTAAGGATGAGGCTCTCTCTGTACATTGCGTGTGTACACGCCGTGTGTGTACGTACTACGCGCTCGACCTGCTGCAAGCGAGACTTTCAATGGATTTGTTACGTTGTTGTTTGAGCACACTGGTTCTTCCCGGGAGGTATCCCTATTACTATAGCTGTAGACTGAACGCGTGACTACTGCACAAAGAACCAGGCTATGAACTTTAGGTTTTTGAGCGACACGTATGCTTATACTCGTAAAGGGTTTCATTATTAAATATGATTAACATTCACTTTACACGTAATTGCACCGTAACAATATGTTCCAGCCACGCAGTGTGTTGCACATTAGATACCTAGCTTGCGTGGCATTGTACTTCCAGAATACCATTTCTCTTGCTTGACCTTTTGAATGCATTGTGCGTAAGGGTCTACGAAAATACTTATCGTGATGAAGGCACGCAGAAAAAGTAAATAGTAAGTAGATGAGTGATTATAACATTTTTCCAGACGACCTGTTTATCTACCACTACGTGAAGATAAACATTACGCATGTTTATGCAGGCATGGAATAAAACATTACAATTGAAATTCAGTTTGTTTTAACAAATTTTAAAACGTGAATGGTACGAAAATAGTAGTGTTCATTTCGCCCTGGGTAGTAGGTGCGATTCATTTCGAGTAAGACACGAAATTACATTTGCAATCGGTTGAGAAGGAAGTTTGATATACCATCAGTGCACTCGACAACATAGAGTTGTTGTTTAGTCCACAACTCGATGTCTTCCATATCTAAACCACAAGCGGAGCAATATTATTACTCTTGGTAGGTTTGTTTTAATCTGTAAATCTCCTGGCGAGGGGACGTCACACTACCCCATTTCAGATTTATTGAACCTCCTTTAGAATATTGATGGACCTTGGGTATTAGTCAAATAAACGAAAATGTAATATACTATAAGTTGTTATTTTAGGAAAGATGGTAAACAATTTTAAAACACAACTTTGTGCCCAGTTTTTTGTAATAAATTGTTTCGTGTCCCGGTGAAAAGGCACTTGATTATATGCTGTTTTTACTATTCCACAACTTATTTATGAAAACAGTCACGTAAAAAAATAAAGTATTTATCATGTGCTCGACCCTTATCTTCCAAAAATGGTTTCAATCTCAAGTCGACGTCACAAATTGTTCGAGTTTTGGTGCCATACGTATAGGGATGTAAAGCGCCTGAGTTTGCTCGCATAGCAGTCCAGCCGTTACTACTTTACGGTACCTAGACAGGTAATTTGCGCAAAGAAAATTGTCATTTTATTGTTTCCTTTTGTCCTAGCGCCGCTCAACAGTAGTCGAGTACGCGGATGTACAGATACAGTCTCTAGTATTGGAGGGAAACATGACACAAAGTAAGCAGAGCGGCAGCATTGTGGCTGTGACCTTATTCCATCAAGAGATCCTGCTCGACTTGAAAGAAAACGAAGCGCGCGGAGGGCGGTCGGAGTTGTGGTATTGGGGGGGAGGAGGGGTACACTTCATACGTCACACATACACATTTGCAAGTAGTTCGTAGCAAAAGTGTTTTCTTCAGGGTGGAGGGGGAGGTTTTAGGTCACAAAACAATAAAGTGATGTTTACAATGACGTCGATTTCGCAACTTTTATAAATATGATTCACGTTTGTTTTTCATTTATTAAGCGACTTTCACTCAACTTATTTTGTCTAAGACGAAGTAAATTACAAACTCGTTTAATAAGAATTGGTCCCATCGATTCTTTATTTTACAAATCAAAATACAACTACTGATCTGTGCTATTTTAAGCAGGTACCTAGATAGTAGGCATAAGAAAACGCAGGTAACAGGATATGCAGACAATTTATGTCTTCGTGTAATCGAGGTGATCATGACGGAATCGTTAAAAGCCCTACCACTACGTAGTGCTTACAATTCATGTCATGGCTCCTATGCATGTTAAAGTCACCAAGTTCCTGGATTAGAAGAAGAATATATTTGAGACGTGTCTCGTGTCACGTAGCTTACTTATATCTTTGTCATTAATAATAGTGCAAGGAATACTCAAATGGTAAATACATTTTCATAGATTATTGTATGAAAGCTTCTTAATCCATGACATGAAAACGCTTAAAAACTTCACGTTTCGCAGCCAGTTTTCATTTAAATATTAGATACCATTATCTGCCACATCAAACAAAAAATCCACGAGACTAAAATATTTGATGTTTACATTTTAGGCTGTTGAGTGTTGAATTACGCTGATATCTTTACTTTATTTGTTAATAAATAGTGTTTTGAAGTTTTTAAAAACTAGTAAATAATTCATCATTTGATTCCTACTAGACACATTTTCTTTCAAAAGTTTTAAATAAGCTGAATATGAATGTATGCAAACTGCACGGGGGACTAATTTGAGACTACTGTGCAATTGAATAATAATAGAAGCTTTCTAGTTTTTAACGATAAGCTTAACTTTAAATTCTACACTCGTGCAGCAATCTCTCTTTCGAACCCTCTCTCTCTCTCTCTCTCTCTCTCTCTCTCTCTCTCTCTCTCTCTCTCTCTCTCTCTCTCTCTCTCTCTCTCTCTCTCTCTCTCTCTCTCTCTCTCTCTCTCTCTCTCTCTCTCTCTCTCTCTCTCTCTCTCTCTCTGTGACTTGAGTTTAATTTTTAATGCATTTGTACGAATCAACCCACACAAGATTAGCGTGGTGTAAGTCACGAGGGATTTATGCAGTGGCTTTGTTGTGATATATGTAGCTATAATTAGAACCATTGCCAGACATGAATGTTCAGAACACCTAGTGCTAATGAACTCTTGTGTAGCCATAACCATCTAGCCACACTAACAAATTACCGCTCTAGTACTTTACGTTCATATGAATACAGATTATCATTATCGTTATTATATTATACATTATCGTTAGAAGTAGGTTCACTTTAATCTGTTTTTGGTTGAAAAATGCTCCGAAAATCGTATAACATTATTATTATGATTTTTTGTTTATCCTGAATATGTTATATATTACATTCTATATATCATACGATTATTAACATTTTCACAGTGCATAATCAATAAATATTTATAAATATTGAACACCACTAAAAGATTAGTAATTTGTTATATATTTATGAGACAACGTTCAGAAAAATTCAAGTTACACTCAACAAATTATGTTTCGAGTTTAACATTATACTTGACTTTGATGCAAGTGAGTGAAACAAATATTGAAACTGTTCAGATTGTTTCGTGCCTTGTTTCCTTCTGTTTGTCTAGGCAATGGGTTCGAAGACTTGTGAACTCTGCAGCAATCAAATAAAGATACAGCAAAGTAACTACTGGTAGATTTTTGTCTGATCTTAGTTAAACTCAAATGTGACAATTCCTCTGATTGTAACAGATGCTATCTTGCAACGGGATGCGAGTGTAAAATATATTTCTACAACAACTGATGAGTGATAATTAGTAAATGTTAAGAGAGGACAGAATATTCGCTTAAGATTCTGCCCTAAATAAGGCTTGCATAATTAAACGGTGAGTCACGATGAATGCCAGTAAGTATAAAGTCACGGATGTGGTTATTAATTCAAGTGTCAACCACTTTAATAGCGTGTGCTATGAAGTGAATTGCATTGTTGAAATATCACTTCACGTTGCTCGGGTTGGAACAGAATCATAACGATAACTTCTCTGTGGAAAACAGGAAGACATTACATGAAGTATATAATAACCGATAGAAGTATGGCTCAGCGATAAGATACGATACTCTAGTTCGGGAGATTGCTGGTTCGATTCCGGCCACCGGTAAACTTGACTTAAGGTTCTTTCCTATGTTTTTCTCAGTCGTATTGGTGAATGCTGGGAGGACGAAATGCACAGACAACTGCCAAGTTAAAAAAGGATTTGTTGCTATGGATATTGTTTTATTACATCCTATGTCTATTATGAAGAAAACGTCATAGCAACCATAAACAAATCCTATACTTTACTCGACTGTGAATCTGGCAATGTCTTCCTAACAGCCCTCGGAAATTCCTTCCCAATTATCCGAACTTCCTCAAGTAAAGTTGGTGTGCACCTTGTAGCAGTTATTTCTACGAAAACCAATATGGCCTTAATATGTATTGGCAGTATCTATTTAACTGCTGCCATCGCTTTCAGTATAATTACGTAATTTATGAAGAATTAAAATCAACATAGCTGCACAAATTATGTTGATCAATATTACAAAAGCAGCTGTCAAATGGTCCATGACAGTTAAAAAAATACACCCAAATGAAGGGTGTCATTCAAGAAGTATGTACATTTAAATCTGAGTTAAAATCTAGTAATTTTAGGTTTTATTCTTTATGACAAATTGTTTTCTATCGTGACACGAATAAAATTAATTTGGTGTGGGTGCCGGCCCAACATGCCAATAAGTAGCATTATGACAGCAGTTCTCGAGTCGGTCCCTCGCTGAGTAGGCACTTTACTTATTCCACTGTTCAAACAATCAGCCATTATTTTTCTATTTCAAGTGTTTCTGAGAGTAAATGTACGGTTTAAAGTTTCGCAAATTTTTATAAACATGTGTGTTTGTTGCGACTTACGCTACAGTTTTGAAAAATATGCAAGGTATAAGATTTTATGTACTATGTGTCAAATAAAATTTAACCGCTCTTAATTTTTGGATAAGTATAATATTTAAATTACAATTTTTTCAAATATTTGCAAAATTTGAAAAATAAAGTCAGTTTAACCCAGTGCTGATTCTGAAATTACCAAAATTATGAGTAAAATAAAGAAATCTAAATATGAAAGTTGCAATTTTTATTCACCACCAACTTCTGCTTCAAATTCTTCTTACTGTGTAAGTTGCTGATGGTCTGGCAGTACAATCTATTGTTACACTGTAAGAGTTTAGATTGGGAAACTTAAAATATTGGTTAAGCCCTAATGGTCCAAAACGGTGTTAGCTAGTAGCCCACTTAGCCTTGTAGTCGAGCAATGTATCATTGTTAGAAGTCCATGGTGTGGGCTGTGTGGTCCGAAATATAATACTGCTTGCCTATATGTGCCGAATTTTTTGTTATCTGACTTACAATGTTTTTACATCTTTATCATATTTTATTGAATGTTGACCATAGGGTAAATAATAAATTATAACAACTAATTTTCAGGGGGAGTGAGGGGCGTGACATTATATCATTTATTGTGTACTTCGTTGCTATGACGGCTTCATACTCACCGTTCTGCCCAGGAACTGCTACCTGATCGTAGTGGGCAGGTTTGTTTAATTTTATGTGCTATGCCGGTGGAATCTTAGGGCCGCCCTAACCGGACAGGTCGAGGTAAAGAAGCCAGGGTAAATTTAGTCCACGTCCTCCTCTTTTCTTTTCCTCCTGTTATGTATCTCTTTCCTCCAATCACCCTCTGACGTCATACGACAATAGTTGCCGAGTACGTCGGCCACAGCAAATAATAGCATAATAATAATAGTCACCGTTCACATGTCAGTATCACATCAACAGATCCATTTCGGAAGCTATTATTGTATTTATTGAGCGGGAAGGACAATATAGGTCACAAATCGTCCTTGGTAGCCGTATACAGGAAACGAGAGTAAGGACTAAGTACCAACTAATAATATAAAGTGTCAAACAGGGTGCTAAGAAACACAATCCTGAACCGGGAATCGAACTTGATTGGAAGCAGGAATGACTGTGTCTATTGGCCCACCATGACTGTGTCTATTGGCCCACCATGACTGTGTCTATTGGCCCACCATGGGCGTGTCTATTGGCCCGCCCTGCAACACTGCGTGCCTACGCCTCCTCGTGTCAGCAAGGTGTCTAGCAGGAATGACTGTGTCTATTGGCCCACCATGACTGTGTCTATTGGCCCACCATGACTGTGTCTATTGGCCCACCATGGGCGTGTCTATTGGCCCGCCCTGCAACACTGTGTGTCTACGCCTCCTCGTGTCGGCAAGGTGTCAAGCAGGAATGACTGTGTCTATTGGCCCACCATGACTGTGTCTATTGTCCCCCATGACTGTGTCTATTGGCCCACCATGACTGTGTCTATTGGCCCACCATGGGCGTGTCTATTGGCCCGCCCTGCAACACTGCGTGCCTACGCCTCCTCGTGTCGGCAAGGTGTCAAGATGTAAAGTAATCAGCGCTCAGAGTCGATCTATGTCTTTGTTTCTGCGGCCGGCCGTGCGTGTATCCAGAGAATGCATCACTGTTGCGGGGCTTGAAGTAGGTAACGCGTTGGAAGCGGTGTCGTGATCGCATGGTTAGCAAGTAATTCCTCATTTCCAGCTACCGTCGTAGATCCTTCTCGAGCTGCTTTGTTGTTATCAATGCATCTATTTTTAGCGGGGCTGTTTCGTAGACATTATCAAAACAACCTCTGAACTTATGCATCTTAATAAGTCTTCATTCTAACGACCCAGAAACGAAAACCACTGCATTTCACTGCTTAAAAAACAGAACGGAGCAGAATCTTATAAATATTTACCTCGTGCGATGATACGTTAATATTACAAAGAATACTATTGTAATGACATTACATTTAATTTTCTGTGCAATGCATTTATACTTTAGTGCAGTTTAAAATTACACATAGCAGTATTGAAAATATAAAGTTTCTGCATTTAGAAAAGTGTTGAATCAGAATGCAAAATCATGTTTTTGAGCTTCTATTTCGGTGTTCTTTGCAGATTCCATTTACATAACATCTAAATGTACTACACTACTATACCGTTTACTCTCAAACAGATATTATTCATCTTAAATGTATTGCCACGTGAGCACCAAGATATATTTAAAATACATATTCTTAAGATTTTTTCTCAATAATAAGGCTTATACAATATGCTTTCCTAGCTACAAATAAATATAATGGTTGAAAAAAAACACGACACGCAAGGTATGTAATGATAAAAACGATACCAAAAACGTATTGGAGATTGAAAAGGAAGGATTCTTCGTCATATTAATGTTACATTTTTAGCTTTACCGTAATTAACCGTGTAAAATCGATTGATATGTTAATGCTATGCTTCAGTGTTGAGAGATGTAGCCTAATAGCATACATTAAATTCATCAATTTAGCATATTTGTGGTAAACACATTCAGGCGAAGATATGTCAATGATATTACTACATTCCATCAAAGATGGTTGTTTAATATTAAATTGAATTTCAACAAGGTAAATGTATATACCTGTAGTGCCGTGTCAGCTGTCTAGGCTTACATAAATGTTTGATTGATTTATTCAATAATTGTAACAGGACCGAGGTCCTACTAGTGCAAATATAATCAATATTGATTGATTGACAATGATGAAGAAGAAGGGATTGAGGTAATTCAGAACCCTGGTATCGGCACGTAGCCTTCTCCTGTCAGAAAGAAACAATTAGGTACCATCAGCTTAACGCCCCATACCAAAGAATGGTGTAACAGAGCAGTCGTATAGGTTCCTGCAATAATCTGGACTGTCAAGCTGTTGACGTGAAGAACGAAGGTATTACACAAACTTCGATGTTTCCATGGGAACGGCTAAACGACAGCGGCTAAACCGAAAGACGTTAAATGGATGTGGTCATACCTGACTAATAATATTATTCAAAAACGATATTTTATAACGATATAATAATGTTTATGCTTCAAAGGATGAATCGTCGATCACTTGTTTTGTTCGACGGATTGATGTTTGTAATTTCAACACGACGCGTACACCAAAATGTACTCGTTGAAAGTAAACTCTCGTAAAATATTATGTTTGTTTTTATTTAAAACAACAACCGTTGTAAAAGCAGCACGGGTTGTTGAGTGACGCCAGGCTGCCATGACAACTGCCTAGGGCTGTATTATGGTAGGCGCTACAAAGAGCAGGCAGGCCGGCCTATCTCTTGTCGATCACCGCTTTGCAATGTTGCAATGTTGTAACATCACACTCCTGTGTTGCATGATAACAAACAAAGCTTTTCTCTCTGACTTGAAAGTCTAAAATATCATGTTGTAAAATATTGTTAGCGCTTTATTTAAAAGCTAATTTCGAAAGGAAACCTCTACTGTAGTATTATCAAAGATTACAAAGTAGGGTTGTAATCTGTGGTATAATGAACAATACTGTGTAGTGTAGATAATGATTAATGGACTATGACAGTCCGTGATGGTTAGACTGCAGCTGATTACAGACAGCACAACACGACTCTCTTGCGGTATCCACACAGAGTGCCCTAACGATAGTTATTACTCAGCAGTAACACTGTATGTCCAGAAAGGTGTATTGATGACTGTGGAGATTAATTTAAGAACTCCATACAAATTGTTGGACTGAGTCCTTACTGACTTCGAATATTCTTTCAAACATTCCCAATAATTTATTATTATTACTAAACACTATTTATAATCTATATATATATATATATATATTTATACACATTACTTACTATGCATTATTGATCCTAATTTATTATTGTTACACCTGCATGCATGCACCTGCATACGTGCACGGATATCGTTTTAGAGTATCTAGTATAATTAGCGCATAGCTAATAGCACATGTACCGTAATGATAACATTGTTTTCTAACATTTGTCATTCGCTAGTTATAAAGAGAATAATATGAAATATGTTTAATAAAATAAAATATGTACCTGTGAAGATCTTAACAATTGACCTATAATTACATCATAAACATAAAACATAGACCAGTGATAAATACATAATAAAGAGTCCCTCAATAAAATTGCATATTTTTAACCTATTTGAATGTTGGCGTGTCTACTGCTATTCTAGATAAAATAACACGCATGGTTTGGTGCATAATAAATCAATGGACACATAAGTAACCTGTTCTGGATTTTAGCAAATATGGTTTTTGTCTAGTACTTTACCAAAACACTTCCCTGTAAATTTTTAAATTAAATTAGTTGAATTCTGATTTAATTTCAAATTATTTTTCACCACAACTATTTCAGTTATAAGAAAGAATCATCACAAATTGATTTCAAGTGCATTATTAATAATATTCATCGGTTCTATTGATAATCAGCTAAACCTGATATTTTTTTAAGTATACCCTACTTTTTTAATATTATCTTAAACCACTATTGTTCCTAGTACCGTTTCCGTTCCTGGATACCGTTTATTTCACATCTAAAATTTGCTTTGGCGACCTTGGAACCTCCAACACTCCATTTAGAATGAACACTCTGTATTACAAATGTAAAATCTCAAGCCAAACTTTGTCTTCTGCACTAAGTTGCGGCTTTCCAACGTCTCATGAATTTATTACCATGTCAGTCGAAGCTTATGCTGAACAACATCTAGCTCCAATGCTTCTTAGACAAACTCTGTTCGGAAAGGTTCGATATGAGAGTGTTTGAAGGCGTTGGTGAAGGCTATTTGTCAAACGTTTACCTTCATCGCCGATACACAGTATCAGTGTTAGTAAGGAATATATACATTATAAATAACACACAATGTAACAACGAATGTTTATGAATAAAGAAATGCAACTCTGTAAATCCAAATAACAGTAACTAATACAAAATACTAATGTTGTGTTCACCTTAACACGAAGTTATATCCTGCTTAATGGTTCAGTAATTTTTGTTATTACGTTTATGCTTTCTTTAAAACTTATTTATTCAATTCATTTTTTAATAAACAGTGTTGCTTGCTAAGTCATTGTATTTTAAGGCTGTATGCAGAGTCAAGTGTCAAGTTAAGTACAGGATTTGGTGCTATGCAATGGTTTCATTAAATATTATTTTCTATAAGAAGAACAAACTCCATAGCAACCATAAACAAATTATATACTTAACTTGACTGTGCATTCCGAATTTGTACGTTTTGGTTTATTCGCACTTAACCGCTAAAAAGGGAACTCGAAATGTCTAGCCAGCCAACACAACGTTCCGTATACACATTTCCAAATAACTTTATGACACTATAATAAAGTTGGATGATACATAGAGGGGCAAAATCAGTTCTTGTAACTGAGTGGGTAGACTATGAATACAAATCTATTTATTGTATTGCATCTCGACGTTACCATTCCTTGATAACTATTTAAATACAGCTAGAACCAAAACGCATTACAATCAAACATTGTATCGTTATAAACTGTAATTTAGTGAATCTATGTAATAGAAGCATTAAATAAAGCGAAGCAAACGATAAAGAAGGTGATGACTCGTTAAGAACGTTACTTCTTCCTTCGAATGTAGATTCTAACTCGTTGGGCTATGTTCCACATGTAAACTAAAACTGACATGGCGGTATGGGCATTTTTCCATAACCCTAGACTGAACATCGTGTATGGGGATCATGGCATATGTGAACTATACAATAAACTATCCAATTAAACGCATTTGATACAGTTTATAAAAGGTGTTCATAACTGTAGTTTATAACCGAGGGTGCCCTTTAACGTTTATGATGTTCAGGTGTACTATTTATCAACTAAAATAACCAGAAAACGGCATTTGTTTGCAACATTTGGCATTGATAACTGGCAATACCAACAACATATGATATTTAAATGATGGAATTAAATTACACAAAATGGAAAAGTTCTGCTAAACTTCACAAGGTAATCCCACTATTTGACCATTGAAATAAGCATCCATCCTTATCTTTGGTAAATAAGAAGTGAGTTCGGTTCCTTTTGACATAATAAGCATTGGTGACAGTTCTAATGTTACTAAATAGTTCCAAAACATCCTTATCAAATAATGGAGTCTACTACCTGTTTTAAATTCTTATAGATCAGGTTTAATCACATTGGACCAAATTTGCCCAATGTTAGAGCGTCAATAACAAGACTATCGGCAACATGAACCCAGTCTCGGCGCTTTCATCTAATATTAATTAATTTAAAAACACAAGTTTGCCATTGTATAGCACACAATTTTTAGAATCAATCTAAATATTCTGAAAAGGTTAAACAAGATTAAAATAACGCACACAGACCTTGTAACTCAATGTTATTATATCTTTGGATATGTTTCTTAGTATTTCTTCATTAGTCCGTTTACATTAAACAATGGAATTGTTAATACATATTAACAAGTAATAAAAGGTAGACAGAAATCCTTTATAAATTAGGACAGAAGTTAGACAAAATTGTCATTGTGTGATGTTTCATAAACGTACAAGCGTATAAGCATTAATATAACCTTTACATCTGTCGATTGACTTGATTACCTTTATGTCTGTCAGAATGAGACACAATATCATACACGAGTCAGTGGTTAATTATGGTTAACCAAGTACACAAAACATAGCATATTAATACTCTTAACACTTTGTTACAGATACAAGATGTTTAAAAATGTTGGCTTAAAGTTAACAGCCAATTTATGCTATGTTCGTAGTATGAGAGCACACCTGACTATTCTAGATCATTAGTTATTACAATATAATGCTGCTACACGACAACGCGACGCATTTATGTGAATAGCAATGATACATATTTATTCTAGATAAAGCCCGTGTAATTGTCCAATAAAATAAATTCCATTTTACGATGCCAAATGTGAACATTGGTAATCTACTTGTGATCTACATCCGTTTGCAGAGCTTCATATTAACATGGATGCCCAACACCCGAAACACAGAGATGAGGAATTCAGTTCATGTGCACCATTATATGCTAACATGTTAACTGTCATTAAATCACATATATTTGAAAACGTTTTTTTTAAACAGACTCAGATCGACAGTTAATAAACCCAGTTTAACTTTTATTGAATCTTACTTAACGTTATTAATTGCTTCAATTTGTTAGACAACAGCAATCGAAACGACAACATTATGGAAAATACCCATAATCTAAATGGCTTGTGTAATGAATCCACCATACTATACTTAATTCTAACTAACTAACACCTTGCAAATCACTAACCTGGAAGAGCTACTTAGCGATTGCATTCTTTGTTGAAAAATGGTGTACACGTCAGTCAATCTAAAATCTACAACGGCAGTCGATTCGGTGACACACAGATAGCAAAAACCGAGACGGTGCCGAAGTGGCCGAGAGGGTGAGTGCTTTCTTGAATAATTGGGACGATTGAAATCGATTATCTACACAATAACATCGACCCCTTTAAGGTTATTGATTGGCAGGGTCTAAGTTAGGTTAAAACACCTCTATTTGTGTAAGGCACAACTCCCATAACTCCTCCTTTCTGACTCGCGATATGTCACTTTATGTTAAGCAACTGGTTGCAGCCATTTCGTGTCGATATGGAACGGAGTGTGCTAAGGAGTAGTGGGGTTGGAAAAGCAAGAATATTCCGAGATTTAATTAAATTCTTGAATGGTGTAATTAAGAAAGAAGGAATATGTTCGCAAATAGATTGAAACGTAATAAAGAAGATAGATGAATTAGTTATATGCAAAATGTGTTAAATCAGCATCCTAGTTGATTCTCAGCTGGTTTAATAATACCCAACGTAATCGCTTTATTGTGATGTTGGCCTCTCCCCTATTCGCTCCCTGTGGACGCACCGAGTCGAGGAAGTTACGCTATTCCCCATCTGGGAACGCAGGATCGGTCAGGATCCATACGACCTACGTTTTAACTTACTTATTAATGGTAGGAACATAAACGAGAGAAATACCTATAGTGCAATTAATTACATGGTCGTACTTCTATTTTAATTATTATTCCACCACTAACAACGATTTTCTTTATAGAAGAGAGTGGATGTAATTGCGTCACAACTTGTGAAACTTCATGATCAAAGAAGACTAATTAATGTTTAAACTATGTTTGCAGCATCATACTCATTCCTTCTCCGTTGCTTCGCTTTCTTTGTAGTATATCAAAACGAGTAAATCGTGTCATTTATGCTAGGTTAATTAAGACGCTTAGATGACTAAGTGTAACTAAAGGTTGAATAATATTACATGAAAAATACTTTTTTTCAAAAACAACGCTTATATTTAAATGCACTAAAAAGTAAAAAATAAATTTTCGCCCAACAAATTTTTGCCTCGCTCGGAAAATAAAAGCGTTGGGCGCTTTCGGTATTGACATAGATTGCAGTATTCTGCTGTTTATGCAGGGAAAGCGCCCAACGCTTTTATTTTCCGAGTGAGGCAAAAATTTGTTGGGCTAAAATTTATGTATTACTTTTTAGTGCATTTAAATGTAAGCGTTGTTTTTTTAAAAAAGTATTTTTTTCATGTAATATTATTTTATACTTTTTAGTCTTAAAGAATCTTGCAATCGAATATATGCTCACTGGACGATCCGAATTTAGAAGACTGCATACTTGTGTACTCGTACTTGTTAACTTCACTTGCAAACTAGCGTGCTCGCATTGCAAACTTGAATTTCAGACAGTTCCGTTCATGCACGATCCAGCGATCGGCCAACAATGCTTACGAAAAGTGGGGTTATGTGGCTATGGGAGAATTTGGCAAAGTAACTAGGCATATAGGCTACACATTCTATTAATAATGATCATAAACGCAATTTTTGTCAACATAAAAACATTTAGGCCTATTACATAGAAACATATCCGATGCTTTCGTCACGGATATTTGAGTCCCGAACAACCAGCGGTAATTCCGATGCCTGCATGTGGTTGGCCCATCCTCACTACCTGTGACTACTTTCCCATATGTAGCTTATTGTTTAATTAATTAATTATGGTTGATTACTTAATTAATAAGTTAATATGATATTTGATTCATATTGTCATTTAGAAAATACGACTGTGTGAAAACTTTCAGCTCGATCGGACGTTGGGAAGTGGGTGTTTTATCGATTCCCATATAAAACATTAATTAATTATGATGAATAAATTGACTATTTTTAGTAAATATGACAATTGATTCGTGTATTGTCATTACGAATACGTCTGTGTGAAAACCTTTAGCTCAATTTGACGTTCGAAAGTGGGTGAAATATCGATTCAAAGATTCATCGATTTCCATATAAAACATTCATTAATTAATTATGATAAATTAATTGACAATTTAGTAAATATGACACTTGATTCATGTATTGTCATCAAGAATACGTCTGTGTAAAACAATTCAGCTTGATCGGACATTTAGAAGTAGGTGGAATATCGATTCAAAGATTCCGTCCAGACAAACAAGGCAAGGTAATATAAGCGTTGTAAAAAGGTTACCTAAATGACTTTGTTTTGTTGGCAACATTATTCATTATAAATCGTGATCACGATTATACACCCTATAGGAGGTGATCAAATTGTGGCAGTGGATCTAAACGACAGTTGGACGATATATATTGGGCAAGTGTGACGTAATTTCGTCAAGAGCGTGATTTGTGCATTTCAATCATCAAAATGATGATGGTTTTGTTCAATAAAGTCCATAATGAAGCATTATTTCATTACTTTAGTTAGTTTTGAAACCACACGCACAGATGTTTTGTAATGAAAGTCTGCCACTGTCTCATGTAGACTTGCTTTAGAGGTGGATTTTGGTTTGGTTTCATCGTATGCACCTCGAAGTACTTAGGTTATTTCAATTTAGTTATTTTGTCATCTAGGCCTATACATAATCGGTACATAGATACGTATTTTGCTTATTATAACATAATGATACCAGCATCAAGCATATAGATTAGTGCTTTATGATTTATTTGCGTCCTGCCCCACTCAACAACACCCATGCAGTAATTATGTTACAACTCACATTGCTTGATTTCATTGCTATGAATACTACTTCATTCGTTCGACGATAACAATAACAAAAATGTATTATTTTTCTAGTTTAAAATCCAACCTTGGCTGGCGCTGAATGAATAAAACATTAACAGCCGTTATGAATGTAATTATAGTGTATACGATTATTCCAGGTTACAAATTGTCTTTCACTATAATTATTTTAAATGTTTTTGGACTGATTGTTTCATCCATTACGTGGTTACACCGTGTTGGATGTAAATAGGACACCACAATAATATGTCATCCTGTAATCGCGGTGACATTTCAGTAGGGATTCTAAGGTAAAACATTTCTGACAGAGGAGCTGAGATGTGAACAACTATTAAAATTAAAATGAAACATACGTTTATGTGTGACACGAACAATAACCTTCTCTGTGTTGAGTTTGTCGTTTTGAGGTGAAGAATCGTTGTTGGTGTTTTATTCCGGTTTTGTGACGTATGAGCGCTTTGTAAATGGCGAATTGTTTCTTTATTTCTCTCTGTTTAGTAGAACGAAATGACGAGGGCACTGGCTGGAAGTTACGTCAAACATGTGAAGACAAACAGAGTGAGCAATTACAATGGGTTGTTTTTAATCCTGTAGAAGATTTTTATGAGAAAACAAAAGTGATAAATAATTAGTACATATAACTACATTATAATATATTGCTTCAATACAGATACCAGGTTGTCTTGTACGTTATCAGAATTACTATTGTATCCAAAGTTATATTGATTGTTTCGGAGTAGGTAACAACCTAAATAATAAAAAAATCTATTAGGTCAAAAATTAAACCACAAACAAATCGAGAACAGGTATGACGTGAAAGCCTTGTTGTTAACCGAGATCGGTAATGTCATTTCCGATCACTGAGTTAGTAAAGGTAGCGATACAAAACCAAACTTTACTTGAAAACTTTTAGACATAATTGCACTACCGATTAAGATTACAAGTTCGTGACAACTTCTCAGCACTTTCTCAGCCTTAACGTGAACGCTGTGACTTTTTGACATCGTTTCACAATGTTTAACAAGTAATTTATTAATAAAAAAAGAAGAACTATGAAAATTACACAAACACCTGCAACTCACAAGGTTGGCCAGAGTATAAACGAACACATCACAGAAGACGGATATGCATAAATGCTAACGGACAAAGGGAGTTATACCTCTGAGACATTACGCAGTTTCAGACAAAAATAATCTTCATTAATTATAATTTTCAATTTGTCGCACTCATAAGTTATAGAGTGGTTGGTGGGACAAGGGAAGGGGGAGGGGGGGGCAGGAGATAGTCAATTTAAAGATTTATTATTATTAATAATTTGTTCTATACATTAAAGACTTAAATAATTGATAATATAATAATTATAATAATTATAAATTAATAATTATCATATAATGATAATAATTTTAATAATTGATCAATTAAGCCACTCACGACTTCTAGTAGGCTACGTTTATCACAAACATGCATGATGTTCAAAGACTTGATCAAAAAACTTACAAAGTGACTTTTTATTTTGTATGGGTCCACACCAGACGCAATTAAATTGTTGGTCTGAAACATTACATATTATTGTCTTAACTATACAGCTATAAAACTTATTTGCAAAGTATGATCGATAAAATCAAAACAGGTGAATTAATTAATTAATTGAATTAATTGATCTTAAATTTCTAAAAATACTCTATGTTAATACTGCATTCAATAATTCAATAACAATAACCTATTTTAATGTGTTTGATATTATTTTAATAATTATGGTTATTGCTCAATATTTCGATTGCCAACGATAAAACCTAGCTATTTGATATTTTCGTAATAATAATGTGCGCCATGTTACAAGACTATGATTACATGAGCCATCATTATCTCTAAATCAAACCAAGACTTAAAAGTTTTCTCTCGACTTAATATCCATCGACGTTTACATCACATCGTATTTGTCAACTAGTTGGGGTGGTTCAACGTCACGGGCATCTAGGGGATGAATAACTCAGCGGAAACAGGAGACGATAAAACACGCAAGAGAATTTTAATAATATTTGTAAAATGAAACTTTTTAACAGGAAACAATTTGCATACGCGTTGGATCAACCTGGCGCCGGCGTCACCCGTGTTTCGCTTGTCACTCTCCGTGGTCATCTTTATCACGAGTTTGATACCAGTCATGATTCGCTTATGGGTGAATGACGTCGTTTCAATGTGGATTTGCATTTTGCATATTCATCGTCCGTTCGCACGTTTGTACGACTGGCTTCATTTGCAGAAACTTTATCGAATAACCGAAGCTGGTAAAGTAGAATCTTGTGTATCTTGTCTGTCCCGAACTCATTGCATGGCAAGCCGCAGTAAACCAAGTGCGGAGACGGGTGAGTCGTACTTTTTTACAGTTATGCTAAAAGAGAAGTGCTAGATCAGGTCTAGGGTAGCTTACATTACACGATTTGCGAGGGGCTGGAAATGTTAAGGTCTAAATTGAGTTGTGATGACGTTGTAAGTGTAAATTTAATACATGTACTATTTTTCTTTTGTACTTTCCTTCTTCGAAGCAAAGTTAAAGGGGTTTTGAACGAATGCGATTCCATGTTCATGAATACACTATATACACTATAATTTACACATTACACTTTACACTATATTTCTAGCTAATAGTAAACTTATCATTATTTGTAACTTTCATCATATTATAACAAACAAATACGATCATCTGATATTATATAGCGACAATATAATTGTATTATTATGTGTCATACTCATGTTTCTGAGTGATAAGAATACTTTTATCACTTACGGGTTTCCTTTTTCCTTTATACATTCCTGTCCTGAAAATAATTGCACTGGCATATTGTCCTTTAAAACAGACCATACTGTTATTTTTCTGTCATTTATTTCAGATTTTTCCAGCCTTCTCAATCAACGCCACCGTTGGTGCTCCTCTGGCCTCCCGACCATCAGCCAGGTGTGTCATCATCATAAGTGTATTTCTAAATTAACGTTGAAACGACTGTTGCTTCACCGTTTTCAGTTTTCTAAAGTATGCGTAACATACAAAAGTTTAACTACGAACTTGAGACATTGACCTCTGATAATACCAAAATTATTTTTTTCTTAATTTTTCAGCCACCGGTACCGGCAACATTGCTACTTTAATCCACTTTATGTTGCACAAAGTTTTGTAAAAAATAAGTAATTGTGATCAACAACGTTTTCTGCGATTTAAGAACATTCTTTGGTCTACAACCAAGGCTAAATTTGGTTGCATAATCTTTATTAGTTTTTTGTTTATCATTTTTTTAAACGACCGGTACAAATACGCTCGCCGTACCGGTAGATTAAAACAATGTTAAACAAAAAACAATAAAGATAATGCAACTAAATATAGCTTAGAATGTAGACCAAAGTATGTTCTTGAACCGCAGCAAACATTGTTGATCACAATTACTTATACAAAACCTAGTGCAACATAAGGTCGATTAAAGTAGCAATATTTCCGGTGCCGGTGGCTGAAAAATTAAGAAAAAAATAATTTTGGTACTTTCAGAGGTCAATGTTTCAATTTCAATGTTAAACTTTTGTATGTTATACATATTTTAGAAAACTGAAAACGGTGACACATTCCCCTTAAGCTTTGCCATCATTACTTGGCTATGTGCAGATGTTTGTGAGCCGAAACGAGGACAATTCAAGTTTGGAATTACAATGAATGCATTGAATTTAATCTCTTATCCACCAATCCCTTGAAATGCAAATTAATTTTCAACTATAATAATATTTGAAGTCGTTAAGTCCTCCCTGTTGTTTCAAAGTCAAACAAACTCTATCCAATTAGTAGGAAAAAATCTTTGTGAATATTTCTTTGGATGAAAAGCGTAGTAATTTATTCGTTTATAAGTGATAAAACTTGAGTTAAGAGCGAAGAAAACGTAAACGCAATATGACGCAGTGGGATCGTTACCGCCTGGTATTCCAAGGTGAGCGTACTGCTGGTAATTGGACAAGATTGATGAGTGGAGCGGCGAGCAGACTAAAGTGAGACAGGAAAGATGAAAGGGAGGAACGGCGGACTGATAAGGGGTGTAGTTTATCGCGACGTTTGTGAAACTTAGCCCACGCGAACATGCAAATTACTTAGGTTTGTAGCATTATCTCCCTACCGGATCCCTCCCCACCTGTAATGCAAGCACTACCAAGACTGTGTAAGACGTAGAAAAACAACTCGGGTGGGACCGTTCTTCTGCTAGCCACGCACCCGGCACCAGGTTGCGGCTGACTAATCCCAGAGCTTCTGGCAATGTTCGCGTGATGATAACGATGTTGAATGTCACAGAAAGTTGCCTGTTAAATCCGACCTCAAGAGGTTGAAACTTCCTCAGACGTTACGTAACTTTCGACGGCGGTACTACACTAAAACTACATTCTCAACTTCGCTTTATAATGCCCTGCTCTGCACCTTGCGCTAGTCTAGCCGTTAAGTTTAATTCATACTTTGTCGAGAGAACAAACCTCTATTCCAAGCGGTTAAATAGAAAACACATCGAGATGTTTGAACTGCTGCAGCCGAAAAGTGGAACAACGCTCTTTGTTACTAATTCAGGTTGCAGTCAAGAAGTAGGTGTGGTGCTTGCTTAAAAGAATTAACTGTTATCAACTAGTTGGTTTGGTTTCTGACTGGGTAAGTCGGGGGGGGGGGGGGGGAATACCTTCATGAATGACAAAACCACAAATAAAAAATATATATCAGAGCCTCTGGTTTTAATAATACTATTGAACAAGAAAAAACATCTATAGTTATTCCAAAAAATATTAATACCACATTGTTGGTGACAATTGGCATCTTAATATCACTTTTGTATCTTATTTATCCTCTTACACATTAAAAGATGTGCACTAGAAATTCACTGTTAACAGAAAGACGTATTCAATTAAGAACAATATTATTTGTCCTCCAAAGCTAACTTAAACATCTATTCACTGCATTATAAGAAGAGGTAAGTATTTTCTGTCAGGATATTATAGCATGACTACATATAATTGGCAAAGTCCTTGTAGTCGCTCTTTTAGTTTTTGTTGAAGTCGGGCTTAGTATTAATAATAGTACGCTGACATCCACTAAAACTCCGCCAGAAGCGATCACCATTTCCATTTTTCATAACTATTACCTGGATAAAGTATAACAATCATTAATTAGATAGCTCTAAAGTTCTGAATTTTAATCCCTGCTGTACATTTAATTTACTAATTTGATTTATTTATGCCCACACAATATATAAATAAAACGGAGTTTAGCCTATGTGTAATTTACAACTTGCCGGTTTCAAAGAGAGAGGTTTAGAGAGGTTTCATTAATACTGAAAACACGTAGTCACAACCAACAGGTTTTATACTATTGGTATTTTATGTAGTGCCATCATTTAATTTTGTCTATAGGTTATATTAATTTGGAACAAGCCTGCTCAAAAATAATATACTCACGTTTGAATTATGCAAATAAATGACTTTTGGCGAAAATGTTCGGCGAAATAATACGGAGAATCTGTTTAAAAATGAGTACTTTATTTTTTAATATGTTGGTGAGAAATATACTTACTACCATGGATGGATATGACATCCCTCTACAAGTATAGGTAAATATTTATAATAATTCTACTATTAGTTAAGAGTAATTGGTTGACGGCCAATACATTCTGTAAAACTCCTACTGCCGTACGCTCTTAAACTCCGAATGAAATTGTACTTCTTTAACGTCCCGGTAGGGGTGAATTACAATTTTGGTATGTTTTAAATATTTTTTTGTTCGCTGAGAACAATATTTAGCAGTTACAACCATCAAAATCAGATTTTTACTCTACGCCACAGTTGCCTGGATTGCCGATTTGTTAACCAAAATAAAACAAATTTTAATCACTTTAATCATTATTCGCCCACCATTTCGAGCTAAATATCTTCGCTATGACTCGGAATGGCAGTCGACGTCGTGGAAGCGAATAGCAGAGAATCCAGGCGAGCACAACACACGCGATCTCAGTCCCCAATGACTTAGACACAGATTCACTCTCTAGCGTGGAAACCACGACGCTCGTCTTGACAACTCAGCTTATGTCTACCAAACCATAAACAAGAGCTGCTTGGGAGGAAAACTAAGTGCTCGTATTACATTGAGCCACGGACATGAAAACAATCAGACTAACTTCTAAGACAATGAGGAGTACAAGATCTAATTTACGCCACGACACGCACACACTTAAGCCATGGCATCCATATCCATGCTCATGGTCATACCTCATGTATGAAGGATGAGTTTCACTTTGAATGAGATTTTATGTAGAAATTCGGATTTTGGAGATTAACATAGTCTAAAAATATTTTTTCATTATTTTCGTAAGTTTATTTTGAAAAAGTCCCGTTTATTTGTATTTACAAAATTTTGAAAGTAGGGACCTTTTTCAAATTTTATTTTTTATGCGACCTGAGATAATTGTTCCGAAATTAAATGTATCTCTTCAAATGTTGGCCCCTTTTGTTGGTTTCAAGTTACACTATAATACAGATTTAATAATATTGGTATTTATTTGTATTTTTACATTTGGGGCTACGAAGAAAAAAAACAGTTGCAATGAGAAGGAATGTTTGGGTCCTGATTTCTTCAAACCTCAGAGATAGCAAGAAGGTCACGTGTAAGTTTTCCATCTTCAAACATCCCGAACTCGTTGTATCAATTAGCACAGTTATTCAAACGTGAGCCGTAAAGCCAAGTGTGTTCATCATTGAGAGAAGTTTGTTTGTCAAGCAACCCCACTTGGCTACATGTCACGTCATCATGCAGAACCTGGCATTTCTTGTATAGAGCTCATCACATTTCTGCCAGCCCTATTTGTATTATGTATACATTCTATAGATCACCATGAATACTGAGGGTTTCCTCAATACTAAAACTAAAAATCTGATCCAAACGTATCACGTGATATTACACCAGCTGGTGATGTGGAATAATATCGCGGATAGAATGCGAAATGTTTTGTTGGCGTTGATGTATGCTAATACGGACTCGTATTCGAGTGAACTGGGTGCGGCACAAACTGCGAGCGTGAACAACAAGCATTTCTCTTACCTGGTTTGCACACATTTGTTTCAGATTTGTATACCTATTCAGTATTCATACAAATCTATACAAATCCGCAGTTGATGAATAACTGAGTTACCACACATTTATAAATTGGAAGACCCCGTATATCACACAGCATCACGAAGATGAAACAATATTATTATTCATTGTGTTTAAAGGTGTAACATGCTCTAATAGGGCACACTTGGATAACAATTCTGTAAAACAAGTTGCGTTTTTGTGCCAATGTTGTTTCAATTAGTTGAATTTTTAAATTGGATGTTGAGCTTATGGAAGTATTCCAATTCCAATTAGTTAAAAGCATACTCTCTTTTAGTAGATATAAAAATAACTGTGTGCGAAGAGTAGCTCGCTAGAGGGGTTTATTTAAAAACGAAACTGTTTGTATGAAGCCAGTCAACTAAAACACGAGAGCGGGAACAGGAACGGGAACGGTTTCAATAAGTCAGTGTCATAACTGCACAACTGTCTAGATGCTACTGCAGGTGTACATAAGGTTCTACTAGGCCAAGTAAGTAATTGTAAGCTGACTGTGATCATACATATAAATATGTTGTTTAAATAAATATATTCTAAAGGATGACTCCAAATAAAAGATTTAATTTAAACAAGATGATGTAAACAAAATCTCGATTGTATTGTTGCGAATAAAAAGAGATAATCAAAATACCCTATAATATACCTAGTTGTTTAAAACGCTTTTTTTTACGTGATTTCAATTTGCAAATGTATGTTATTATATTGTATGTGTGGTAGGTGAAACAATAGTAATCTCTCCAGTCTAAAAACAATGTTTTTGGGTTGCTTTTTTTTTTTTTTTTTACTTTGTATGTTGACTTCGGCTTAAGTACATGTATAGAATACTAGTGTACATGCAAACGGTGACTTAAGGGTAGTCATACAAACGCTTTATTAAACTCTATTTTCCATAAGAAGAACAAACACCATAGCCACCATAAACAAATCACATACTTAACTCGACTCTGCATTCCTTCACTGTCTGTTGCTTTAATCTACCCGTAAGACGTGTTGGTTTAGGCATTGGAAGCCAAGAATATTAATTAAGCGTTGTTTTTTTAATTTATTTTTATTGTAATATATTCCAGTTTGTTCATTAACTCACTACATAATGAGAAAAATAAAATCTAAGATTTTAGCAAACGTATAATGTTTCCCCCATTAGCGTAATTATCATTTCTTCAGCAGACAATCAAAAGTATTCTGAATAAGTAAGCAATACAACGACAAAACTGGAATCACAATGTGAGATATAACAATCTAAGCTTGTGGACAGTCTACCCGAGTAGGTTATTAAAGGGACGCTACGTTAACGTTAATTTCCTCGACATCTGCTGCACCCACAGTGCATGACAATTTTTAGAAAGACATTATGATTTTCAATGTTGAAAGCAAAACGCTTGATCTATGGACACGAATTGTATCTTGCTTCCGGAAATATTGCCAATTACTTTCACAACTAACTGAAGTAAATCAGATTCTTTCACACATTCTGTTTCGATATTAAATATCACAAATTATAAAAGATTTTTGATTTCTTCATTCCTTTGCATGAGTGGTTACCACATGATTTACAGTTGACGATTAGAAGACAGGCATGTGGCCATGCTACTATTGATTAGTGCAAGAGCCCTGAGCTACACGCGTATTTCTAATAAGACTAAATGCATGAAACCAAGAGACGCAAATTTGAATCCACCATAAAATAAAGTTTTCTAAATTGTCTTGCATCCTCATTTTTTCGTCCGTCCATATCCATTCTAATTAAAACGCGAATAAACTACAAAGTAAACCACAACTTCAATATAGCAATGCGCCCACATACGGCTACAGCCATGTATGATGTATGTCTGCTAAAGCTGGTTCCTTGTTCGGCAATACCAATGCGAGGGTTCATGCAAATGTAATACGAGTTTTATTTCAACGTTGTGGTTTTTCTAATAATAAAAATATCACTGTAGACAGACCTTCAGCAAAGACGTATGTACGTATGTATGTATGTATGTATGTATGTATGTATGTATGTATGTATGTATGTATGTATGTATGTATGTATGTATGTATGTATGTATGTATGTATGTATGTATGTATGTATGTATGTATGTATGTATGTATGTATGTATGTATGTATGTATGTATGTATGTATGTATGTATGTATGTATGTATGTATGTATGTATGTATGTATGTATGTATGTATGTATGTATGTATGTATGTATGTATGTATGTATGTATGTATGTATGTATGTATGTATGTATGTATGTATGTATGTATGTATGTATGTATGTATGTATGTATGTATGTATGTATGTATGTATGTATGTATGTATGTATGTATGTATGTATGTATGTATGTATGTATGTATGTATGTATGTATGTATGTATGTATGTATGTATGTATGTATGTATGTATGTATGTATGTATGTATTGTATGTATGTATGTATGTATGTATGTATGTATGTATGTATGTATGTATGTATGTATGTATGTATGTATGTATGTATGTATGTATGTATGTATGTATGTATGTATGTATGTATGTATGTATGTATGTATGTATGTATGTATGTATGTATGTATGTATGTATGTATGTATGTATGTATGTATGTTGTAACCAACCACCCATATCCCACCGTGTGTTCTTGATCACAGAACATGTATCAAGTAGTGTTTAGAAAGCGGTGTATTTAAATATTGGATTATGTTGGGAATTGAAGTAGTGTATAGAAAGCGGTGGATTGTAATATTGGATTATGTTGAGAATTGTTAAGTATAGAAGGCGGTGTATGGAGTTTGGGGTTACTAGGATACGGGTTGGATTGTTGGGAGAGCCTAATGTGTTGTTGATGGGATGAGAGAGTGTACTGAGTTTTCGTGTGTTTGTGTATTACCTTTTAAACGTATATTAAAACTATCTTATTAATAATAGAACTTCTATTATTTCTACTAGGAGTAGTTTAACGATTCACACTTGGTGAGTGCATACAACAGTTATTGACATCGTGCGCTACTCCACGTTCACGAATCAGAAGTAGCGGCATTTTAAGGTATTTATAATTTCCTCACTACCTTCTATATAATTTGTTTCCTCACCCTTCCTCACCTCACCTGTCATATGTTACTGAGGATAGGGTGAGAAACGTAACATTGGCGCCCAACGTGATTGTGGTCCGAGTAAATCTCACGGCATTGCCCCGGGACCGAGAAGTATTTGGTAGTTTTTCAATAACACTGGTTGGTTGTCATTCTTAAGGACAAACCAGGCACAATGAGTGATAGTTTCCGTGCATTGCTGGCAGCGGTGGAATCCGTGATCCAACAGAGGCAACAGAACCCCGTAGTTGATGAGGCTACATACAATATGGGCCAACACATATTGTCAATTTTTAAAGAGGAGTTACTACAGGAGGTACGCGGCCACATTAAAGAGGAATGTATCCGCGAAGTAAGCACAACAGTAGATGGTTTGCGGGACGAGCTTCACGAGATTCGTACGTCCGTGAATGCCCTCCAGGCGACCTCTATTGACATGACTAAAGACGTCGACGCAATGGACTCGGCGATTAGAACTTTAAAATATGATATGAAAGAGGTTTCGCGGGCGCTAGATAGCCTATCGCCAAGGTCGGGGGCAGAGGCACCACCCACCCCCAATGACGGTACGAGCTTGTACTTTAATTTGCAAGCCTGGGAGAGCTTAGCGCGAGGGGGGCTAAAATATAGTGGCCTGGACTCGGGCTTTCACGCAGTCGATTTTATGGACTCTGTGGAACATAATTTTAAAATGATAAACATACCACCAATGCACCAATTAAACTTGGCCCTGCAATGCTTGGTAGGAAAGGCCGCGCAATGGGGAAGAGAACATCAGTTGGTGTTCCATTCTTTTGATGACTTCAAACAAGCTTTTATGAACAAGTTCTGGGGGCAAAAGGAACAGAGTCGAGTTTGGCGACACATTTATGGTGGCGCGTTTCAACCGGGAAAAAAGACAAGAGCTGAGTACTTTGCATTCTACTGCCGGATCACTCAACATCTTGTTAACCCACCTAATGACAGAGAGTTGTGCGAGCAACTTACAAACCATTTTACTAAAAATATTAAAGTGTTGCTTTGGAATACTGATATGTCTAAGAAAGGTATCAGTGAGCTATTAGAGCGTCTGGACGGCGATGAAGAAGACATGGGTCACCCGGCAGCGGAGGTGTTTGGCGACGAACGAGCGCAGCGCAGCTCAGCGCACAATAGCAACCCACACCCACACCGAGGTAACGCGCCAAATGACCGCCGAAACAACGGTGGGTCGCAACAAATCGGCAATTATCACACAGACAATAAGAAACCCAGTGGGCAACCACAATATACTAGTTGGCGAGACCGAGGAACGACTCACGTAAGGACGGTTGAGGTCGAGCAACATGGCGAAGCCTACACTGATGAGAATTCGGGAAACGGGGTACGGTCGGAACACGAAGGCCAGGAGTTTCGACCGAATGCGTTGGAAGAGAGGGCCTAGACGAAACATGTCGACGTACTATATCCACCATTTACACCAAACCGATAGAAGATTTGGTGGAGGATACACCAGCAGTGGGAACACTACCACCAAAAATAGAATGCCCCGTGCTACAAGCCCTAGTGCAAGGACAACTATGTGACGTGCTTTTAGATTCCGGTTGTGAGGCCTCCTGTATTTCACAAGTACTCTGGGACCAGTTGGCTCCACACCAGGCCACCATACCAGTATTGCCAGTCGTGGGAGTAACAGTGGTGGGAGCAACAGGCAAGCGTAGTCAACGAGTCTCACAACAGGCCTATTTACAGATTATTGTTGATGGGGTTACGACAGAAATGGGTTGCCTCATTGTGAGAGACCTCGTGAAGCCAGTCATACTTGGTGTCGACTGGTTGAGTAAATTTGAAGTACACCTAGACTTCGAGAACAATGTAGTAACCATTGGGGGCACTCAAGTGAGGGGGCCGCTGACAACCACCTGCTGCAGTCACAATATTGGAAAAGGACAGGACCTGCTACCCGTAGCAATAGCACTTGCAGAAGAAATACCGATGCACGCCTTGTCAATTAACAATATTTTCACTAAACCGTACGACGCCACTGATACCCCTGAGACTATAACAAAGGATCTGCAGGCGGTAGACAGGAAGCTCAAACTGATCCAGTCGGAAAGCCATGAGCTTCAATCATTATTGACCCGTTTTGATTACGTTACCTCAAACAAATCTGGCATGATTAAAGCATGCGAATGTTCCTTGAAAGGACACAATGTTGAGTTCTGTGTACAGACTTCTAACCCCATCCCTTTTGCCCATCGGGATGCCCATCGGGAAGCGGCTGATAAGCACATTGCAACCGTAGTGGAGAAGTTTCGCGCTGCCTCAGAGGACAACGTCAAGGAGTTTGAGCGATTGCAAAACGAGCAACGCAAGATGCTCATGGAGCACGAGACGATGAAGCTCGAGGCGGTGCACGAGGAGCGCGAGAAACTCTTTCTGGAGAAACTCAACGAAAATCACGAGTCCTTGCAGCTGCTACTGAGTGCATCACACCGAGAGGAGATTGCACTCATGGAGCGACAGTTCTGGCAGCAGAAGCAACAGTTGATGCGGGCGCGAGCAACGTCGCTCTGGGAGTTGGAGGAACGACAAATCCAGGAGAAACAACAACTGGCTAAAAGACAATTAAAATACATATGTTACCAACAAAGACGTCAGATGCTGGTTCGGCACGACAAGGAAGTGGAGCAGGTCAAGCACATGAACATGCCCCGTGAGGAGGATCTTGCCAAGCACCAGAACACGGAGAAGAAGAGGAAGAGAACGTGGCACCAGCGGATACGCGCCAAGATGAAGGCGAGATATATGATGTTCCGGGAGTCAGTGAGGACCAGTATGGGGCTTCGCGATCCTGACGAGGGCAGGGAGATACTGAATAAGTTCCAGAAGAACGAGAAGAAGCGATACCGGGTGGAGCAGCACAGATTCGAGGTGAAGCGCGTCCAACAGCTGGAGGAGTTCGTGGTGAGACGCAAGCCCAAATACAAGACGAAGACGAATCGCAGCGGTCACACTAAGGAGGACATCCAGCTGATGAATGAACCTGACGAAGAAGCGGCGCAAGGTGGAGGTCGATGGCGTCGTTGTCACGACGAACACGAGCAAGGTCATCTACGGAGACGAGGAGAACAACGTGGTTTCCAACGACCACATCTTCAAGACGCAGGAGCTGCGGCTGCTCAAGGACAGGAGGAAGAATACGTTCAACGTCTTCGAGGACAATGCCGACGACAAACCCTTGGACTGGAAGATCGTGATGGTTAAAGAATGGTTGGTTCGTGAAGAGGTAGTTTGGACTGATGGGCAGTTTCCCAGCACAACCTCTTCAGGGGGCAGTGTAACCAACCACCCATATCCCACCGTGTGTTCTTGATCACAGAACATGTATCAAGTAGTGTTTAGAAAGCGGTGTATTTAAATATTGGATTATGTTGGGAATTGAAGTAGTGTATAGAAAGCGGTGGATTGTAATATTGGATTATGTTGAGAATTGTTAAGTATAGAAGGCGGTGTATGGAGTTTGGGGTTACTAGGATACGGGTTGGATTGTTGGGAGAGCCTAATGTGTTGTTGATGGGATGAGAGAGTGTACTGAGTTTTCGTGTGTTTGTGTATTACCTTTTAAACGTATATTAAAACTATCTTATTAATAATAGAACTTCTATTATTTCTACTAGGAGTAGTTTAACGATTCACACTTGGTGAGTGCATACAACAATTATTGACATCGTGCGCTACTCCACGTTCACGAATCAGAAGTAGCGGCATTTTAAGGTATTTATAATTTCCTCACTACCTTCTATATAATTTGTTTCCTCACCCTTCCTCACCTCACCTGTCATATGTTACTGAGGATAGGGTGAGAAACGTAACAATGTATGTATGTATGTATGTATGTATGTATGTATGTATGTATGTATGTATGTATGTATGTATGTATGTATGTATGTATGTATGTATGTATGTATGTATGTATGTATGTATGTATGTATGTATGTATGTATGTATGTATGTATGTATGTATGTATGTATGTATGTATGTATGTATGTATGTATGTATGTATGTATGTATGTATGTATGTATGTATGTATGTATGTATGTATGTATGTATGTATGTATGTATGTATGTATGTATGTATGTATGTATGTATGTATGTATGTATGTATGTATGTATGTATGTATGTATGTATGTATGTATGTATGTATGTATGTATGTATGTATGTATGTATGTATGTATGTATGTATGTATGTATGTATGTATGTATGTATGTATGTATGTATGTATGTATGTATGTATGTATGTATGTATGTATGTATGTATGTATGTATGTATGTATGTATGTATGTATGTATGTATGTATGTATGTATGTATGTATGTATGTATGTATGTATGTATGTATGTATGTATGTATGTATGTATGTATGTATGTATGTATGTATGTATGTATGTATGTATGTATGTATGTATGTATGTATGTATGTATGTATGTATGTATGTATGTATGTATGTATGTATGTATGTATGTATGTATGTATGTATGTATGTATGTATGTATGTATGTATGTATGTATGTATGTATGTATGTATGTATGTATGTATGTATGTATGTATGTATGTATGTATGTATGTATGTATGTATGTATGTATGTATGTATGTATGTATGTATGTATGTATGTATGTATGTATGTATGTATGTATGTATGTATAAGATTTTTTCCGTGTTATACACTAAAGATTCGTGTATGCTTACTTTAAATGATGTTTCTGTTTCTAAAAGTTAACTTTTCTTTGAATATGAAGAAAGAAAAGATAGCTTACTACACTTTTATGACTTTGGTCCTCCATTTGTTGATAATTTACGTATAATCAATATTCAGCTGCTAAGATTGGATAAAAACAACGTCATATTTTTAGGTTTGCACGCTCTTCACCGGAAGTAGGAATCGTTTCTACTATAATGAGATCTTGATATGCGTCTAAGGATGTCGGTCTTACGTTGTCACCCTCAGATCATCATCACTATTTCAGAAACAACTCGGATCTTTATTACACTGTCTGTTTAATAACTCGAGCAATATCTGGTTTTATGTTCAACTTACATACAGACATCTAGGAAATTAAAAGACAGCGTAAACTCATTGACTTCGACCTGTAATTCTTTAATTCTTTTTCTAGTGTTCTATGAAGTTAGTGAGTTAATTTCAAAAGTCAGAACTAAGTAAAATAATTTGAAATGAAAAAAATACTGAAAAAGAAATATAATTATATTTTACATTTTCATAAAACAATGTATGTTACTAATATGTAACAAATTTTATCTTTAAACTTACATAAAAGACATGTGCTGTTACAAACGTTATTGCGCATGTCAGTTTTTGCGAGTAATGTGATTGTAAATAAAATTGTAGAAAGTGATGAAAAATTTACTTCAAGGTTTTAGAACGGTGAAAGATTCCCTATAAAAGCTGAAGAAGCTGAAGATATTTCTAAGCAGATTGGAATTATTATGAACGGAGTTTGAGTTTTTTTATTGGTGTGAATAACGTCTTCGTATGACTGACCATTGAAAATCATTTCTTGTAGACAATTAATATAAAATATGCATTGAACGTTTTTAATTTATTAAAATAATTGACGGATAAGAGCAGATTGAAGAGTGCTGTGAAATGTTTCTCAAAACATAAGCGCATGGATATCTATCTCTCACGTGTGATCTTGTCTCCAACGGATAATGTTGAGGACATATTATTTTAACGGTGTTTCTCATTTAAAAAGTCAATGTTGTGTTTTATTTCTACTATTTAGAAACGTGTGGTGGGCAGACGGTCTCAGAGTATGTTTTATCTTGATTTAGTTGAAAAATAGAAGCCCCTTCGGCTTACACTGTTGGTGCACTTACAAAAAGTGGCTATTATGTGAATGTTGGGTACCTAGCACATCTAACTAAATGTATTAAATGTGTAAAGAAAAAGCGCTACAATGAACGTTGCCTTGTAAAAATATGCATGCATTAAAGCAGAAATTATTGAATTATAAAACAATATATTTAATATATGTGTATTTTTCGTATTGAAAAATAATGTGGTGTTCAAAAATGCATCTG
Organism: Isoperla grammatica; assembly: GCA_945910005.1. NCBI lineage: Eukaryota > Metazoa > Arthropoda > Insecta > Plecoptera > Perlodidae > Isoperla > Isoperla grammatica. The sequence goes on along the minus strand of OX246737.1, from coordinate 44,401,772 downwards.
AACAGAAACATGAGAGCTATTATATCATTCAAATATAAAAATGTGTAAAGCTTTGTTCTACATATTTAAAAGAAAAGATATAGGAAGGAAGGCAGGAAGAATTAAAATAAAAAGTTTAGTACGTCTTACGAATTCAATTTGATTCAATCACATTTACTCATTTCTATATTAAATATATTTGTCTTCAGGTCACCAATCAGTAAGGGGAATAATTGTGCTACAAAGGAAGCAGAGACAAATCCATAATTGCTGGGTCTCACATCCAGATATTGGGGTTTGCGGGCTGAGGCCCAGTATATGTGAACTACTAGGTTTGCAGGAAAACCTTGAAGAAATAAAATAAAGTTATGAAACTGTGTGTCAATAGTTGCCTTTTCACTATCTTTCCACGGTTTATGCTTGAAACCTTTAAGTCCAAACATAAAAAAGACAGCCTCAGAGCAGGAGTTAAAACCACGTAACGTCGAAATATTGCTTACGATATCACAGTAAAAAATACATTCGACTTGGTTAAAGAAAGAAAACAAAAAAGTTTGGAAGTGTATAACCCTACTTTTGCTAAGATGTAATTGGAAAAGAAGCAATGCCCTCAAGGCTACCCACTTCTTTTTGGGTCTCTTTGTTCTTGCTTGCCATGCGTCCTCCGCAGCTGATGTTTCTTGGCTCCCTCTTTCCCCCCCCCCCCTCCCCCCCACCCTACTACACCAGTGTTGATTCCGTAAAATGTGTTCTTTAAAATGTTGGGTGAAATCCAACTTCATACCGAAAGTATTTTATTGTTCGCGGTTCATCTTTCTGTGGTTGGTGCAGGCGCCGGGTCAGAAACAGTTACATTACCATCACTTGGGTAAAATATCGGTGTATTCAATTGCTTATAAATATTTCCAAGCATGCTCATATTTTTTAGGGTTTTTAATTAACCGTTCACATGTATCAGCTTTCTTACGCAGATTTCGTATATCAGACTTGAGTATGAAGCCAAGTATTACCTGACCATGGGTTATGCAAATCATAAATTCAAAACCTGGTCGAGTTAAAGTTTGCAAATATTTATACTAGACAATATTTTGAATTCTTATCTTAGAAACGTAGGGAAAAATCTTTCTTTAAAAATTTGTACTTTGTACTAGAAAAGATTGCAAATTTATGTAAATAAATATATCTTATTTTGTTTGCAAATATAAATTTTGAAATATGCGTTATTAAAATACTTTCATGTAAAGGTTATTCAATATGTTCATTCAAATTATACCTTCTAGACAGGCAAAGAATGATTTCAGTTTTGCAATGTTTTAACTTCCTCTAAATATATGACACTTCAAGATGAAAAATTCGTGTTAACACTTGCACTTTGTTGGTGTTAAGATTTTCAACATAAATAGCTTATGAAATCTGGACTATATTTTATTTAATAGAAAAACGGAAGTAGGTCGTTCTGTACTCGTAAATCAGAAATAAAATAACAAGTTTTTGCACTGTGTTTTGTGTTGCAAACATACACTATACAGATACCGTTACCGAGAGATTTATTTGCAGACTTAAGATACAAGCATAGCCAAATCTCATAAAAACTTAAATTTAATTTTTTGCATTTAATTTTTTTGCATAAAACATTTTGGCCTTTGCTGGAAAGCGCTTTCTGTTCTTGGGAAGAATATTCGACATATCTTTAATGTGGTATAGTCGTATAAATATTACTGAGAAATGAATTGAGTCGGACAATCGAGCATGCTTATTGTTTAATCTTATTTAGATATCGATGATAAAAAAAAACATTTAAAGTGTCTCATTCTTTCTTTTCTATGTTGAAGACGTGTGTGTTTACGTTTTAAATGATGTTAACACATCTCAATTTAAAGGCTTAGTTTTAAATCTATTGTAAATTGAGATGAGAGAATTGCGAAGAGAGAATTGATTTTACACCTTTTGGGAAACTCTCGCTGTTGTGATTAACTATGCTTTTCTGAACGTAAGTTTAATTTATTCCACTATGGCACATGTGTTTCAGTTCTAACAGTAATAAGTTAAATATGTTTGCTTGAATACAGAAACAAATTTAAGTTTATAATATCATGGATAATTCATAATATGATCATAACAGTTTGTAAAAAAATGTACGTGTTGTACCTAAAAGTAAAACTATAAGATGTTTACAAATCAAAATTCAGAGCAAGATTTAATTTAAGGTTTTAAATATGACCAAATACTGACTTTAAGATACAAACCAGAGTACGCTATTGTAAATGTCACGTTTTGTGCTTAGAGCTGTGCTCTGTTCTACTTACCCTCTCTTACCATGAATTTAAATAAATAAACCAAAATTAACAATACATATAGTACATGTTAACATATTCATTATTACAATGTACAAATATGGTTGAAAAATATATCACATTACAAAGATATTGGAATAGTAGAAGTATATTCAAATTAAAGGTTGATGTTAATTTATAAACTACAATCGAAATTACTTCATCTCCGTTGGTAACAACATGCCATAGAAGAACATTTTTATCGGGTAGAAACCATAGGAAAGAAACAACAGCGTATCTATTTAAACAAATGTGGAGATGTTTTGGAAGCTGGAATGTGTATCAGAATGAAGTATCTGGAGGCGACGTATTCGTTACACGACTTTCCGCTACGAGATAATTCCGAGAAGGTGTTTGTTTGGAAATATCTAACAGGAAAATACCTCCACGTGCCTACGGTTGTTATTTGAACGAATCGCGTTATTTTACTCAGCATTTTAACACCAGTTATATTTTGAAATGTGAATGAAGAGGAATTAGTTGGTAATGAGAAGGTTTGGCTACAATAATGGAGATATTCGCTACTCAGAGCTCAGCTCATGTTGTTGAGCAACATGAGCTGAGCTGACATACAAATACAAATAAACGGAAAATATTTCTCAAAAGAAGACAAGTAAAATGAAAGAGGAATAAAAAACAACAATAATAAAATAAATAAAATTGTATTTCTACCCACTACTCTACCCACCCACAAACCACAATCCGGCAATAATTCAAATGCATTTGAAAATGTCAGTTTTATATCTAGACGTGTATGAAGCGACATTTTTATAAATGATGTAATAAAAGTCGAAAAATACATTAAATGTACCGATTATATTCTATTTATATCATCATATTTTTATCTCTAGAATATATTCTGTAAATGTAATGATATTTTCATCGCTTTTCCGACTTTCACTGCATCATTCATTTAGTATTACATGTGTCAAAACAATACTTTCATTTTTACCATTAATTTTAAATTATGGGATCATTTTGATTAGGAGAAACACGAGGTTTGAATAACAGAATAGAATCCTTATTTCGGGTTCATTATTTAATTATGAATATATCGTTTACGCGTCCAAATTCAGTTCTGATTGAAAAGTTTATTTCAGAAAATACACAGATTTATATAGTTTTCTTCTGTTACATACGCTTACAAATTAACTCATTGTTTAATTTACTTCATATGTGCTCTCATCAATCGAATAACGACTAACCAGTGACATTGAATTACAGTTTTAGAACCCTGAGTAGCAGGTTGAAAATGATTCCTATTTGGCGCAACTTTCTGCAACTACTTTGTATTTTGCTAGATGCCTTCTCGAAACATTGCTTGAAAACTACGAAGAGAGCAACCATAGCATTAGGCCAATAATGACCTAAATATAACTTAATTCAACGCAAGCGAAAATTGGATTGTCTCCAAATACACAGCTCGTTAATTTCATGGAAGAAATATATCGAGATGGAGAAAAAACTGAATTGTATATTCTCTTGCGTATTCGCCCATTTCAAAATATACAAATTCCTGAAACCACGCACTGACTTAGTCCAACAGATAATAATAGACAAAACAATCAACTAAAACAGTCAATAAATCTAATCTTGCAATCAACAATAAATAAACGAGAGACATTTTGGAAACCTATGGATGAAGTCTGAAAGTAAAATATTGTTTTAAAGTATAATTTTATTGGTACTACATTTTGGTAAGACGGTAGCTGTATGCAAGTATAAAGATTTGATAAAATAAGAATAATACTAAAAACACAATGCAATAGATAAGAAATAATTTTGTAGTTAAAAAATTCTAAACTGAACATTCTGCTAGATCAGTTAAATGGATGAGGAACTGTCATTGTGTTATGTTGTGTGTTACTGTGGATGAGTAGGCTACTTGACTTCTGCAATAAGCAGATCGGTGCACTTTTATTCTTATCTTCAACGTGGGCTGAGCTTGTATGTTCTTAGCACGGGATGGGAACTTCACTATTGTTTACATGACATCTGTGACAAGTTGAACTGCGTTTTATTTTCATGTCTTTTGGAATATATTTTAAGATGCATTGTTGGAGACTAGTTCAATTACAGGATTCTATATCATATTTTACAAGATAAATCTTTTGAAGGTTTTATGAGATATGAGTAAAAATGTTTAGTATAACAAAACAGTAAGACAAATTGAATTACATTTCCTCTGCAACTCAGTGGCTAGACAAACCACCGGGCAATCAGACCTATGTTCGATTCCCAGCGGATCTAGTGTTTTACTTTCTGTTTTGTATTTAGTAACTATCGCAACTCTGCAAGTTTCATCTCCACAATTGTCTGTAATACTATAAAGCTAGCCAAAGAGAGACACAATTTAGACCTTGAAACGTTGTACTTTGGAAAAGTGTTTTTGTGAACAACGGTACTAAAACTTCAAGGTTGCATTCTTCAATTCACTTCTTCAAAATACTCTCTCTACTCTCTCTACTCTCTCGCGACTCTAGTCGCGTACTTGTTTGCTGAACACGCTGTCGAAATTTGTGTTGGATGTGAAAGCGTTTCCAACGTGTTACATGCGTTATGTAGTAGGTACTAGGTATCCATCTAGGTTCAATTTCAATCCATCCGCTTTGAATGAAATTGTTTTCTTGTATAAATAAAATAAATTTGTATTTTCTTGTCTACCCATCTCAGTTACAATAACCGATTTTCAGTGAGGGATATGCTTAAACTATTGCACGCACTTCATTGCTAGGACGGCTTCAAAGTCACTGTTTACATATACATCATTTGTACAAGTGGAACAAGTCACGTGTTCAAAGTAAAAAATACTCCAGCCCGAACCGGAAATCAAACCCTGGACCACCTTCATTGGAAGCAGGAATGTACACTACAGACTTATGAGCCAAACATAAGGATTTGTCAATGCTAATGGCTTGTTATAAAATGTTCGATAATGGTTGCATCTAATTCTTAGCTTTGGTCCTCGCTAGAGAGCGAGCATAATCATAATATCTTCTTCTTCTTCGTTCGAACACCCAGAGTTGGAACTTATGCCAATTTCTGCCTAGTTGCCCAATAAAGGTTTGCCACATATTTTCTTCTTGCTATATTTTAATCATAATTTAATTAACATTATAAATCTTTATCGATCCCGGTTGTTACTCATTTGACTCTCGTTAAGTTTGCCTTGAAGTTCTTGATATACGAACAACCGAAAACCTCAGAATTTAATAAAACAAAATGTAACCGTTAATAAAAGTAAATTTTATTATTAAATAAACTCAGGGCGAGAAAGACTAGTTTTCACTTGGATTATCGGATGCGGCAATCGAATAGGTCCTCTCCCGAGCTAGCAGTTAGTGAGTGACCTCTGTGCTGCAATCTTAATCTTTAATCGCCGTTAACGTTACGTTTCAAGCCAAACCATTGAGGAATAAATTATTGAAGACGGTGTGAAAGGCAATTAAGTGGTCCAATGTATAAAGAAGAAGCAAATATAGGTAGGACAGAAGGAAATGACAAGTGCTGTGGAAACGACATATTTGGCCTTGCGAGTGACTAGAGACAGTTTAGTTTAGTGACCATAATAATAAATAAGGTTTCGTAGGAAACCAGCCCAGGGAAAATTCATGTCCCTCTACAGGTGACTAACTAGGAATTGTGGTATTTGAAATAGTAGGGAAGGAATGTCCGAGCGCTGTTAGTGTGACTCATTTCCAGCATTCGCCTACTGACTGTGGAAAACCTCGTAAAAATCCCTTCAGTCAGAATTGTTGGTAGCGGGTATCGAACCAGCGATCTCCAGAATTAGTGAGCCACTTCTATCGGTAGTGTTTAGTGATGGCTGTAAACACAACTTGATCGAACATAGGATTGATTGTTCTATTATTTATTGTGTTCCTGGATGTAGGATTGTCTCGTAAACGCTAACAGACGACATTATATGACTTATTTTTATTGTAACGTTAGTAAAAGAAGAATTCCCAATAATTCATTTCGAACGAGTACGTTAGTCTATGTTTACCTAGAAGCCCGTCCAAACCAGACTCATATGTCTGCGTCACATGTTATTCCTTTTGTTAAAGAATATACCCTTTGTCTAGTGGATGTTCTACTCAAAATAGGTCAAGCTATTTAGTTTCGCTTAATGTGTATAATTGAGAAAACTGAAAGAAACGTAATATGTTTGCTCATATTTGTAACTAGTTGCATTCGACTATGAGTTTCTTGTGAACGTACCCTCGCCCATTCAGAACAGTAATTAAAAACCAAAGTAAACTGTTTTGATAGTATATAACGTTCCCATCCCTGAGGTAATTCATCATAGAGCCAATTTGTTACGAAATACGAAATGAAATTGCTCGCCCCTCTCTAAAGGGCTGCAAGGTTGTTTTCTGTCTACCAGAATCTCAGCAATACTCTACTAAAATTTTACACGACAATTGGGAATATAAGTAGGACAGATCACCGTGATACACTTTGGAACCTACACAATTATCGGTAGCTATCGAAACAAATTTAAAATGGACAACTATTTTTAAACGTCAAAATTTTTAATATTATTGTAAAACAAATGTTTAAAGGGGAATGGTCTGTATTGATTTCTGTGACGATTATTAACAAATGACAATATATAATATATTAATAATAATAATTATTATTATTATTATTATTATTTTTCGTAGGAATCCCTGTTACAGGGGGCACATCAGGTAGAGCTGGTGAGATGACTAACAAGTTATATTAGGCTGTTTGAATAGGTGAGAAGAAATGTCCAAGGGCTGATAGTATGACTGAATCCCAGCATTCACATTTACTACTGAGGAAAACCTTTGGAAAAACTATCAGTCAGGACTGCCGGTGGCCGGAATCGAACCGCGGCGACTTCCCGAATTAGAGTCTCGCGTCACTCGCGTCTTACCGCTTTTTTCTTTTTGAGTTCCAGACTTACTTTCTAGTTAGAAACACCTACACGAGTAGCGCCTAAATCACTGTTGATTCGCCCTCTGTCGCCAAATCAATAGATTAGATGCGGTAAACTTGCTGCTTTGCCGATAGGTAGCAGCACATCGCTGTTCAGTCGTTGGATAACAGGGAGCTCTTTTACCGGCGCTCTTCCCAGGGGTGGCCTTTCTTTGAAGGGGTGTCCACAAGAAACTCTGTTTGGTTGTAAAAGGGTATGAGCAAAGATTGGTATGAGCAACCGTCAACATCAATGAAATGCAAACTTGTGGATTCCTACCAACGCTGTAAAAGCTGTGGCTTAGTGGACCGTGTTGCAACGACGTGAAGACTTTATTGACGTGAATACGTCATACAATTAAAGTGTCACGTGCTTCAATCATATAGTGCTAGAGAAAACTGTTAACCTTAAATATAAGAAATCAAAATATTTTAGCCAAATTGTGAGATATATTAACATTTTTTTGAAAGTATTGGCAATATACATCAAATACGTTCAGTAAAAACAATGTATTCAGTTCCAGTAAATTGACAATGAAATTATTGTTTACCCTGGGGATGTGACCGGATAGTTGAATCTGTGGTTGAATAGTCTGGGCTAGAGCTTTATTAGAAAAGACGTAGATGTGTTATTACATTGTATGCAATAACATAAGGTTAATCCTCAATTAGCTTAGGATAGGATATAGGATCGCGATGGGATTGGATATAGGATAAATCTTGACCCCGTTTCTAACATCAAATCGGGTGCAGAGTGGTAAATATATATATATATCTTGTGGGTGAATTTGAAGTGAAAACCAGAAATTAAAAAACCAACCCCGACTGGTGGTCTCCCATCCGGCAAGTGGGAGACTTGGGTGCGAGTCCCAGTCGGGGTAGGATTTTAAATTTCTGGTTTTCACTATAAGTATATAGTGAAATCCTGATCACTATTTAGAAAATTATTTGGACTATTTAAACAATTTAGACAATTTGAAATATGGAAATGAGTTGATTGGAGTAAAAAACTCTGATAAGGGACAAGGAGTTTTTTTATGGTAGATTTCATACGAACAATCGAATTTCTTTTTTTCTGCTCAAACTGTTCAAAAGTATCGGTATCGATCATCATCATGTATGTGTATAATTAGTTCATAATCTTACCTGGTGTATTATATGTACTTTAGTGATATACGCAGCAAATATGCAGAAGTCGTGCAAATGGATAAAGTCTTAAAAAAAAGAACGGTCCGCTGTCTCTTAACATCGATGTCTGTAGGAATGTGATGAAGATATTCCAAATCCCACCACCCTTTCGACCTACGAGCGAAATTGACTCTGAATTTGGGCGCAGACCCCAAGACTCTGGCATCTGGTAAAGTGGGTTCGATGGGTTTCCTGTGAATGTCCTTCACCTTTCACCTTTTATCGTACACAAGTGTCATTATCATCGTCTTATATCGTGATAAACGTGTATAAATAATTGTGCAGTGTTTACAATCGTAGTAACTGTTGAAGCCAACGCGCTGTTTAAAACGAGTTTCAACCTCGGACGCATGTTGGGGTTAAATAGGAATCGAATACATAGTTGCACTTATTCACAATATCTCCTCAACGTAGACATGGTCTTTGCACTTATCGATTTCCCTCTGATCAGCTGTGCTCGGAGTGAGATCTCTTTGGGGCAGTACACGGGCACGGCCTAAAAAGAAGTAGAAGTAGTAGTAGAAGTAGAAGTAGAAGTAGAAGTAGAAGTAGAAGTAGAAGTAGAAGTAGAAATAGAAGAAGTAGAAAGTAAAGGTTCGTGGTTGAAGGGTTACGTTAACAAGTTGTCCTTAAACTAAAACAAACGAAAAGATTCTGAGGTTGATAAAGGCCTATAATAAACTAATAAAGAAAGAAAAATAACTTTAGAGGCATTTCTTGTGAAGGTGTTGGATTTTAAACCATCATGCACTAGAACGATGCTTCCAAAGTTTCTTGTTTCAAATGTTCTAAACCGTGTTAAATATAGAAGCAAGCATAGCATGAACTATACAAAACACATTCATTCGTCGTGGAAATGTGGATCGTCTTGTTGTCATGACCTAAGTGCAATACATGGCTAAACATTTATCCAAACGATGCTACGGGTGGGGCCTAGACATACTTAGTTGTGTCCCAGAAGAAAAGTTGTTCCAGCGCCTGAAAACACTATTGCACTGGAAAGTATTATATCGAAATTATACATCCTATGCATGAATAGTTCTCAATATTTTTTATTTAAAATGTGTGCAAATAACATCAATAAGGATCGAGACAGATATACTGTGGAAAATGTAAAAAACGAAAAGGAGAAAAGATTCTGGAGAATTTCATTTTAATGACACGGGGACAGAACTCCGCGAGTATACTTACTGTTGCTTATACACACACGTAAGCTGTTAGACGTTTCGCCATCGCATTGAATTATAGTAGTTCCTATACTGCATCATCTAATTGTATATTGTATCGGGCCAATGAACAAAAATTACTTATCTACTTATTTACGTATTTACTTACCTACTTATTTACTTACTTAGTTACTTACTTACTTACATACTTACGAACTTACTTACTTACTTACTTACGTACTTACTTCCTCACTTATTTACGGATACATTCTTAATACGTGCAGTGAAAAATACCTATACCAAAAACAAGTATTGTTAGTGGTTCTAACATAGCGTTCTACATGTTAACAGTTAACTAACGCTAAAACTAATTTCATAAGACACAGTTACTTGTTGTACAGAGATAAAATAATATGAAAAATTATAAGCTTGAAATTAAAATTAAAAGTAAAGTTTGTACAAAGAATCTCAACAATGAATAATGATCATGCCAAAAAAGTAATTGATAAAAATGTGTTGTTGTTACAGAGTTTGAAGAACAACCGAGGGTAAATTCATTACACAAGAAAATGAATAAGTGGAATTCACTGACTATCAACAGACTTGAAATTTGTTTTCCATTTGGTAAATATCAAACGAAAAACTGGCATTATGTGCAATTGTATAAAGGAAACACATAAACGAAACATTCCAGTTAAGTAAGAAGCCGTTTCTTGCGCTCGACTTCTTTGAAAATAATTGCCATCCCCATCAGTATTTTTTTCTTCTCTGCCGGCCAAAGCTGTATCGTCACTCAGGGGCTGGGCAATGTCCTTGAGAGTGTATCAAGATGGTCGTTCACCAATATTGCCTTCCTTCAACCCTTCAAAAGGTCGGTAGATAAAGTCAACCGATAGAGTCCATTAGTTGAACTTGAGTTACCTCTGACTACTTTTTCCAATAACTTTTTCTTGTCTATTTCCAGCTTTCAATTTCCAATTTTCCGTTTCACATCACGGCAATAATAGAACAGAATGAAAGCAGAAACGAAATGGTTCCCTCAGAGAAACCTTCCTTACTTGCAACGAATTAGCCGATTTTTTATATTGTCAAATAATAAAACTTCTTTGGTTCTTTCTTGAATGTAAGAAATGAAAGTATTTTCGTTGAATTCAAAGGCTGCGATTGAATTTATCGACTCTAATACCGATGAACGTAACTCAAAGAGCTCGGAAAGTCAATTTCTGAAATGCATTTCTTTTCGAAAACTTTTCAAATGACACTTGGAAGTTAACATATTAGCCCAGGCTATATATTTATACCTAAAATAGCTTAACTCGCTATTCCTCGATGAATAGGTCAAACCAAATTGCAAACATTATTTTCTCTTATAAAGTAAATAAATTGATGTGAAAAAGAAAACTTGATTGCCTTTCAAAATTCTATGAAACTCACAAAAGGAACGATAAAAGGTAAAATTCCTCTTTCTTGCTCTTCCTCTTCCGGCCCACATAGAAAACGATTTTCTCTCTAAGTGGAAAATATGGAGCTCAGACCAATATTCAACAAGGTCGCTGGCGCGACCTTGGTCCGCGGCCTGGGGTTCCGTCGCCAGTCATTTCCGGGGCATATGTTACAAACTAATCAAATACTGACAGTGTCACTTGTTATAATTTATAAAACGACGTGAAGTAAATAAATATTTTAAAAAATTAATAGTTGAAAGAAACACATTTCGCCCTCCGAGATACCAGGGTGATGTAATATTAGCTCTAAAAGAACATCCACGAGATTAAAAATAATCTGCTGATACGATGATTCGATTACATTAATTAAAATCGTGATACACAACTCTTACAACACTATATCGACAACATTAGGATTATGATTTTATCTGTAAATGGACTTATGCCATTTACTGTAGGGCGCGATCAATTTAAAAAAAATATATATAATGGAATTGGAACGTATATAACAATAGAAGCTCATTTTCCCCAAACGTAAATAGGACCCATCATTTCTTAAAAATGAATCATATTTTAAAATATTAAAACGGTCTTCTGCTATGATTTTAAATTGCCATTTAACCAATAATAAAAACTAAAAAGTGTGATAAGATAATCATTATAAATGTTTACGCATATTGACAAAATGTAAGGATAAAATTGAATTGTACACCATTTCATTTACCGAACTACTTATAACTCCAGTCCTCCAGACAGGCTTTGTAAGTCCCTGTCTCAACTACATACTGCACTTATGGACTACTCACACTAGGAAAACGCTCTGTTTGACGCGTTGATAAACGAGCGCGTCCATATGTCCACGAACTTTCTGGCGAAAAGTTCTCAAAGCCATCGTCATTGTTCAATGAAAGTGACAAAAATGTGGAAAGGTTTGCGTTTTTACTGTTATAGTTATTACACTTCCTGCCATTGTTCAATAAAAGATCGATTGTCCATATAAATTATAGCTTGGATGTTTCGTTGTCATAGTTACTTCACTACAATTCAGCAATACAAAATTGTAATTTGTACCTACAATTCTCATCGGATCGCGTTGAAATTTGTATATTCGTGACCGGCTAGAAATTTAAAAAATGGCTATCTCACATTTTTACCGCCATTGTGTTTGGGAATAACTTTGTAATAATTAAATTGTAACTTTGTAACTTTTCAACAGATTTGTCCACAAAACTAATGACGTTAAATCCACATCGAGGCTTGTAGATGGTCCAAATTTCAAATTGATCGGACTTTTCGTTCGACCGCTATCGCGATAAAAAAAAAAACAATTTTTTTTAAACCCCGTTTAGTCACCCCTGAATAATAATTGTACGTATTATTTAGTTTTTTCTATCACACACGACTGGATTTACAATATGAATGTGTATTTTTCGTAACAATGCATAAACATTACTACAGATTGGCCATAAAGTGTAAAACCAAAAACACACTCTAAAATTGTATGAATTTTCTGTAACACGTAGCGTCGCACAAGTACTACGGCCTACACATGTGTTCATACAACGTGCACAAACAAAGACAAATAAATATAACACACACAAGGGTGAAGTGAACACCTTAAACGCAATATCCAATAATCACTTCATTAATGTTGATAGCACACTCATAGATCGTCGATTATACAAATCACATGGACAAGTCAACACGCACCCATGCACTCGCTGTGAAGACTACTGCATATGTGGACGGATTTTGTTCTCATACTGATTTTAAGAAACAACCCCCCTCACGCCACATAAATATCGGAAACCATAACGGCCACGGCCAGGCACAAATTCTGTGACACTTTCCAGATGAAATTTGATCCTTACAGTCAGCCCCACCGATTATAGCATGACCAAACCATTACGCGGACCACAAGGCATCTGTTTTCACAGCACAAGAAATTCCACACAAATGGGGGAAATTAGGACATGGCAATAATCCGTAAACGATATACCAGGAAACATAGAAATCGGTAGGCCTAACGAGTGCATCAAAAATAATCATACAATATATATCATATTGCACAATGATCATAAACTTCATGAAACAATAAATATAACAGATTTCGTAGATATTGTTCTAAGTGCGATTAAACAATTTGAATTCAGTAAAACGTAATGCTTTGATACTTTGACTTTTGGGCAAGACACGTACTACATACCAAAATTATGAAAATAATAATTATTATTGGTGAACCAATAATACTAAAAATAAAATAATTAGAATCCTGAGACACAACTCCCATAAAACAATAACGACATCATTAGGATTATGATTTTTTACCTGTTAATTGGACTTGCAAAAAGGAGAATGAATGCTATTTCTACTATATGAATTATTAATTTCTTTATGCATGTCATGTAAGGGCTGAAATTTATAATCTGATAATGTTTCTACATACTGTTGTGGCATTAGAACATAGTGACGAACAGTGTCCAGATAGGCAAAATGAATTCTATCACGGCCGCACAGTCAAAACTGCGAGCTATACGATAATTGAGGTGCATGTTCCGTTTTTTGTATAAACACATGGTAAGATTCCCCCTCCCTCTCCGCCTCTGTGAAACAGACCCCGATGTGAAACAGACCCTCATAATTCACTTACCACTAAACATGATGCCATTAACCAATAAGCTGGCAGCGTGCTTTTACAGTGAAGCCACAGTTTACTGACGTTTCGTCACACAACATATCAATTAACTTCAATTAATTAAATACATACAGGGGGAAGTCGGAAGGGTTTATCTTATATCCAACTGTCCGGTTTGAGGATCACATGGGACAAGCTAAGAAAGTGGACCGTATAAAGAAGCATACCTATAACTCGACTATTTCCTATTATACGACCTATTACAATCTTACAGATATCGGAGTAATAGGTCTTATGATAGTTGATAGGTGAAGAAGAACCTGGTTTTTCGAGACGTCCCGAAAATTATTCAAGCCGAGTGCAAGCTTCACCGAAGATATTTTTTATGCATTTAACGTTTATCTATTTCTATTTTTAGGCATCACTTTCTTATAAGCTTTTTAAAACATACATTAAGTGTTAATTGCTTCAGTTTCAATTTTTGTTTTTAATAAATGTTTTGTTATTGTTCCGGGTCGAATGGCAAGAGCTTTGGCTGTAGAGACCGATATTGTTAATGAAGGTTCTACTATCATCAAGTCGTTTGATGTTCTGGTTACGAGAGGTATGTGCATGGTTTCTTGCGAATATTAATCAGTGATACATACGAATAAATATATTCAACGTAATACAACCAATTTGATAATCGCTGTCGTATCATACGAAAGTATACCACAAAGTTGCAACTGCTCTAACTCCGGCCGTACATACAAATCTCTTGCTAATTGCGCTATCGGGTACATCCCGCAAATATTAGAAAGAAAAAATGCTACACTGTACACACTTCATAAAATCTTAGTATGTAATATAGGCCTACACTTTACAGTGTAGGCCTACACCAAATAAATACATATCTGTGTAATATTAATATCATGTTTTATTGTTTTCCGTATTACAACTTTCACGTTTTTTTTTTCAATAACAGCCATATGCATTTTGCAAGGGTAGCATCGTTGAGTAACTAACATATAATCCGGCTTTTGAAGCATGGCGACATACGGTCTGGGCCAGACATTGTTTTTGTATCACCGGACAAATCCTCGGTTTTTGCATTGCCATAATAGTAATTGGGCATCTAACAATGGAAGACTCATTTGCGTAAGTGTACTACAACAGTCATTCCACATTTTGTCCACGCACACGTAAACACGAGCATTCCACTTGTCGTTCTTTATAGCGCGAGGCTGAGCTGAGGATCGTTCAAACTAGAATTATTCATCTATCCTTCAACCAATAGCATTGCTAATTTACATACTATTACATTCCTTTAGTGACAAATGCCATGCAAAAAATCAGTAATATGGGTTGCAATCTTCAACCAGAAATAAATTCATTTATCTTGCCGAGCCCAAAATGCGGGCCAAAACTTGACCTGTTTAGTCACCCCTGGATAATATTTTATGTATTATTTTGTTTTTTTCTATCACATACGACTGGATTTACAACATGAATGCGTATTTTTCGTAACAATGCATAAACATTACTTCAGATTGGCCATAAAGTGTAAAACCAAAAACACAATTTAAAATTGAATGAATTTTCTGTAACACGTAGCGTCTCAAATACAAATGTCAGAAATGTAAATGTTACGCCATTCTAAAGTCAAAGGATTACTACAGGTCAAGTTTGAGTTTCATAATGATAACGCAAAATTAATAGCAGACATTTTTTAAAAAACCGTAGCGATGTGCAAAGTAACAAATTTTGTTGTCTTACAAAACTTGCACTTAGTGGTACTTACGCCCGGCTCAAAATATTGAGATTTACAAAACACATACGTCATTCTACTGAGATCATTATTGACAAGTTTCATTTATATTCGTTAATATCTTCTTCTTCAAATAAATACTTCTTTCTTGTCGCGCGTGAAATGCGAACGGATACATACATACATACATACATACATACATAAATCTGGTGCAAACTTATAAGGCCGCTGTCGCGCCCTAATAAGACTGGTCGCCGTCCAGCCAGGCACTTATGTGGGACGAAACGGGCGACGACCGAGAGTTCAGATTGTATGTTCACTTGCAGGTAAAAGAACTTTTGCCTAAACGGTAATGTCTGAACGGAGTGCAAGAGTGCAGCACTTACGTTCGTCTTGGGAGTCAGTCAGGCGTCGTGGGACACTTTGACCTAACACCATTGAGTACACTACTAACTATGCTACACTAACAAAGTCAATGCTATCGTGCTGACTCGCCTCAGATGTGCTGACATAATATGACGGTCAACATTATCCTTTGTTTATCAACCATCTTTTCGCCTTTATAATAATTATTGCTAAATTATATGAATGATTCTTTACAGCAAAGAAATACAAAACGAATCTAGTGTAGATCAAACATAAACGCTATGTATAATTTATCTTTGCTAAATAAATGACGATCAACGTTTTAATATTATACAAACATTATTAACTTGTTTTTAGTTACCGGTATATATTTATCCAACAACAGAATTGTATACACATTCCAGAAAACATTTAATATAATATAACCGGTATATATTTATCCAACAACAGAATTGTATACACATTCCAGAAAACATTTAATATAATATAACAAAATGTATACAAAGGAAAATAAAGAGGTAAGTCAAATTAAAAGTTCGAAAGTAAACGGTACCTCAAAACAAATGCCACCGCTTTTGTAACAAACTTATAAGCTTTTAATAAAACTCTTTGACTTGATTTTACGTTGTCATTAAACACATCAATGAGGAGGAAATGTGAATTTAGGTTTTGGGTGGATGAAATAGAACTATGTGGCACGACAGTCTTACAGAAACATTTCAATAAAAATGATGGATGATTCCAATGAATCAGGGCAATCAACCTCACTAGATAATACAATTCTTAGAAGTCACATCAATATCAAACATTTTACACCTTGAATCTATCAGAGATATTATTTGGTACATGAAAATCAGGTATACAATGTGTTTGTATGTTTTGGATATGTACCGGAAAATGTTCTTGAACTATCATAGTCGGTCAAAGAACACAAACCCTCAAACCAGAGAAAATCATGACATTTCATAATGAGTATATATAAAATTGTAAATCAATGATGAACTGTAACTTAGTCTATAACACTTGTTTGGTATGCAACTGGTAGGTAGCAAGCTGCATAAATTATTTTAAAATACTGCACGTTTACCTCTGCATTATAAGTTATATAGATAAATACCACGCAAACGACACTCTGTATGCGCGAAAATCTATTACATGCGTTCAGGGTTTATCTTATTATCTTTGCATGCAGTGTTCTTTACTCTAAAACTAGGTATTGTAAATAGATTTGTGTGCACGAATGTAGGATGTAAACAAAAATCATATATTCTCTCCCACGCTCCACGCTATCAAATCTGGTGTCGAGCAACAAGACTATCTGCAGCCGTGCAGTTGCAGTTGCATCACATCTGACTACCGACTGAGTGGAAGAACTCCGAGTTTTGGGTAACTAGAATCTCGAGTGAGGGGTAGAATATGTTTTGAATACGTCTTGGTAAACAAAAACAAAAAATTCTCTTATCCTTAGTTTGCATCAATTGTTGTCGGGTATTTCTCTTTATTTCAATCTAAACCAAATTTTAAAGTTTCGATTAAATAAGTAACACAGGAGAGAAGAGCGAGAGAGCGGAAAAGTGAGTCGATATTGCAGTTGATTTCTTTGTCGTCAGAGCAACTGAGAGCCCTTACACAGTTCGACAATTCGTGCACAGAATGCGCCGTAGTGTTGGAATCGAGCACAGCGGAACAACATCGTGGGTTCAGCGGAATGGTTGTCTCTACCTCTAGAAGATACAACATCTTGTGCTGTCTATCGTTGCTAGTAAAAACAAAATCATCAACAACGTATTCTCTTCAGCCTAGTAAAGACATTACCAATACAGTACATGGCGATGAGTGGTTATTTCTGACACAATAATAACCCACAACTTATAAGTAACGCACCTTATTCAAGTTAAATAAAACTTGCACATTTTTTTAATCCGGTATTTTTTATTTAAAGCAACAATATAAAATACTTCACAAACAGGGCAAAGCAACTGAAAAATTGCAATTGCAAAACAAAAAATAAATTCAATACCCCACTAATGGGTAAGGACAATTGATATGGGATTTTAGACCCACAGAAATTAGAAATTTTCTATATTCAATATCCAATACTAACTAATAACTCATGTCCCTCTGTTTCATATTATTATGAATCCTCCCAGCATTACAACGATATTTTATAATTATGTTGACTTTTATTTATTTTGGAAGGAATTCGGTTGAGTCAAAGTCATCATTGTCCATACAGCTCAGCTACAGATCTTCCTGTTGTAGATGGGAAATTAGTTTTTGGAAGAGTGTCAAAGACCAATGACTACACAATACATACACAAGTAAGACGATGCCCATAAATTTAAAGAAAATAATTGCTACACTTACAAGTTCGTTGTGTTTGGGCTCACCGTTGAAATAGGCCTACTGTGATGAATTATTGGCAACACGAATATATTGTGCCACTAATTCTTGTTATCAAATTATAGTTCAGATTGTATTGAATAAAAAAGAAAATACTTGAAATGGTATTGGTTTGACTTGATCACTAATCTGCCTTTATAATTGGAACAAGTGTTTGATCGTTGAATGGAACTTTGGTACATTATGGGCAGATACTGAGACAAGTTATTGTAATAAAAACACTGTAGGACTTACACAGTTAAAATATTCTTGATGTTGTTCAACATAACGTCCCGCAATATTTCGACAGCTGCTCTGCTGTCATCATCAGGCACGACTATTAAAAATTAAACATTAAAAATTATAAAAATAGTAGTACTGTATTATGCGTGCAAATTCTTTTTTCATGCAAGTTCAGCCGTAAATATAAATTACATCGAAATGCCTTTTTTAAAGCAATATTCTATTTATGACCTCTAATTATTCGGTTATCGCTATAAATCATCATGCATGGCAATTCTCGTCTAGCACACACAATTAAACTGAATATTCTGGGTAAACAAATAAACTCACTCAAAACTCCCACTATCTTTCAAGGTCACAGTGGCGCTAAGCTCAAAGACACGTACTATACCGTGTGGGACAGAAGTAATTATGTCATCTATTAGAAAAAGGATTTATAGAAACTGTTCAAGCCGCAGTTCTAAGTGCTGTACAAGAGAGCTTGAAAAATAGTGCAAGTCAAATAAATAGAATTCTAGAATTCAACTATTTCATTGAAAAATCCTTTTAAAATCCAGCTATTAGCCAGACGTGTGTAAGGTCTACGAGAGTGGATTGTTTTCATGCAAGTAGTCTAGTACCCTCGACAAGCCCATAAACCTACCAACTTAATTAAGCTTAGGGCTAAGAAGGATCGTATCGGAGTGAAGTAGCAAAGGCGGATCAAACACACCTCCGGCTCTGGCACTCTCTTTAGCTCACGCCTTGAGATAGAGGTGATCACGTGTCTATGTTGATTGATCGGTACTCGCGCACCTAGCGAGGCCGTTTTCTTGCCCCGTCTGAACGCTGCGTTGACGAGTCTTGAGCACAAGTTATTGAGGTAATGTAACCTACAAGGAAACAGTTTTCATTGGCATCATTTTGGTTGAGTGACCCGCACGGCTGTGAGGGAGGGAGGAAATGCTACCATTTACCTCCCGATGCATGCCACACTGGCTTCGTCCCTTGCATTTGAATTACGCTCCTCTGAGAAGACGCAGGAAGGTGGAGGGGTAGAGGGGAGGGGGTCGGCCATGAGTCGGGACTATTTGAAATGAGAAGAAGTAAGGAAGTAATGGAGATGGCAAGTGAGAGAGATAGAATGAAGGAGCCGGTAAGGATGCGGCAAGGATATTCAAAGGGAGAAAGAGGAAATGTATTAAGACAGTCATAAATTGTGTAGGAAGAGTAAGGTTATACAGCCAGAGTAGAAATTGAATTCGAAGATGGTTATTGCTTGTAAAGTACAGGTTTTACAAAGTAAAATGCAAAAGTACCAGTGAAACAAATGTTGTAAAGTAACTTGGTTTTATTTAAAGAACCATCCATTATAAATGAACAGAGTAACAATAATAACCTTTGACTATACACAAATAAATTTAAACTTCATTGTTCCACACGCAAAAATCTCTCACTGTGATATTAAGTGTCATTGTGTGGGTATATATATATATATATATATATATATCCTGATTGGATTATATTTTGTGACACTGGGAATCTCTGCGCTTTCCCTCAATTAAACGTGATTAACCCAACAGTAAGACTAGCCTTAGATTACACAGGCCCGTGGTCAGAAACCTGGGATCGAGTCCGAGTGGGATGGACTTTGTTAGCATTCATCTTCTGTTTATACATGTATACAGATGCACGTTCATTCGTATACACTTCCTTGGCAGTGACAGGTGAACTGCCTGGAAGCCAATGTCTTATATAAATAATTATGTGAAACACAAAAAATCTGTTCTCGGTTTTTACTTTTACAATGATATTTTATTTGTAGTTAAATTGGACGTTTCGTGGAGTTCTTCCTTCAGATTTTCAAGAGTAATGTTTGTTTTGAAAGAAACAAAACTAGAAAAATAAACTCAAAACAAAAAAAAACGGGATAAAAAAACACTGGGTACGAAGAGCTCATCATATATAATCTTGTCAGTTTGGAGTTATTTTATGCTGACTGCGCGTCATTATTCGAGAACTTGAGAGGAAAATAGTCCCTAACCCCGGAACCATCGGTGACGACGTAATTTTCTATTTGTGATGCGAGAATGGCCAAACTTCTCGCCTCCTCCTTCGTTGGTCGTCTAACCGTAGCTAACCTCCCATGATAGCTGGTTATCACGTCTTGGCCGAGAAAGCAATTGAAAAAACAACTTTTTTTTGGGACGACTGGGGATCGAGCGCAAATCCTCCAGCTTTACGAATAAAATTAAGTAGTGGATCCGTTAAGCTGGATTCAGCTTTGAAACTCTCATCATAAATATAGTTACGCGTAGTTCGTAGGCCTATAATAATAATAATTATAATAATAATAATAATAATAATAATAATAATAATAATAATAATAATAAAAATAATAATAATAATAATAATAATAATAATAAAAATAATAATAATAATAATAAAAATAATAATAATAACTATATTTGATTTATGTGTAATATAATAATCTTTGTGATATGTAAAATCTTTTTAAAATGTAATTATCTTTGTAATGTGTAAAATCTTTGTAATGTCATATTTTGTAATGTGTGGTTGCAGCACCTAAGAGGTGAGGATCACCTTTGGTGCTGTAGACTAATAATGTACCTGCCATCTGGTGATGTGATAAATAAAGATAATAATAATAATAATAATAATAATAATAATAATAATAATAATAATAATAATAATAATAATAATAATAATAATAATAATAATAATAATAATAATAATAATAATAATAATAATAATAATAATGCAGAAGGCTGCAATCCTCGGCACAACTAATATCGTGCGCAAGGTCCTCAGCCTATGAGCTACATTGTCACCACCATCTTTCGGCCGCCACCCTAGGGTGCACTCTCGCATCGTCTTGGCTCAAGAGGAGCCCGATGGTGCAAATGAGAGAAGAGAAGAAAGGAAATAACATCATAATAATAATAATAATAATAATAATAATAATAATAATAATAATAATAATAATAATAATAATAATAATAATAATAATAATAATAATAATAATAACAATAATAATAATAGCGACCGTACAGCATCAACAGTTTGGTTTGGAAAAAATAATATGGACAATGATATATTTAATTATATCTAAGTAGATTTTAATAATGTAAACACATGGAAATACTTGACATTTATGTCCGTACAACATGTTTAGGCCGGTTTTGACCGAGTTTGTATGTATTGCAACAATAAAATAACAATAATAGTAATAATAACAATATTAATAGTCAGTATAGAAGTCATTTACACAAAGCCTAAGCTAGTTTAGTTGTAGGCCTGGTAAATGGACTCAACGGGGACCTTTCGACCGCCCAAGAGCCTTCAGGTAACCTTGCGGAAAACTAGAAACGATTATAGTATATATAAGAAAAAAAGAAAAAAATAATAATAATAATAATAATAATTTTTCGTAGGAATCGATGTTGTAGGGTACACACCAGCTTTACCTGATGTGCCCCTCTTCAGGTGACTAACTATAGGAATATTAGGGTGTTTTGGATAGTTCGAAAGGAATGTCCAAGGGCTGATAGTATGACTCAATCTCAGCATTCGCCAATACGACTGAGGAAAACCTCGGAAAAAACCTTCAGTCAGGATGCCGGTAGCCGGAATCAAACCGGCGACCTCCCTAATTTATTTCGTCTTGCCTCTTACCGCTGAGCCACCTTCATCGGTGTAGGGCAATAGATATGATATGGATTATACGTTTTTGTTTGTTTTTTACTTTGAAGATAAATCCATCCTTAGACCTGAGGGTCATGTACGGATTTGTTATACACTAATACAATGGGGTAGTGCTTTACATTATTTCCAATGTTTTAATGAAATAGGTGTGGAATGCATTTAATCAAATCTTGTAATGTATTTTGTATTTGTTAAAAATATAATAATTTATTATTTTTGTGGAGACAAATACTGAACCCGTTAATTTACGACGGTTGTAGGCTATCTTCTATTACGTTTGATGGTCCAAGTTTACAAAAAGGATTCAACCTTTATGTGTGATAGTTTTTAAATATAGAAATAATAACCGGGAACTAATAAGCATGATTTTAATTAGCTCTAAATATAAATTTAATCCACCTGATAATTATCTCTCAATCACACAATTAAACTGAAAATCGGTTTGCTGTAACGAGTTATAAAACTTTTTGCTGATCCCTCGTTGGCAGTCTTCTAAATTATAACATTATAATATTGTAACAATGTCTTTCAGATAGCAGATATGTAAAACAATCAGCTTGCCAATTGCATAACATTCAAAACTATAGGTTCTTTAAACTTTTAAAATTGTATTATATTGAACTAAATTATTTTTAATCCATAACCTGTTACATAAATAAATACCTGATTATGGATTCAATTAAGCTAATATATTATAATTTCAGTTTCAGGACGATTTTACACCAAGACTGATAGCTCATATCAACGGAAAACCCGTAGTGATGTTCAGTGTGTTCAAAATGCTTCGCTACTTGTTGCACTACGACTTAGACATCGCAGTTTACAGGTATAGTAGTGGCATATTGTTGCTATATCACAGAAAATGTGACTCGAAACAAGTTTGGACTGGGAATTAAACTTTCTATTTCCGTTTTGGAAGTTAATTTAAAAACCCAGTGGCCAATGAACGACGAGCCAACATATTATGTTAACATTTCTTGGGAATGGGTGAATCGACGAGAAAATCTGCTTAAAACTGGCTCTATTCTCTTTGAAAGAGTATCGATGCCATACATAATATATAACAAAATCCACAAAGCTGTCTTGATGTGGTTACACCAAACTTTATTCCACAGATGAGCTACTAATCTTAGGATTAGCACCTAACAAACAAGGCGCATGATATAGAGAATCCAGGATTGCTGGTAGTTCTTTGAGGAAACCATGGTATGGATACGAAGTTTGGTAAAAGTAGACCATATAGTTTCAAGCAAACAAAACAAAGTGTTTGGCTTCAGGGAGAAAACTTCGCCTTCTGTACACTAGTAATACAAAATAAAATATCACCATTAAAACTCTATATTGAAGCGAGCGAGGCGAACGTTTCCATTTCCTTCAATGTCACTCGATTTGTTTTTGGTTTCCCCCGTCATTACATTTTAACAAAATCGGTCACGAAGTTAATTAAGCGAGTGAAGCGAGCGTTTCCATTCTACTTTTATGGCACTCGTTCTTTTGTTTTCTTTTACGCCTCGCGATAGTGGTCTAACGGACAGTCCGATCACGTTGAAATTTAGACCATCCACAAGCTTTGTTGTGGATTGAACGCTATTTTTAAGCTTAGCAGTACAGTTAGTCAAAATATTTACTCAAAGACAAAATGGAGGCAAATGTGGGACAGCCACAATGTATAATAAATTTCAGTCCTGTCAAAAACATTATTTTTATCGCGATCCGATAAGTATTAGAGGTACGAATTCCTTTTATTTCTGTCTATGAGTGAAGTATAACCATGAAAATGAATAATCTATGCTATAGCTTAGATTGTTGTTTGTTAATAAATATGCACATTCTTCCATTGAATAAGGCGGCAACTTTGAGAAGTTTTGCTCAGAATCTTTGTGAACGTGAACATCCTCGCTTATATAAACTCGCTTCACACAGCGTTTTTTTTTAAGATTGTGAAGCGAGCAAAGCGAGCGTTTCCATTCTAATATTATGGGACTCGTTTTTTGATGTCTCGCAAAAGCCGTTGAACGGAGAGTTCGATAAAGTTGAAATCTGCACTATCCACTGTTGGCGTGGTACGGTACGGGTGAATCTTTCAGCCAATCAGCGTGCTCCATTTACCAGCGGATGTGGTCCAACGTTCTAAGCTTCTGTGCCACGCGAGTACATCCACAACTGAAATCTAGTGTTTAGTCAAAGATTATAGAGTATTAAAGCCCTTTATAACGTTTCGTTTAGTCTTGTTATTCCACTATCGTTTTGAGAAAACCTTGAACCTTCACAACGCACAGAACTCATCCAGCAGTAGCACCCGCGGTTGTTTCAAAATGAATTCAAACAGTTTTAATACACCTTTTAATAACTAGCCTTTCATCTCCCGACATAAAAAATGTTAAGAATTTTCACAAGCGTGCTTTTACTTTATTTGCCAATAAAAAATATACATAATAAAGCACAATTTATTTTTGGTGTCACATAAATCACAAAGTATTTCCAAGAGCAATGCCTCACACGAGTTCTTTTTTTGACAATAGATAAACGAAATGGTTATTACTCAATTGTAGATGTTACAACGACAAGCAATGGTTTAATTTTTTTTTTTATAAATCCAGATGTTTGTTGTGATGTATACTGTGTATGTTATCTTTCAGAAAAAGTACTCACAACACAATTACGCGCTTATACATTATGACCATGTTATGAAATTAGATGCATTTAACATATGCCTGTGTGAGATTCTCACAGATTACCGCACACGAGCAACACGCTCGTCCTAAAAACAGCCACGTGATATGAGGGACCTATGAAATTAACCGAACTCCGTCGGGATTTACAGTCTCGTGTTAGTATCACAACTGGGACTTAAGGTTGTTTTATTTATCTTCAAATGCAGAATATAACTATCGTCATTGATTCTTATGTTTCTTGTTGTTTATGTTTGTAAACATGCCATTTATATAATTTTTTCTGCAATATATATATATATATGCGTACATGCAAACTTTGGAAAATACATTCTATCAAGATGACACAGATTCAACATGTAAACGCTAACTTTCAAGCAACGACAGTAACGTAAGTAGTATATTTTTTCACTTTCGAGACTATACCTTTCCGGTTATATATACGTAAATAAGTAAAAATATAATGAGACACAATGTACAGACTCCTAGCAAAGTTGTGTTTATTGTTAGCGTGTTTTTTCTTCTTCTGCAACCTCCGTTCCATAAGATAAATACATCGATTGGTTCGATCTTTATAATATCTCCACTTCCTTCTGCTTCTCTTGCATTTGCGATACAATCGATTACGGTTACTACTTCAACACTCTTACAACTGTGACCTGCATAATAACGACCGGATGCACAGACAAGAGAACGAATCGAATTTAATCCGAGATTATATTATTACTCACATTTAATTTCCTAAAGCAACTAGAAGATTATCGCTGTCGTAGCGATCGCATGGATCCAATCATTCACGTGAGCTGTAACAGAGCGACTTGATTTAAGGGTCAGTGAATTTCATTCCATCATTTGACCATAAAAGCGCATCACCGGATGGTACTGGACTTCGATTCCCGATGCCAGCCAAACAGGAAGAACACGACGTCCCATTAGGCACGGTAGCTTGGGGGCATTCGGCGATACGTCTTGAAAAGCTCGACCCCAAAGGACTTGGAGTCTCAAGACATGAGTTTCCACTTTGCTGCCCAAAGGCGAGACCAGCTTAGGAGTCCATCTTACTTATTACATTCCTGAAACCTCTGCATTGACAGGCAGATTACTTCGGCACCCCTGGACACTGAGATTAATTAGCTGCTCAGCTGTTAACAAGAAGAACAACGCAGCATTACGTATGACGTCATAGTCTGGGCACAGATTGAGACGATGTCAAGGCTGTCATTGTTAGTATGTTCGCCGGAATCCGAAACGAACTTAGCCAGTCAACCCTTAAAATGATAATACTTTTTAGACTGTCTCCATTCCTAACAGGGGGGGGGGGGGGGGGGGGGGGGGGAATTTACCCTGAAAATGAATCGCAAACATAAGTTATGAAGAATATAAACAGCGCGTTTCCATAAATTTCCGAATATTTTTAACATAATATTGTATGCTTCACAAGTTTAAAGAAAGAAAACCAAGCAATAGCTGTTTTAGAAACGATATTTGTAAATAAATAACTTAGGAAAGGCCTAGATTTTAAAATTGGAGTACATTTAAAATTAACAAAGTATTACAAAATCTCGTAAAAAAAAAACTTAAACTTCAATTGGACAGTTCTGTTTGAAACTAGACATGCACATACTTTCTTAAAAATACGAGATGTAACTTATAAAAATGATTCAGCGTCAATGTTTGTTAAATTAGTAATACTTACTGAAATGTTTTCGTTGAGAACTTTTAAATTGAACATGCCACACATAGATATCAATAAAACTCTTCGGATGCATCTACATAGAAAATTCAATGGGTAAATTGTCTGCTGTGAATTATCCAGCATACTAAATACAAACAATACTAACGAATACAAAGAATTTAACGAATAGAAAGAAATGTTACTAAGGGTTGATATTTAGATGGCTATGTTAAATGTCGACCGACGCCTTAAGAATTGTAAACATTATGTCATCAAGAAAGAATAACTGAATGGAATTAGGCCTATTTACAAGAAAATCCACGAATGGGCATGATTAATAAGCAGCGTTTGGATAATGCACATGACAACCTATATTTTGCTTAATAATTATTAATTATCTATGCCTTTTACACTTTTCGGCAATCATTATATCCTCAAAGATTATCACATTTATATATATTTTTTAATCTTGCACTTAAAATACACGTACAACTACCAACGACGCATACTAACTAAATTGACGATATTCCAAGCTACCTTAGTGATATTGATTTCACCATGGACCCATACATGTTCATGTGACGGCCCTCTTAGAAGATCGTCAAGGGAAGTCTTGGAGCTGTGACCAAAACAATCTTTGAATTGCCTTGGGGTGGGGGCTGAACCCACGTTTCTCAGCTCAGCGGCAGTCCAATATCACCCAGGGAATGTTCCTCCTGATGGAATTTCACATTGTGAGAAGTGTGGCATTTACCAATACAACGAATAGTTATCAACTACGCCGCATGGCAGCGGTAGCCAAGAAGTGGGTTAGTGGTCTGGCTGGGGTGTCAGATGTGTTCATCGGAATTGTGAACCCTACGCAAGTTAATCGCTCGGCCATCGGATCGGAGAGCGCCACGTACGAGAATGCGTTTCGTTTGCGATAGCATGTGTTTGCTATAACATTATGTGTTTTGTGTAAATTTGTTATTTACAAATGCTCGAGTCTTATAAGAGATGGAATACTTGAAAACTAGGTTCATATGGGTCCTTTTGACGATAAAGTTAAAACAAATCGATTCATAGGCCTACTACACGTATGTACATATCGTTTGTTGTCTTCTAAGAAATAATCATTTACAATTGTAATTGAGTGGGTTGCTCTACTTATACTTACGGCCAGAACCAGTTCCCTCATTCGCACAGGTTCCTGACATATAATCTTTGGTAGAAATCCTGAGTGATTATATTTGGTGAGCTCGGCTTATTTGGTTATGAGCATATTTGCAAAACATCTGTAAAGGTTATCATTAAATTAAGTATCTTTGCTGGAGCGAACTGTGGGTTTCCAGATTAAAGGCGAAATTAAAGGCGATTAAATAATAATATCAATATGTACGTAACCAATAAGCCCAATTTTCACTTCTTCTCTCCTAACGTTTGTAAATAGTTATCTCTGCAGAGAAATGTGTAGGTATGTCTAAGACATAAAGACACATACATACAACACTATTCTTGTGTTAAACATGCCTGTTATAAAGTATTTAAGAACTGTATAGTAGCGAAGCTGGTTATACATTTTCTTGCTGCAAATACATGCTTCCGCTGGTTCTATGGTAAACAACGTATGTCAACCACATTACCGCTACGCTGCGCTAGTGTCGGAGGGACCCAGCCGTGCGCAAGTGTTGTTCAATAGGCCTGCTATACAATTGTTTCGCTACTACTTTCATCTTAGGATGCGTCTCAAATCGATTTTTTTCGCTAGTCGACTAGTGCAGCAGACTAACCTAACAATGAGTAACAATCAATTGAAACAACAGATAATTGTTGTGTTAGTTTGCAAAGTAGGCGAAGCAGGTCAAAACCTAATACTGTGATACCTGTTTGTTTGTGTCAGACATTTTTATCTTGCCTTGAGTGTTCAGAAATCTAAATGACTAGAATACATGTGAGAAGCATAATTCTATAAAAGCTGCAAATCAAAATAAAAGATATAATTTTGGTGGTAAACATCATTTCTGTGTGAGTGAGACAGTACTGAATCATTGGACTTATTATACTACTTCCCTTTCATGTGATAATATAGAGTACATATAGGTATTCTATTTACACATATAACTCGTAGTTATTATAGCCACAATCATCTACATAAGAGGGCCTATACTGATTCGTAAATTAGGTTGATTGATTGACCAACAAACAATAAGATCAGTGCAGGCATAGGCGCCGACTACGGGGGGGCTTGGGGTCTAGCGCCCCCCCTGAAAAATGTCAGGGGGGGCGGAGCCCCCCCTGAGATTGAATCCAACGCTTAGGAAAAATACGATATTTTCTCATATTGATGCGTGAACTTATAACTTTCGTTCGAAACTCGCCAAAAAGATTAACAATCTTCAAGTAATTTCAAGATGACGATTCACAAGCCATTGAGGCCATTTTGCCAAACACGGTAATGGTGTTTCGTATCAAATCGAATCTTATTATCAAACGATTATAACGTTTTTGCAAGACGTTCACTTGACAGGCCAGGGCGATGGGGCTGAAAAAGCCAATGGATTTCTGTTAAAATATCTCCAGTTTTGAAACGTACTATTTCACGTCGTTCATGATCAGTGAAAGTCGTAATTTTCCAAAGCACTTACCTCTATTTTTAAATGGCACAACCTCAACACAATTAAAACGGCAACCGAGGTATTAGTATTACGTCGTGACGGATTTTTAGCGACTTGGGAAAAATCACTGTCGAGCTTACAAGCTTGATTTAGTAGAGCCAAACGTTTCCAGAGAAAGGAAAATACCCCATCGACTTGACGATGGCAGTGACGTTCATGGTTACCAAACGACATATCTATAAGTACTCAAGTTTGGGATCAAACTTCATCCAGTTTTCGAAATGGGTTTCAGAAAAAAGTAATCAATTACATGGCCAGAATGAAACAATTTGCAATTTGAAAGATCGTTGGAGAAAATGAAACGTTTTTTAAGGAGGATTTTGATATTTCTCTGAACTATAGCACTCCCATAGACCTCTCCAAACTTTGTGATGATGATATTTTGGGTTTTACGTCCCATATGTTTGCAACGAGGCTAATCGAGACGATGACTGGGGTATTATGATTATGAAAAAACGCCACATGACATTCATGCCCATAGGCGTGCGCAGGGGGGGGGGCAAGGGGGGCAGCGGCCGCCCCATTCGAATAGATGAACTTTTGTTTAAATAGAATTTGGCCCAGGGTATACCGTTTACGCCTGCCGATCGTAAAAGACGAGAAGAGGACCTATAGCACCTTCCTCATATTTAATATTCCTCGAACTGTCACAGTTGCTCCAACTGCCTTGCCCGTTAGACCGGGAAAAAATAGGTCCAGAATAGTGCTTGTCGTAATGGGTGACAAAAATTCTGACGCCTGACATAATGGTTCTAATCTTACCTAGTCCTAGATTGGAATGACGTTGGAATCAGCTGACCAGCCTTAACATCAACTGTTGCCTTACCGCCAAGATTTTGGCTGTGGGACTGACCACTTCCTTCACTTTGTAACGATTATATCACTGATATCCGCAAATAGTTGTGTAAAATTAACCCTTTAAACATACAACCTGTACTCCTCCGAATACGCTTAAAAACACGTTTAAAAATGCATGTCTTTAATAAATCTCCTGCGGAGCTTTTTCCATTGATCAACCTCTGCGTACGCCTATGTCCATGCCCAAGCCAGGATTCGAACCTGTAACGCAGAGACCGCGGTTTACTACCAACGCCTAATCAACCTCGGCTAACTGCACCAGCTCCAAACTTCGTTACTACTAACTGTGTCTCCAAATTTTTATGCGAGTCATTTTTTTTTTGAGCCCCCCCTGAAATGTTGACAAGTCGGCGCCTATGAGTGCAGGGAAGTGGTTATAAAGATGGTCTGTCTTACCTTTGATCTACTTAGGTCGGCGAGTGTATTCTCGCAGCTCCACTATATCGTCTGGTTACTCCGCTGCAGTATTTGAATGGTGGAAGAACCTTCTACGCTGCTTTACCATTTCACCTGTTGTGCTAAATACGAGAACCAGGTCAAACCTATTCAGAACTCAAATGACAGCGATATCTTTGACTATTCATGGTAGCAACGTCTGCGTCTTCGTTTTGATACCCATTGAAAACAAGAAACTCATGGAATATGCAAATCCATCGGCGAGGGAAACGTGGCCACAGTCGATTAGGCGTTAAAGTGATATTTCGTAACGATACGGCGTTCCATTTACAGTTTCTTTGAGATGTCATGGAAGTCTTGAAATATTTTCTATTGTTAATTTGTCCGCGTTAAACAACAAAATTATATAGATGGTTAGCTCTAGTGTAAGTATTTGCATATGTAAATTTAAATCCATCGGTATTAAACAAAAAATCAAGTATAGACTCAGTGAAGGTAAAACTGTGACAATTGTCTTTATTTTTTAACGTATTACACATATTTTTCAATGTGGCTTGCTTGTATCATTGATAATTTTAAAGATAAGAAAGGTAGTTTTTCATTCCCTTTTTGGGAATAAAGGACAATCACATCGTTTTAAAAGATATTGTATAATATGGGTAGATTTCAAAGTAAATTTCGAACAAAACTTTTAATTGCGTTTTAATATTATTGAATGTGATGCCAGATGACATTGTGATGTTTAGATTACGAATAGTTTGTACAGAGTTATAAGGATTGAGTATATAATATATAACTACCATCTTACCAGGGTTGACTACTTAGAATGCATTACGGTGCAGTGAATGGTGCATAGGGCCTGCACACTGCACCATGGCGTCTCAAAAGTAAAATCTGGCTTCGTACGTTTCTTATGCAGACATTCAGATAACCTGTTGTTGATTGGTTCAAAGCCCATAGATGGTGCTGAAGTGCTTTTTGTGGCTTGCTTGGTTGATTTTATCATATAGATTTGGCCACCATGCTATGGAACCAACCAATTTTCTCATTTTTAATGGATGGTTCCTGTTCTTTAACGCCGATGAACTTAGTTCCTGAATAACACGATTATTCTAGTGGTTTAAGCAAAGATTCCAAATCTTTGGTATAAATTCGTAGGGTTTTATTAGTACACGGTATTCTACGAAACATGCATTGTTTTTCCATAAAACTTTTAAATTCCATCAAAACAAAAGTTTTACATGGATGATACTTTTATGTTTACTAACGAATTCATATAAGACGGTTGAAATATTGGCCCCTCAACAATTTACGTGCAATGCCTGCCAGATCTCCTCCCACATTTGAACCATTGCATAGTGATACAACATGTTTCCCTCCACTATTTCCCATCGCGGTCAAGCATTAAAGCATTAAGCAAACATTAAATTAAAGCATTAAAAGCGCCGTTGTTGAGAAAATACAGATAAAAGACATTTTTTGGTCCGCATATGTATTTTTTTTTGTATGTACCGGAATATTAATGTTCTCAAACTAGAATACAGTCACAAAACGCTAACATTGAAACCAGCAAAATCATGACAAGTGCTAAATTATCTTGTTTGATTTGTTTGGTGAACAGACACATAAGTTATTTAAAAATATTCCATATTTAGTAACTAGTGAAAGATAAATGCCAGGCAAACGACATTCATGCGCGAAGCTCATATTATACAAGCTGCTTGGTGTGTAACTCCACTCTAAAAAGTAGAGATCGTAAATAGATTTTCGTGTACGCATGCATTTGGACAAAAGTCACCTCTCGCTATCAACCATTCGAGCCCAATTTGTGTAACAAGATCCTTGCTTGCACTGCATCTGAGTATCGACTCAGCGGAAGCGCTCCCAGATTTGGATCACTTGAATTTGGAGGGAGGGAAGGAACATAGTTTTAGTGCGTCATGTCATAACTTCAATTCAACCCAACGCTTCAATACCCCTGTGTACATAATCACGATAGTGTATGTTCACAAATATCACAAAAATTATATAAATCTTATCAATTATAAACTCATTTCACACAACATTCGTGCATTTCACTGTTTTCATAATAAAATTAAAATTTTTTCTTTTCTTTTCTTTTTATTTCATTACCGGAATACAATAGAAATACACAACTTGATTGGTGTACAGAATGATAATTTTCTTGACGGTTATTTTAATACAAGATAAATACATTTACAAAGTAAATGTTACACGATACTTGTTTTATATTTCATAGGCTAGTTGTTAAGCAGTGTGTGCATGTGTTTTAGTTGTACAAGTATTAGCAAATTGTACGGATAAGACCTCGACCCAGAAATGGACTCGAGGACATAGAATCCATGCGACAAAAAGTCGAGTGCAGCATTAACTTAACTTTCGTCCGTGCCAACGCTAAATATACATAAACCACTTCTCTATCTCCAGACAACGTGTTCATTTCACCTAGTATAAAGTTCGTGCCAATCGCCGTTAGGTATACAAGACTTTGATGTTGCGCAAAACGTCGTCAATATATGGGGTAGACTGAGCTCGCCTACCCTTATCTCCATCGTTTGGCAAACACTTGACACAACGTTGTGTAAGCTTATGTATGCATTACGTGCATATCTCAGATGCAGTTACAGGACAAAGGTGTTAATTATTAGCATGGTTGGCATATCCCGTGCTTGCATTTTAGATCTGATATCCTCTATCTCAGAAGAGTTGACATTATTGCATTATGACATTCGTTATCGTAAATATACTGGAAAGCTTTACGTTGGTAGAATACAAGTACAGATAAATAATTGTTGTGCTACAAGTGTGGTATTTGAATTAATTACAACACCACGAAGTGGTCAAATCGAATGTCTCAATTTACTCAAACATCTCAGTCATCTAGTTCAATGTTGTCTCTTTACTATTGTTTGCACATTGTGTTAAGGTCAGTTAGTCAATTTATGCATTAACTTACTAAAGAAAACATACGAGTTTTCAGACCCGCCCTTTTGTAAAGCTATTACTGTTAAGAAAATTGAGGGTCTGTAACGTTTTAACGCACTTTTACTTGTTCGGAAATCTTGAGGCCTAGGCCTATAAAAAAGTTTAAGCTTGGCATACATCATATTTTCCAAAACATCGTTTGGTAAATTGAGAAAAATTCAAAAAGTATTTGAAGGAACAATAAATAAATACCCGAAGCATTACTAAACGAACATGAACTGAAATAAATGCGCCCGGGAATTTAACAATTTTTTTCACTGTGATATAAAAATAACTGCTTATGAAGATATAAAATACTTATCACTAAAAAGTTGTCTGATCTTAAGAAGAGACGGAGAACGCTGAATTAAGGTCAGCATTTACTTCATTACGGTGACCTATTTACTTAATTATTAAAGGGGTCTGTCTATACCTTTATTAATTATTATTGCAGGTTTATTGATTAAACTTTTGTTCTTATTGTATATACCTCTTCAACCCGTTAGACAAGTTTCCGACGCTATTGTACACAACCTTTATTCATTAGTACGGAACAGCTTTAATAACAAAACACAACGACGACAATGACAATAAGTTGCTTTCGACCTAACATAGTAAAGCAATAACGTTGAACATCTTTTAAAGAGGCCCTTTATTCTTTTTCACAGTTCGTTTTGAGTGTTGCCAGATGGACCGGTAATTTGGATGAAGATAGCCCTGACTAAATTGCCGTTTTACTGTTCCTCTTCAGGGCAATAGATATACCGTTAGTGATACTGAAAGCGTTGTCGAACAGTTCTCATGACGGTGGTGTAGTACTGAACAATATACAACTTCGTTAATTAATGTAAACATCACATTAATAGCCACAATTCAATTCTGCATACGAATTTCAATTTTACTATAATAATTCGAATTATCCAGTGTATAACTTAATTATAAATCCGTACATTGTTACATTGTTATACGAAACGCAGTCTTATTCAGTATAATAATGATATCTTCTTGGCGGTAGCAAAACCTAATCAACAGATAAGTATAGATTAATATCATATAAGTATAGATATTAGATAAGTATAGATTAGTAAATATTATTATTATTATTATTATTATTATTATATCTTATGTACGTACTTAAATTCAAACCGTTATTTGTTGAATCGATTGATTCAATACAGTTAACATATTTTGACGTAATATTGTCTTCCTCAATACAATTGGTTTAATTTTATATGGGCCTTACTATACTTTTTCTTTGAGTCACCATAATATATTTTACAAATAACTGTGTAAACGTTATCACTGTAGTTACCTTTACTCTACAATCAAAATGTATCATCTCCCTCCACTCACGTTATTAAGCCGTGTACGGTTTTAAATAGGTATCTCTGTTCCACTCTTTTCTGTCACTGCCAGTTACTGTAGAAAAGTATTCCAATTTTGGTTTGCCTCAACAATTTCGCCTTCCACTTGAACATCAACTAACTTCATTAGGCTCGGTCTTAACCCCTGGCTAAACGTTTAGCACTGAGCTAAATTATTAAGCCCGGGGCTAAAGTTGAAAATGGGTCTTACAACGCCCGGCTAACATTTAGCGGTGGTCCAAATGTTACCCACGGCTTAAATTTCCTGGCCACTAGTCGACACCCCTGCTAAATTTTAGCGCTGGCTAAAGTTGTTGACATCTTTATAAAATATGGCGTCGTTGGCTGTCACTGTCAGTGATTCCGATGACAAATGGATAATACGTTCAACTACCTGTGACTTAAATAAGTTGTAAATGCGCCTACCCCCATAGTGTTTCTCTATACAATTCCCACTAATTTCTGATCATTTTGTATTGAGTAATTTGACAAACATCCCGTTTTGTCGCAGTTTCAAACAACCAATATGTATGTGACATTCTTTTGTTTTCTTTTGAATCCCACCTTGCCAACAGTAATGGAAAAATATTAAACCACAGCTGCCTTAGCGGTGGGCAAAATTCAGTTCATAATACCCGTCTACAGTTTAGTACCAGCCTAAATTTTAGCCCAAGGTCAAATTTAGACCGGTGCTAACGATATTTAGCCGCACGTTATAAGACTGGGCCTTACTATGTTGTGCTTGAAAACATGTTAAATATATACCACACATGTGGAAATTTCAAAATATTATACATCTTTACTGTTACCTACTATAACTTATATCGTCTAGTTATGCACTCTTGTTTTGTAGACTATTCCACCGGTAATTTTATTTGTGTGATACAACGGTCAACGTTGAAACGTCTTCGCGATTCCCTCCTTTGTCTAAAGGCTTCAAAATATCGTAACTTTCTTTGGACAGTTTTAATTAACGAATCGCGCTGCTCTTTTATTATTGGTGAGTGTGATTAAGTACCACATTGTGTCCGTTACGACGTGACACCAAGAATAAAAGATTCATGTGCATCCATTCTTCCATCTATACTTCACTTTGAAAACGACGCTGGAAAGTATTTGTGAAATCATATCGATTATTGAATGGGTATTTTAGTCCCGTCAACCGCAAGAATCTGTTCATTGATTACTTGTATCGCTATATTCATCAAAGTAATTCGTACTATCGAAAAGTGCTTTGAAGACCAAGACATCTATGCAATGATCGCATGGTGGAGTTACGGAAATCTTTTGAATAAATGTTTTCTTAAAATATCCATTTGAATTGATTAAAAAGTCCGTTTTTCCATCTTCATCAAATATCTCTAAACCAAATAGAAATTCCAATACTATGTTTGCAGTAATAGAGGCATAAAGCAACTTTAAATATCATCATCATTGTCACAATATCATATGATCATCAATAAGCCGTGAGTCGATTGTTCTCTTGGATAAATGAGATTTTGGTATAAAAGGAATTACTCAAAAAGTCACGCATTTGCCCACTTATAGCGTTACGACAGCTCAACTTGTGAACCAGGTACAACACCTCTGCTAAATGTCACACATTCCTCTTGTCCTCCAAACAAAACATGTTGATATACGCTCCCCTTTAAAACTAAAACCAGGTCTGTCTGAACAATGATAATTTGTCATCTTTTTTCTGTTTTGAAGTAAAAGAAGCAACAGGAATATTTCTATAATTGCGTTTTCCAACATTCAAGTCAAGGTCGTTGTAATTTCATAATGTGGTTGTTTTATTCACAACGAATTTCAGTTTAAAATAAAACAAGTTGATAAACACAAGAACGCTTTCCAAGGAATTTTAATAACAAACATAAACCTTTAAGTAGTATACCACCCTTGCCTTCAAAATACTTTCAAGGTTAGGAAATCGTGCTCAAATTATCCATCGAGATGGTAACCATTACTTTAATGCAACGTATTCAAAGTAAATGGGATGCGAATTTTCAATCCCAATGTTTTACATTTTAAACAGTGGCCGTGGTTTCCACAAGAACATCGTTTCAAGAGTTTCGGCTGGTTGAAAATATTTCAGCTTTAACGTTCAAACGAAACATTCGTTTTCAAGCACTTCCCTACCTTGAAACGGAATTATAAAGACATTTCTAGCAGTAAAATCCCTCCCCCGTTTCTTAAACTTAGTTTTTATTTGCATATTTAATTATTGGTTAGGTTATAATAACATATCTTCGCACACGGGCCATCAGTTAACTAACTCTACGATGACGTGTGGGCCATACATTAAAACTAAGCTTTAATAAATTCAATGTAAGTATGCATATCTCTCAATTTCACTTATAATTGGGCACAATTATTCAGTATTTATGGGTGTGTTGAAACGCCACCCTCCACGCGTCGTGATCTCTCGACTGGCGTGCGTGCTAGCGTTGGCGTTCGCGTTGGCGTTAGCGCGCTGCAATGTGTACTGATTAACGCTGATTATAGTAACATCGAACTGATAACCCTGTCTTGACGGTGATGGATAGACCCACGTGAAAGCGGATCTTAATTACATACAGACGAGATACAAATGAAACTAATCAGCAAGGTGGAGGCGAAACTTCTTGAGTTGATCACGTTTACGCTGAGTAAATGAACGAAGGAGGAAGAAGCCATTCGGGCTTTCATTCCGTGAAGAAATATTCTCATTATTGGAAGATTCGACACTAAATGTGTCAAGAGATAGCACCACTGCTGCGCAACATGGCTGACAGTTAGAGGGTAACAAACTGACAGGAGATCATGGATCCGCCTAAACATGTTATTGCGCAAAGTAAGTTTTTAACTTTATTCTGAAATATACATATATTTGAAAGCAAATAGAGCCCAAAGGAACCTCAATGAAAGAGAGGCAGTGTTAATCGGTGGCCTGTGGTTAATAAACATTATGATCAGAACATGAACTTCGGGCCTTCGGATGCTTGGTGTGTCCCCTGATCCAAAATCCCCATAATATCAAAGCCATCTTGGATACAAAATGCAACCAGCAAATATCCAGCAAAGCTGGATATTCACTGACGCAACAATATCGCTTATGTTTCTTTGGAATCGTTGCCATTCTCATATAAACACTGACAAATGACACTGACAAATGACATCCAGCGGCTTTGTTGCCCTCTAGCTATTACTTCACGATTTCGCCGCCAGAGATCATATCTGCAACATTTAGTGCCGAATACCAATATTATTTTTATTACCGAACAAAAGGCTACAACCAATATATAAAGAGGTGAAAGAAAGATTTAGTATAAGCCACGCCTACTGAAAGACAGCGAGATTTATGGAAAGACACACCCTTTCATTTTAGGGTTCCATACCGTTTTATAATAATCAAGATGAAATAAGAGGAGTCGTGAATAACCGGTGATAACAGCCCAGGCCCGAAACGTGCCATGTGAACTCAAAGCGAAGTAATGCATCTGTTTTAGGTTTTCAGTGAAATGTTTTCAGTCCCCTATTGTCGCCAAAATTATAAAATGTATTTGCGTTTTGCTTCCGGGGCAAACTAGTGTGATTACCATTTATTCCTATAATATTAAATTAATTAATTTTACTCCAATCTGCATTTCTACCAGAACATTCGAGCAAATATACACGATCACTAATGTTTTAATCTACTTAAGGAAATCAGGATCGATAGGTGAAGCTCAGTGCTAGCACAATAGGCTCTAATTTGGGAGGTAGCCGAATCGATAAGCCTACTCACTACCAGTAATCCTGACTAAATTGTAAAGGTATGCCTAGGTTTTTATCAATCACAAATATAATTATGGGATTTATTCATATCTCTTCTGAGATTCCTTCTAACTATTCCAAATACCAAAATATCGTAGCTAAATCACCCTGAAGAGGTGCAAAATTTTTACCTGAGCTGGTTTCCTACGAACTATTTTTCACATTATGAAGCTATCTATATTTCAGCATTTTTATCTCTTTAAGATACACTATTGGAAACATCCCTGCGTGAAGCGTAAAAACAGTAAACCACGTACAAAAACTACACCTTTAATAATGTTTGTTTTCTACACTATATTATAGATCCACTTTTCAAATATCGCGGTGTACCGGAACCTAACACATAAAAACTTTGACTCATTTTTTTTTTTTTTACAAATTACTCAAAGTTAGTAAGAGACATTTTTTCAAATATATTTGAATATTGTATTTTTATTAATGATTCTTATTTATTTTATTGAATATTAAATGTGCTATGTAATGTATGCGTATAACATTCGCGTGTACTGACATTGTGCATCATTTGAAAATCAGTGTTATGACACATCTGTATAGACGTTAAATGATTACGTATAGACATAACATATACAATAAAGCCAATGTGGTTGTTAGTTAGGGATTAATTATAGTGATAATGATTTCTCGAACAAAACAATTGATTTCACCGCGTGTCTATGATAAGTCAGAACACACTAGCAGTCAGTTCTCGTGATTGAGCCCTGATGAACTTAACATCTTGGCGCATTAAAATGGGCATAAAGTCGGTGATAAAATATGAAAACAAACGCTCATAGCACACTCTGACGTCACTATGTTGCGGTGTTCATTAGTAGACGCTCTTACCCATTACGCTATACACGCGAGAACCTCTAGTCAAGAGTAAACGTGTAGCTTCGCGTAAATGCAAATGTTTGTTTTGTTTGCTATTTCCTCTTTTAATCTGAAAACAAAACATGAAAGTCCCGTTTTAATTTACTGTGACAATACTCCTGAGTGTTGGCCCCGCCGGTGTTGTGGAGAGCGAGAGCGGGCGTAGATGTTGAGCGCTGAGTGGGGAGCCGTGTTGAGAGTTGTAGTCGACATGGACCGGTGACGTAGGGTCAAGAGGTCTCCTCTTCTCTACTCCACCTCCACCGTACTTGAGTCGCCGTCCACTAGGTAGCGCTGGGGCGCTGCATGGATGTGCACGGGAGAGTGAAAGAAATTGAATATTGCTATGATTAATTTGTATTTATTATTATTTCTCACTAGGGTCATCTAAGTCATTCACGAAAATTAATGTTCCAAAAACCTATTAGTTTTTATAATCATGCCTATGACTGTTACTTTGCATTATGATTATTAGTATTATTATTATTATTATTATTATTATTATTATTATTATTATTATTTATTATTATTATTATTATTATTATTATTATTATTATTTATTATTATTATTATTATTATTATTATTATTATTATTATTATTATTA
Organism: Isoperla grammatica; assembly: GCA_945910005.1. Classification (NCBI taxonomy): domain Eukaryota; kingdom Metazoa; phylum Arthropoda; class Insecta; order Plecoptera; family Perlodidae; genus Isoperla; species Isoperla grammatica. The sequence continues at coordinate 44,361,762 of OX246737.1, read as the reverse complement.
TTATTATTATTATTATTATTATTATTATTATTATTATTATTATTATTATTATTATTATTATTATTATTATTATTATTATTATTATTATTATTATTATGTTATTTCCTTTCTTCTCTTCTCTCATTTGCACCATCGGGCTCCTCTTGAGCCAAGACGATGCGAGAGTGCACCCTAGGGTGGCGGCCGAAAGATGGTGGTGACAATGTAGCTCATAGGCTGAGGACCTTGCGCACGATATTAGTTGTGCCGAGGATTGCAGCCTTTTGCATGACACGCACGTGCTTGTCCTTCAGGTGGAGCTTCTCTTTCGCAGCTGACCACTCTTCGGTATTATTATTATTATTATTATTATTATTATTATTATTATTATTATTATTATTATTATTATTATTATTATTATTATTATTATTATTATTATTATTATTATCATTATTATTTATTGTTTATTCTTGTCGCCACAAAACCACTTAATTAAAAAAGAAAAGAAAACTTAAATTTAAAAGTCTTTTGACAAGAAACGGAGTCAACGCTAGCAAACATTATGCTAAAACACTCAAAATTCTAGGAAATCTTATGCCGCGAAGACCCTTCTATTAAGTTTTCAATTCAATTAAACTAAACTAAACTAACACGTTATTATTATTATTATTATTATTATTATTATTATTATTATTACTATTATTATTATTATTATTATTATTATTATTATTATTATTATTATTATTATTTTATTGTTGCAATACATACAAACTCGGTCAAAACCGGCATAAACATGTTGTACGGACACAAATGTCAAGTATTTCCATGTGTTTACCTTATTAAAATCTACTTAGAACTACTTAATATATCTTCTTCTTCTTCTTCTTCTTCTTCTTCTTCTTCTTCTTCTTCTTCTTCTTCTTCTTCTTCTTCTTCTTCTTCTTCTTCTTCTTCTTCTTCTTCTTCTTCTTCTTCTTCTTCTTCTTCTTCTTCTTCTTCTTCTTCTTCTTCTTCTTCTTCTTCTGCTTCTCAAATGCCCACATTTGGCTATACTACTTAATATATCATTGTCCACATTATTTTTTCCAAACCGAACTGTGGATGCTATGTACGGTCGTGGCCGATTTATACTCATCCCAGCATTCGCTCTTTGTACGGTGGAAACCACGAAAACCACCATCGGGATGGAGAACTTCTTGAAGTCTTCATTCTTCTTAGTTCAAAAATTTTCGCACTATCCTACACGTGTTCAAAATAATTGCTTTTTGCATCTCGATGTATATGTTCAGTTGGAGACCAATTAGTTTAATACTGTCATGGAGTTTACGTGGAACAATGCCATTTGCTGATATAATTAACGGTATAACAGTTACATTATTCTGCTTCCACAACCTTTTTATTTCAATTGATAATTCCTTATATTTGTTTATCTTTTCCCGCCAAGTTGTCTCTACATTGTGGCATAAAGGGACGGCAACATCAATTAAAATAGTTTCTTGTTTCTTCTTGTCAATAAATATAATATCCGGTCTATTGTGATGTATGGTTTGGTCTGTAATAACTGCCCGGTCGTAATATAATTTGTAGTCTTTACTATCTAATACCTTTTCAGGCTTGTATTTGTAATACGCAGTGGTTGTGTTTATAAGTTTATACTTCATGGCTAATTTTTGATGTACAATGTTTGCAACTTGGTTATGCCTATGAAGATAATCTGTTTGACAAAGCATTTTGCACCCAGATACGATATGTTCAATTGTTTCGCCGTTCAAATTACATTTTCTACATTTATCTTCCACTGTGACGTCTTTCAGTATGTATTTTTTGTAATTGTTAGTCTTGATTACTTTATCTTGAATAGCGATCATAAATCCCTCTGTTTCGCTGAAAATGTCCCCGGACGTTAACCATTTGTTCGATGCTACCCTATCGACGCTATCCTTAAGAAGTTCTTTATAATGTCTGCTATTATTATTATTATTATTATTATTATTATTATTATTATTATTATTATTATTATTATTATTGTTATTATTATATATTATCCGAAGCTGCTTACTACTTGTTGGATATTTTTAGATGACATGACCATTTTAAATTACTTGCAACAAGCCACAATTCGTTACTTTGAAAACTTTGAATCTAATCCAACCTAATTGTTGCACGCCAAGCGGAAATGGTGGTCTACAAAAATTGTCGGTTGGCATTTTCTCCTCCAGATGCCACCACTGCCGTGGTTATTGTGTCCGAAGCTCAGGTAAGTAATGTCGAAAGCAATTACATTTATTTACGTCACCGAAGTCAACTAAATAATCGATTGAGACCATATACTGACTTGGACGCGTCTTCAACAAGAAATACGAACGTGGTCTCGTCATAAGTACAAGCGTGACGTCATTATGTGAGAAGAGATGTTTCAAACACTAGGTCGGAAAAACTGACACAACAGTCTGCTTGCTTACACTATTTATTTATTATTTTGTGAACATGGTTACCGGTATCGTTATTTGAAACAAGCAACGTAGACATTGAGTTGAAACCGAATTATAAACCAAAAGATGGATTTGAAGCGATGGAGTGATGTGACATTGTGAGATTGATTGATTGATTGATTTTGGACTTTATTTTGGGCGGGAAAAAAGAGACAGAACGCACCCCTCCTTGCGTGCCCTGATCCCCACGTGTAGTGCACGCGTCGTTCGCCAGGAGCGCCGACCAATCGCGCTCATGCGGTAGAAACGGGAACTAGCAAATCTAGTCAAGTTCTTGTTGTGCCAGCGCACTCTGTTGATGAATTTATGTCGAATCTGCTACCCAGAGTGTTATGAATCACACAGTAAATGCACATTCTTACAAAGTCGTCGTACAACAACTTTGGTAATGCTTTCGTCATCAATCAATGACGTGTTTACGGTATCGGCCAACCCGAGTAGGTACTTGAATAATAGCCACGGCCGCTGGTTGGCTGCCACTCACCCACCCGTGACGTAAGCTTTTTACCGAAGTTGTTGTACGACAACTATAACGGCTTTATCCACAAATTCAAATGTAGACACGCGTGGCGTTCGTTCATACTATGCACATGCGGGTCTTGAGCTTAGTGTAGCGGCCTAGCCTGATAGTCATTAGGCACAACCACTGTGTTATGTTCATATCAATACAAGAACTGACAATATTAATAGTAAGCTGGTGTCAATTACTTGTAGATAACCATTACCGTAAGAAGTTTGTATGTTTCCTCGGGTTTCATGATACATGTAGCATGGATCACTTTTACAGCTTGTATAATACTCTAGCACCCTAGTGTGACTGATGATGTACTCGACTAACTTTCAATGGGTGCTCTAACAATTTAAACAACAAAAATAGAATACCATATACAAGGATGACATAAAAACCGTCGCACTTCGAATTGAACTCACCATTATTCGACAGTAAAAAAGATTAATGGAGGGAATATGAGTTCTGGGTAAATTGATGTTTATTTTGGAAATAAACCTAAGTAATCCCATCATACGCACCGTTGGATTCGTAGATATTCTAGAAGTTCGCTGATATAATAATATCTCGTAACAATATTGATGTATCATGAATTACTTTCTGGCAAACTATTCTACTCAAACCAGCCATAAGAAAACTTTTACGAAAAATATAGTATTGAAAAAGAATTACTTGTAGTTTTCTCCAAGAGAGCATTTCTCTAAAGAATGTTTCTGCAGTTAGTAATGAATAATTTTCCTACACTGCTTAACACTTTACTTCGTCAACTGTGCAACATACATAGATGTGTATCTAATTCTAGTTGAGTGCAATATCACTTCGGGTATGTAAGCCAAAAGATCTGGAAGATCGGAAATCTAAAATTAATATTATAGAATATGTATTTTACATGTCACACAAGCTCCCCCATGAACACTGTTACAGGTATGCTTTATTGTTTGTACTGTTTGTAGTGTTTGGAGGGTAGTGCGCTGTGGGATTTTGAGTATGGGAGTGGGAGAGAGGATGGTATTCAATCAATTGTACCGAAATGAGCTGACAGGCTTATCTTTCACTGAATCATTTGCATACAAACAAGCGGTTCATACAAACAATACCGCAGTTTACTCACACTAAGGTTCAGACTTTACAAACACATAAACGCAGCATCTCTGAAATATCATTGACGCACGTTAGTCAATAGTCACAACAGGTCACAAGACGTTGAAAACAATAACTATACAGGGATTGTTATTGGCAATTTTTTTAAATATAGTTATTATTTCTTTCTTAGATTGAAATTTGAGAACCACCTAGTAAAAATTCCAGTTTTCCATTTTATATTTTACCCTGTGGGTGTTGAAATTTTGAATACCGTGGTTTGATAAACCTCGTAAGTTATAGCTATGATTTTGTCGCTTCTTTAAATTTCATGTTCTGAAAAAATCCAATTTACTTGTATGCAAATGTTTAGATTTAAATGAAAACACTTTTCGTCCAACATACTGTTTATTTCTTTCTTGTATTATTATGAGCCTAATTTTCGATCATTATTTCTAATTTTGCTTTCTTGTTTGTCTCCCTTTTCGATGTAATAAATTTCTTTGTTTAACGGGGGCCCCTGTTTTATTTAACCGACAAACTTTATCAAACAATATCATGGATGATACGTGATTATGAAAAATGAAAGTACAGCTTGAAAGAACGTTCATATTATACAATAGAAAAGATAAATTATGTTGTTCGTATTTACTCATTAATATATGCACATCTAGCTTATTTTCAACTTTTTCTAAATCGTGATTCGTTTCTAGGATAATAATTTAATTTCACACTGGTTAGACATTGTAAGTATTCTTTACCAAATAAATATTGAAATATTCTACCCAGTTTTCTCTAATAGTTTTTATTCAAACTCATTTTTCATCCTCTTACAGACATCGCATCGATAGCATCGTTGCATTCGTGATAACGTGAAGCAACAAGTAAATATTGCCAATAGATTCGGTGTGCAGGTACAGATGATATAGCCAAGGTGCCAAAGTGCGTTCAATTACTCAACATCAAGCGTTTTACATGTTGCCAAGAGAGGAAACATGCAAACACGAGGGAATGTTGGCTCATCCTTGTTGCTGGGATAGACGCATTGTAGAGTTATGTAATGTGCGCATTTTCTATGGCAATAGTGATACAAAAGACAATGGTGAATGACCATTAGTTGTTTGTTTTTAAACAATATTGTGACCCCACACTACAACATTACGGCCAAAGAAATGACAATTGAAAACGTATAAGGATCTTATCTCTAAATAGGCTACACAATATGCAATATTATTGCTTGGGTACAAAACTAATGCCAGTGGTATTTGGGGCAGGTAGAATATAGTTTGTTTGGACATCATTGAGTTTATGAGTGCTAGAACAACCGACGACTGCGATTCTAGGTGATGCCCCATGTTTTTATTCCAAGGAAATCACCACTTTAGAAAATAACTTGTGTTTTCGTATTGTCAGATCAATTTTGTATCGTGGGTCTTTTCTGGAGAATTTTAAAGGTTCACTATCTCATTATAACTAATTATGATTGGTGCATGATACAAATATCGTAACAGCGTCGTATACAAAAAACATGAGCATATACATATTTTCTATTTTCTAACACTTGGACGGTAAAGCTTGTACGTGATAGAGAACAGATAGTAAAGCTATTCGTATAATATCACTAAGAGCTGGGGAATAATCTGTCTGGTACCCTGGGTTTGTCTTATGCGTCCCCTGGGCTCACCGTTCCAACTATCAGCTCGACCTGGGAGAACTACAGCATCGGTCGTTGACGATATAATGAGAGATAGTAATAAAACGAGTTTCGTATTTTATGAAAGGGGTTAATTAAAAATCTGTAGAAATGATTTATTCGACGGTCTGCGAACTCGAACTTTCTAGTAACAATCTTTATCTTTGTGTTAAAAATGTATTCATAGTATTACAATACTGGGCCTGGCTTCACAAAGATGCCTAACTCTAAGTTTTCTTGCAAATCGTAGCTAGATAAATCAAGGCAAATCATCTATGGGTATTATTACACATTCACAAATCAAATATTAGTTAAATTGTTGATATATTACTATATTTTATCTTTAGGACATTGAAGAACGACATACGCGTGATTTATATCACTAAGATTTGCCTAAACTAGGACGGCTTAGCAGTATGCACCTTTGTGAATCTGGACCCTGGTATCTAACATATTACCATTTGAACTCAGCCCCATCACAACATCTTACCGGTTCTATGTACAGCAATAAAACATACAATGTGATGCCCCCGTGCTGCTTATATATAATATATATATGGTAGTATTCACTTTTCACTATCTACTATTCCGAAACCACTGTTACTGTTACAGGGTAAGATATATGAATAATTTTAACTTTTTGGTCAAAAGACTTAAAAATTTACGAGAAGGCAATAAAGAGCTTTATATTGAATATTATTACTGGTTTAGAAGTTTTTAGTGGTAATTGGTAAAAGTATTTTGTAGGGGTGACAAAACGAAAAAATTATCTCTTTTTACTGTAGCAACACTTAAAGAGCTTACACATTTGGAGAAAGAGGGAACATGACAGCCCTAGAGTACGAAGTCCAATGGCATAATGCCAAACATCCCAACAACCCACTGAGAATGCGACATACATACATATCTATTGTATACGAAATATAATACAAATAAGTGTACTAGAATAATGGGAAAAAATTGTGTAAAAGAGGTGTGGCATTATACAAAAGCAGTGGTGTTCATATTTGGAAGAGAAGTATTCCTAGGCAAGTTAAAGCCCTTTTTGTCCACCAAGTCAAATCAATGTTTAATTGTACGAATTAGGACAGCCATGCGACGACTGCATCACAGCATGGGATGTTGCAAATACACTGCATCTGAAGTAGACTGTGAATTTGTAGTTAATTCGGTCTGCACTTCAGCACTCGTGCTCTTTACTCTTTACTCTTTGCTCTTTGCTCTTTGCTTTGATAGTGAGTCGTTGAATTACTTGCTGAACGCAAATTAGCTAACAGCGTCAGTTTGTGAACACATAGATTAAAAGTCAACTCGTAATTTATTAGTTAATTTTAACTTAATTATTTCCTTCGGATGTTAGAGGTTACATTGGAAAAACAATATAAAAAGTATAATTAAGGTGATAGTGTTATGATCATTCATGATATAAAATGTATTGTTATTAAGTATTAACATACACTATGCCAATTAAGAAAATACTAGTTACTGGAACTTCTGTTCGAAGGATATTTTTGTTTGTATTTCTATATATATATATATATATATATTGCACAAATGATAAATAATATGATTAAACTAGTGTAATTATAACAGATAGGTTAATTGCTACTAATGCTGAACTGTGTACGTAATATGCATCATCTTTCGTAATAGTCTCCTATTGTTGTATTTGTAGCAAATGATGCAATTAAAATACGGTTGTTTTAGACGAAATTATTTATGAGCCCTGACATCTTGAGATTTGACGCCATTAAAGTGCCCCTGCCAATTAATTCCACCAGCTAGTATTCTTACCAATATTGTTTTATATTTTTGATAAAAACAACACGGCCACTATAAGCCACGAAAAACGAAAAATCGTACCAAGGTCTTCTTCACTTTAATGACGGTCAACTAAAACAACCGTAAATGACACAATGTGAAATAATCTTTATTGCAAACCAAAGAACTTAAAATGCATTATGAGATAAAAATAAAGGTCTCCCTATCAGCGCCAAACGTGTCATATGGTGTTGCATTTTACAACATTGATGGGCGTTTTGGTGCAATTACGAACTGAGACGCAGTGCTGATTATCAATGAGGTTACCGATTTAACAATGATACAAAACTAGCATAAGACTAATGCAGTGAATAAAGGCAAGCTATCAGTTTCTGGCTGTACAAGAAAGAAAGAAATAAAGAACAGCAAGAGTGTTAGCTTTTTATGTGTCAATAACTCCCGTTTACTCGCAATTGTCTACGAACTATCCAAAATCGATATCTTTAGTAAACTATTTTCAATTTACAATATCTTCTAGATAGAAATTAAATAGTAAGTATCTTAACTGTTCGTATGGGAGTTAAAACTGCATCAATTTCATGAGTGAATAAAATATTTGATCAGTGTGTACCTTCGCAAAACTTGAGCAGAATATAGAATGGAGTGGAACATTGCTTCAATGTATGCAGGCATATCTTATCTAGAACTTAACATTTTCAAATAACATTGTTTAAGGACTTGGAAAGTGGAACAATGACGCTTATCTTAAGTCCGATTCATAACTATACACATTACTTTACCCTCGATTAGAATCGGACGTCATTCGCTCCGCAAACCGCAACAATCCAGTATACGTTATAGTGTTCTACGGGGACTATTTTTGCTTTCATTATTGAACATGCACTGTGTGTGTGTCCCTGCATAATCACAACATATCCTTGGTTTGATATTAGATTAGTAACGACGCTAAAAAGGTGTTGGTTCGATTCCCCCTCCGGGCTAAAGTGATTGAAGACAATATTTCCCTTAGAAATGTTGCAACTCGGATTAGGAACCTAAACCCTACTTTAGTAAGCATGGGTTTCAGCTTACTCCGTCTTCACATTTTGAACATGAGACACGATTGAAGTCTCTTTGAAGTATAGAGAGAGGTAGCTCGTCGGTAAGACTCGAAACTAATTCGGGAGATCTCCAGTTCGATTTCGGCCACCGGCAATCCTGAGGTTTTCCTCGAGCGTAATGCCAAATTCTCGGCTTGAGTCCTACTAAAGACATCGGGCATTCTTTCCCAAGCATCCAAACAGGTAACGCCGCGCTGGTGTACACACTATAACAGTATTCCTAAGAGACATTATTATTGTTGTAGATTGATAATATTTTACATTTCGAATTCGCAATAAAAATAATGATAGCAATAATAACATGAACGCTTCATAAAGCAAAATCACCTCCCGCTCTCGCGCGCTGTGAAGTAAAACCTTTACCGTTTTACACCGGTTATCTCGCTTCGTGTCTTCGCTTTGAGTTTGAGGTTATCTTATCCCATCTCGCGTGCAAATTTTAGCAAACAGGAATGCTTTCAAGAGGTTGATTATTTTCAGTTACGTACGATTAGAGATCTGCTGACTGAAAACAGCGCTGGCTCACGCGATGCCCGACATCCCGCTAATAACAAGCCAGATGAAGGTAGCTTAAACCCACCTGCAAGGTAGATATGGCGCGTTAATCCTGACAGTATGACGGTAGCGTTGATCTTGTTTACATGCCTAACGCACGTTTCTAATAGGTCTGAAACAGAGCGGTTGCCTAAGTAAGATAAGTACTCGGGTTACGCTGGCCCCCCCCTCAATGAGGCATTCACTACGTATAGATAGGCGCGTGTTCAGTAGAAGCCCCGCTAGGGTCGCTAGCTGTAAAGTCGTATTGCCGCTGTTAGGGCGATCGTGTGCCACAAGTGTTTCTGCTTGAATGACGCTAGGATCGTTTTTGCCAACACCGAGGGCTTTTATCTAGACGAGAAAAATATGTATCTTTGTGGTTTGGCAACACAGAATAACTTGCAAGCAGCGAAGGTAGTATATTTTATTTAATATGTTCAGATATGGAGGTATCAATGGGACTATTTTAAGCCTTTTATAACTCCCTTAAAGAGGGTTAACCTTTATAATCAATTCGTACTCCCATGAGCAAACCAGCTGGCGTGAGGGAAATGTGCAAGCATGGTCTCCGTTCCTCTGGGTATTTGGTGGTGAAAACGACTTGGCGAACTTTACGTACTTTTGTATAGTTCGATATTGATTTGTAATATTATAGTAATTTAATTTCAAAATGTGAACAGTGATTTCAAAATATAATTACGTGTCACAGTATTAATAATGATTGACATGCGGTAATAGTAAAATACAATTGTTGCTATCGAACTGTTGATGATACATGACGCTACTGGTACTCACAATATTATGCCACATTAACTCATATTAATATTGTAGTCAATAAATAGTTTTCCCGACACCGCACTGTATGCCATTTTACTACGATACAAACAAAACAAGAGAATATAAGCACAGAAAAATACAAATAACAAACATTAATACAAAAAATATTTACAGATACAGTGCACGTCTGATCTATAAACAAATAATTTAATAAGAAGGCCAGTGATAGACTCAGAATGGTAAGCAGTAATGTCAAAACTCAAAAGAATGAAGTAAAGCGTTATACGGGGAACGAATAGAAGATAACATAACATATTGATAAAACATGATCTCCATTATAATATATATAAATATAAAATATGATGTCCAAGAAATTATTCAGACATGGAAAGGGAAGGTGCATAAGAAAATTACCACTGAATTAAAAGAAATCCTATTTTACATTATTACACAAAACAATAAGGCAATAATGGAGGTGATGAACGGTGAACGGTGAAAGATGTGCACAACATAACGTGGGATGAAGTTTAAAAGGAGTGGATGCATTTTCATATTTTCTTGCAATGGTGGATTGCATAATTTGGTACAGGTACTAGAAAACAATAAATCGTCTACATCGCAATGAGCTTTCAACTGGTTCTATGCAGTTAATAGGTTTCCAAGTTGAAAAGAATGCACGATGTGATCGTTACACTTTACCACCCTTTATTTAGTGATTCCTTTGTGTGCAGACGTCGATAAGAACGTCGACCATACTTTGCGACCCCTATTCGAGTCCGACTATCGATCTTTGTGGCGCGGACTTCTAAGTGGTATTTGAAACTGACCTTCAAATTGGAGTGTAAGAGAGAGAGAGAGAGAGAGAGAGAGAGAGAGAGAGAGAGAGAGAGAGAGAGAGAGAACAGGGACAATACCGCAACGTACGATGTCAATGGGCCGGCAAGAGACAGACCTTCATACCCATGTGACCCGAAGTTAGTTAGTCAAATTGTAAAATTAACAGACAGTTACAAGCGGACTTATCATATTAATTCACAAAATCCACAGAGACCGTTTCAAGCGAGGATGTGGGAGTTAGGGGCTGCTGTGGTAATAATTTGAAAACACTCACTCGAACATTTTACATATCGTAAGCACGTCGAAGCGGGAGGTCAAATTAGGTACAAGGACTTTGCTATGTTATTTCAGAGTTGTTAGTATATATTGCATCACACACACGTTTCATAGCAACAATATTCCATCCCGTAATGAAATTAAAGTTATAACATAGTTTTCATAGCTCGTAAAGTCGAATTACGCCATTTTGTAAACTATTTAAATCCAATTTAATTCATCGGCCATGTATGCAGTGCTAGCTGATTTCTCCCGGGTAACTCTTCGATAAATCGATAAGGTGAAACCACATGCCATTAATCTGGTCCGTTCCGGTGGCTTTTAAAGAAGCTAGGAGCGTTTGTACCTAAAGAAGCAACAGTTCAATAATCGATTGCCAATAATCCCTCCATCATTTTCAATACGCTGTAAAACGTAAAGAGCTCTAGTAGCGTATCTAAGAACTATAGTCGATCTTGGAACTTCTTGTCAGATTCAGCGTGGAGTGGTTTATGTAACAGTTACTCGATAGTTTCAAGTCGACTTTCTTAAAAACAATATTTATCATTTCAAATCTAAAACTAAGATCTGGTTGTCTTGTGCGTTAAAACGTTGCAAATCACATCTCACTTCGCAGGAAATTCACTCAAGTAATGCCGAAAGTACCTTTTATGTATACAATATAGTGGAGGACCAGTTAACATAAAGTTGACATCAGTTTTCATTTATTCCCTCATTGGGATTGGTTAAGATAAGTCGATGTTATTTATGCTAAATATGCGGTACAGTACCCTTAATAAACAGTTCCGGAACGATTTAAGGTGTTCGAACAGATAAACTTAGAGTTAACTCCAACGTATGTTCCACGTTTTCATACGAGGTATCAAATTCTATAGACAACCATAATTTGTATAGTTAACATTCCACACATTGTACAATATAAGGTTTTAGATATGGGTGGTGCTTAATTGAAGATAAAATGTTTAAGTGCACTGCAAGAATAGGAATAACCTTGGGACCACTATAAATATCTAAATTATGTAACAACAAACTTGGAGACAGCAAGACATCAGCATGGTATAGTATAGATAGACTATAGACGGACTAACATTAAGTGCATGGCGACAGTTGCACCACGTGTATTTTCATATGAACTACATTAATAATTAAATGAGAAATGTTTATACTATTATAAGTAAAAAATTGTTCGGACAAACACGGTTAAAGACATTCACGCACTACTCGCCGCGTTATATTTCGGCGACATCCGTCGCCATCCTCAGACGCGAGGCAACTTGTCTGAGGATGGCGACGGACGTCGCCGAAATATAACGCGGTGAGTAGTGCGTGAATGTTTTTAACCGTTTTTGTACGAACAATTTGTTACCATCTTCCGGTTAATGAGTCCTGGTGTGTGTGATTATACTATTGATATAAGTATGTAAACGGTCTTGGTACTTACTCCATACATGAACTTACTTACATATTTAGTAAGCTTATAACTTGTTTTCACCATGACAACCAGGATTGGGTACCAGGATTCCCAATGGTTGTTGCCATAGGGAAAATAACTTAGTAGACTTCTAACTTCTGGTAGGGCCACCCTAGCCGGACTGGTCGAGGTGGAGAAGTCAGACAAAGTGCAGTCCACACTCCAATCATCTTTCCTCCCCTTTCCGCACGCTCCCTCCTACCTGCCCTTTTCCTCCAAACAGCCCCATATTTCATCTTCATGTATCACCCACTCATTGTCTCGATTAGCCTCGTTGCAGAAATATGAGACGTTAAGCCCAAATAAAACAAAAATATTGCGCAGAGTTTCATAATACCGGACATAAGAAATAAGTAGCAACAAATGCGACCCTATACCGATTCCAATACTAACGGCGATGAATACATGTTTTTAGTTTTTACGAAACACTAACTGAAAATGAAGACAATGTGGCCCACAGTGGTCACGAATCTTTGGTGTTATAAGGTAAAATATTAAATAATTTTACATTTCACACACACGGTGTGCCCTTAAAAAAATGCCTACTAATGCGTATTCCCGAAACTATGAAACTAACAACTGTCTCAAATCATCAAATATTGTGTAGCGTATTTGAAATACTATCGCGATTTGCAACACCGTCACAAATTCTACTCTCTTTATATCATTGTAATTTATTCCTGTACGAGAGTTTGGTTCGGTTACAAGTTCGAGGTAGGTCAGTATTTTCCCTAAATATGATACATACTCTAAGCTTATATGAAACATTAATATAAAATCATATAACACACATATTCTAAATTACGTCGAGTAAATTTGACATCACTGTTTAAACCAAAACACATTCAAATGAACCGTTTAAACACAACTCATCACTTTAGCTCCCACCGTTCACACCCTCATGTATAAGTGATGCTAGCAAATAATGCATACATACATAATGTCCATGCAAGTAGAAACTAACTGTTGAACTCTTGAGCAAATACAGATCATGTGTTTACATTTCACGGGGAAACGTGTCTACAATTCATTGCACTACAAGAGCCAACAGCGTTGACGGGCTGCCGACTTCCTAGTTTAGCCATTGTTTTTTGACAGGTCTAGACAAACGTAAACTCTTGCTTCAGCCAAGTAGACTACACCCTAAAACATGTAGAGGTCTACCATGATCTAATACGGTGGCTCTGCAGTAGCTTTTACATTAAATAAATAAATACTATCGACAATGTGTGCGCCGATGACTCTTAACATCCAAGATCATTCAAGCTGCCTCCACTAACTTTTGCGACGCTAACTAGTCCATCTGTTCAGTAGGAATGTAGGATGTCCTTGTTTAGGGTGTGTTCCAACTTGATATTCGCCTGCTAACCACTAACCACTAACCACTAACCTGCTACACACTAAACGCTAACAGCTTTGGGCACGCTACCTAGTATGCTAATACTAAGTTTAATGTTATTAATCATCTAATGTAAATAAATACGATAATAATACTGCCACTCACTGGTTGGGTATTTTCCTAACCTTAAAGTATCATCTGTGATGGCTGGTATCAACCATCTTGGTTTAGTGGGTCAATTGGTGTCGTAGTGTACACTTTCGGCCACTACCCACTAACCACTAGCCAAATAAGAAGCATTGGTCGCCTGCTTGTGACGTCACTTCCTTTCGATTAGTATGACTAAGCTTAGTCCACTACGAAAAACGTCAAGTTGGAACACACCCTTAGTATGGTACTCTCTATGCCTAGGTTCGCCACGTCACTGGCAGACTACACTATACCTCTATGGTAAGCGTACTGCTGTTTAGCAGTGGACTAGGCCTAGGTTTGCCACGTCACTGGCAGACTACACTACCTCTTATCTATGGTAAGCGTTCTACTGTGGACTAGGTGACGGCGAGATCTGGGTAAAGGAAAGATATCGTCTACTCATGGATTGGGGTCTATATGGGTGGCTGTGTAAACTGGCGAGGTAAAACGGTTTTGCCAAGTTCTGTGTTCATTTGGTTTACTTTACCGACGGGTCAACTCAACGATCAACAGGTAAAGGGCAGGTTGACAGGATGAAGGATGTTCTAACACATTGTTGCCAGTTGGCTTTTGAATAGACAGATTACCTAGTCTCAATATATGTAGTCATGAATCGGTTTCCATCGAGAAACTTTAGACACTTTGTTACCGAATTGAAGCGGTGACCATCAATCCAACCCCCGTATACATAACCAGGCAGCCCCGTGTTTAACACGATTATTTCAAGCAAGAGGCTCCGAGAAAGCAACGTATGTGAACAGTCGGAGAAGGTAAACATTTAGAGTAGCACTTGCGTAGACTTTTCTATAGTACAAAATATATATTGACTATTCGAGGTGGTCGTTCAATGCATAAATGATGATCGCTTATCACAAGATCATTGTATAGAATTGTGACATGATAAGATTACTATTAATACATTCATTATTATTAATTATTTGCATAATCAAATGTGATAAGAATAACGAATGGGGAAAATCCAAACATTTTGTTCTATAAGAGCCAATGGAATGCAAAACATTGTGTATGTTGGTGGATTGTCCACTCTCCACATGTATTGAATGCTACAGTTATCTTCTATATGAGCACCTCTTCGGATTTGTCCGTGGATTCCAATAGCCCATGAAAGCACCAAGGTACAAGCGGGTTGCAAATATAACTCTGAAATTGCGTATTATACCTAGTTCGATTCCGGCCTCCGAAAATCCTGACTGAAGGTTTTTCCGAGATTTTCTTCAGTTGTAAAAATGAATGCTTTGTTAAATCTAACAGCCCTCGGGCATTCCTTCCCAACTATCAAAACACCCTAACATAGTTACTAAGTCCCCTGAAGAGGGGCAGAACAGGTGTGCACCCTATAAAAGGTATTTGTACAAAAAAATATTAATTATTATTACACGAGAGATGGATGACGAACTGTGGCTCTAGCGCGTTATCTAGCGAGGGAGTGTGGGGAGGTGGAGGGGGGGGGGGGAGGGGGGGAGCTCTCTCTAGATCAGATAAGTGTGCAGTAAGACAGAGGGGTGCAGTGACGTGTGGCTGTCGAGTACAGAGATATAAACGTCAAGTGCGGTGAGGGGAATTATGTTATATATTACGAGTAAGGTTGGCGCGAACAGTACTGAGACACTGTTATAGTGTTCGCACCAGGTTCCTTACATGTTAACATATTTTATACATAACAATGTATTTAGTTTCACATTTTCGTTATCTATTGATTATGATTATGTTATATTGATTATTTCGTTTTGGCTTCCCGGCTCATATTTTGACAACAATGCTAATCGAGAAAACGAATGGGTGATCGAATGATGATGTTTGAATATGACAAAACTTACTTGAAATAATGCCTAAGCCAGTATTTAACCTAGAATGCACTTAAAACATATTACCGGATCAATGTCTGATTAAACACTTTTACTATACCACAACAGCAGATATGAGTTTTAAAACAATAAATGCTTCCCGTTGGAAACAAAGACCCAGCCCCCTCTTATAACTACAAATAAAGGGAATAACCATTAAAAAGATGTTAACATTAGTTTTAGTAGTTTAAAATAAAACTTTGGACTTGTAGATCAAAATGAAGGTAGTTAGTAGATATAGTTGAGAAACCGTAAGAATGACGGCCCCTCCTTATCCCCACCACTGCTACTCGACCCCCCTCAACTCCAAGAAACAACAAACTGAACAACTGAAACAAACTGATTTTCAGTTCATTTTGTTAGGTTGTCACGGAGTTGAGGGGGGTCGGGTAGCTGTGGTGGGGATAACGAGGGGACCGTCATTCTTACAGTTTCTCAACTATACATAGAAGTGCTTCATTTTAGTTTTTGTCCACATGGTTTGTATCTACTCTCAAACAATGTATAGGTACAACCATCACATCACCGACTGTACTTAGAAAATTTAATCAGAGCCAAAGATGAGCACCAATTGGCAAGCGGATTGTCTTGCAATCTCTGGGAGTCCCATGTTCTATTGTGTTGGCTGTGCGTTACGCGCGTCGCAACATCCCCAGTAATCCTTTACGTCCTGCGCGGCAGACTTAGCATATGATGAATATCTTTGTGCTACCGCTGATGTAGGATCATCATGATGCGGCAACACCGCTCGGTGTACACTCGTTGTAAATCACGTCAACAACAACGGATAGTCCTAATTTTAATACAATGCGAAATGAACGCGTTTATGTTTTTTTTTTGTAATATCTTGAGAACGCTACACAAATGTAGATGTGGTTTTGTTAAAATTGAATTAATGTAATGTTAAGGTCGTTATTTTGGTTTCATATACTTTTTTAATATTGATCTTGAAGTGACTATCGTATTGAGTACAATATTTCAAGTTACTCATGCAGTCTAGACGTCTGAAATCTCGTTAAGGTCATTCACTCCTTCTTACAATATTATGAAATGTCAATATAGTATGATGAAAAAGTTTATTTCGCACGGGAGTTAATATACCTTTTTCAGAATTGATCTAGAACCCTTAGATAGAACTAATCACGATCACGGCTCCCTAGATATACTGGACCCAAGATTACTTTGCTTTTGCTTTCGTCACATCCGGAGCCGTCGTAGCCAACCAGTGAACCGCCCGAGACACACTCGCGCCAATACCGATCGCTGATTGGCTACGAACCAGTCGCCTGTGACGAAAGCATGTGTAAGGTAGTCTTGGGACAACTATATGCATTGACAACAATACACGACAATGAAAAATGCACCTTAACATAACTATCAAGGACCCTTAGATAGAGCTAAGCACGGCTTTCTAGATCAATTCTGAAAATCATCTTTTGGGACTATCACTTCGTCTAAAACGCTGATGCATCTATTTTGTTTATTATTTTATTACAAATCTATAGTTTTACAACCATATAAAATAAAATTAATGAAGTCACAAATTATGCTAGACAGTAATTTAAAAACCGAACAAATGTAGGTCTACATTATTTTTCTCAGCGAAACAGACACATAGTGTACCAACATATTATTCATATCAAATATTTAAAAAATCAACATTTTACGAATAATTTTATTTAGAAAACTATTCAATAAAAATTAACACGTAGTTGAATATGTCGTGAGCAATTGGGTGATTCATACATTTTTGACCACGTTACCCCCGGTCGTGACGTCAGATCATTTTGTACACATGTTAGGACCTACGAGACGGCGAGATCTTCCAGGCGCCCAGATCAGCCAGACATCGTGGTCCCTTAGAGTTACGCTAGAGTCAAACCCATGACCTTCGAAGCAACTTCCTACTCGTTTCCCGCCTCTTGGAATTCATAGTCGTCCCCCACACCTAGGTGCACCCATTGTTGCCGAGGTAACAGTTTCGTGTATGATATTTCCCATATAGAAAACAAATCAATAGCAACAACCAACAATGAGTGCCCCTAGGTGTAGGGGATGATATGAATTCCAACTTTAAAGTTGGAACTCATAGTCGTTCCCTACACCTAGGGCACCCATTGTTGCTATCGAACCAACAATCAATACCTTGGATGATAAAGGCGGGTTCACACAAAATGACTAAGACTAACGATTAGTGTTTAAGACTAACGATTTAAGGTTTAACAGGGTTGAAGTATACGATTTATGTTTAAGCGTTAACAAACTGTTATAGTGATTAGTGTTCAAGAACAGTGATTAAGAAAGTTGATTTTTGATTGTTGGCATTGTTGAAATACATTTGGGGATGGATGTTTCCGAGTACGTTGTTTTCCCAAGGCTTAATCACTCTATTATTAGTCTTAGTCCATAGTCATTCTGTCTGAACGCGCCTTAATTAATGAAGTCCAAAAACAATGGCTCGGTTTTGTTCTTAATGTGTGAATTGTTTCTTCGTTGCTTAAAGTCTCTGATAATGTAGATGATAAGTGCTTAGTTATAAAGATAAAGGGAACTGTACCCCACGTCTCATGTTATATATTCCCCTTCCATAGATTACGACTACTGACTTTTACGTTTTTACATTTGTTATCCGGTTTATACGTAATGTCAAACCTCTTAAAAATTCTGCACTTTTTACTGTTATATACTTTAAGTGCAGTATACCAATAGTATAACTCACAATACAAATAATACATAATACAGGGGAAGTATCGGTTAATGGATTTGACAAGATATCATATAGGCCTACATTTTATTCTCCCTCCATAAACGCCGCCCTTCGGCCATGAATACTGAATAGTGAATACGCATGTTCAACATGAACTGTGGTATCGAGTCTATGTAGCTAAGCCGACACTACCAAGCTTGTGTACATCGTTTATGGCTCCACTATCTGCTCATATAAAATGTCTTAAATGTGAATGATGTGGTAATAAAAAAGATAGCTTACTCCTAGAATGGAAAATTGTGCATATATTTACTTTCTACACGAAGCAACTTTAAAATCGTATACATATTAAATATACACACCCTTTTAAAGTGCTACTACACACATTAATGCCATAAATAGTTTCAGAATAGCCCCGTGCGGTATAAATTTGAATTAAAAGTAAGGTTGTTTTAGCTGTGTGTAAACACGGATGCCAAAAACATGTGTTGAAATGTATTATTAAATTATTGTAAAAATAGTTCGTATTTACGGGGTCAATCCGAATGGTGGATTCGTACACGGATATAAGGTATAAAATTTAGTTAAGTCTACTTGGTTTAGCTTAGTATAGTTTAGTTATAACTATGGTCTTTAAGTTAGCACGCACTTTAAAACCCCACTTGATGCAGTATGTGGGTACCTGGTACGAAAAGACTTGATGGAATATTTTATTTAGTAGATACATTTTATAAGTTCTTACTTCCGGAACTTTAGAGTAAACGAAGAAAACAAACTTGTTTGGAAACTTTTGTGTTAAGTTTTAGTGGCTTTAGTAACAGTTAACATGTTTGATAATACTTGACAATTCATAAAGCTTTAAGCTCTAAACTACCACTGCGCAAAACACGTCGGTTTCAAAGAAGAAATTGCTGCAGTCTAGACATAGTTTTGTCTAAGAACGTACAACAAGATATTAGCAATACGTCTTGTATTTTGTCAATGATGATTCATACGTTAGGGGGAATGATAATAGTTGCATCTCAATAAAACATAATATGGCACCATTCTCAAAACAGCAAGATTCTACCCTGGAACGAGGAAAAAACATTGTTGACAGTAACGATGCCTATCCGGGCACAGCCACAACCGCAGGCCCACAAGAAGAAAGTGAATGGTACATTCACTGTTGATACGAATCAACATTACTGTAATAACTCTCCGAAGTAGCCGATGGCAGCGCCACCGTTTTTCTCCTATCAGCAATGTCACGCCCTAATGAGTTTAAGTAAGAAAAGGCGTGATTTTGAAATGGCCTACTCCTCTGTACGTACTAGATGCGTGTCAAGCTTGATAAAAAGTTAACTTTCTTATCGACTCTCGTGCGCAAACACACTCAAAGGGGCACGTTTTCACCGCTATGTAGAGCTGTGCGTAGACATTTCATCTACACCGACTGAATGCAACGTCAATGTAAAAACTAATGACACGTCACTTTCTATGCAGACATTGGTCATTACTCATTAGTTACCTACTCATTTATCAATAATATGCTTCGTACAACGTAAACTGGATGTAAGTGAGTTAACTTACAATTAACACATACAATAACATACAATTTGGGATACAATTTTTCTACAGTTTACGTCATAAAATGATAGTAGAAAGTATAAACGAGATGTTCGGTAATAATATATATTATTGGTAACAATTACAAAGGCTGTTGTAGAATCCAAATGTTCACGTGGTTTTATGGTTTTACCGCTACCGTAGTGATCAATGAATTGTCGTTGAACTAAGCAACAAAAAATGTAAATATCATCTTTACAGCATCTTATCACTACAAATCCAACTGTTTTAATTGTGAAAGGATCCTTAACAATGTGCATTTTTTTAATTTTTTTAAAATTCACAAGATGGATACAAAGTTAACACTAAACAAAATTGAAGTGAATATGTGATCGAAATCAGTAAGAGCGTACATGCATGTCTGCCATTACCATATTGTGCCGATGTCTATAGTGCTACAAACAATGGTATGCGACGAACTAATCAAGAGTAGGACAGAACTTATATTTCCTCTAACAGCACTTCTACGCTATTCATTTTTAATTAAAATTGTTATTGGTCATCAATGCGTGTTGCCCATTGATTCATTCATAAAATTGAGTCAGGAAATAATAGGTTGGATCAGTGAATGCAAGTTGTTGGAGTACAGACTGTACTGTCCTTTTTGATTTACTTTTGTCAGTGAGTGTACATTGTAACATTGTACAAGTAAAGTAGGTCGGAACCAAAATTAAATGCTTTTGAAGGTAAGCAGCAGTGGTTGCTCAGTGATGCTATGTCTCATTAAAGAGGGCACACGGTCGATTTCCTCCGCCGTCAATGCTGACTAAATGTGTTTTCCGAGGTTTGCCGCCGTCACATTGAGACAGACAAACAGCCCTCACAAATTGCTTACTTACCATTGATGCCATTGAAGGTTGGGGTACGGGTCCGTCTCATATGGAACTATGGGACGTGGCTTCAAGTCCTGCATAAGGAATTGATTCTTCTAGTTGTCATACATCCTCATCTATCACCTACTCATTGTCGAATATCTAAGGCCCGGCTGATGTCCCTAGTTGGGGAATCCCTAGGGTTTCTAGGGGATTGTGTTATTGCATGTTGTTTTCCATAAGTGAAACAAACTCCTTGACAAATAGGGAGTTCCCTATAACGTATAGGAAATATCTGTGCGTCCAGGCCTAAGTGTCTACTATACACATACTCAGGTGTAGAAAGACGAGTATTGTACTCGGG
The DNA here is from genome assembly GCA_945910005.1 of Isoperla grammatica. Classification (NCBI taxonomy): domain Eukaryota; kingdom Metazoa; phylum Arthropoda; class Insecta; order Plecoptera; family Perlodidae; genus Isoperla; species Isoperla grammatica. Next base: position 44,340,343 of record OX246737.1, on the reverse strand, counting down.
ATTTTCAAGGTGGTTTGCACAGACACAACGATATTTGTTTACGGTGGGTATGGTTTATTGTGTACACATTCGTCACTATGAATGACTGTATATTGATTTAACACGTTTTAATGGCTTTGTAAGTTATAGTACTTCAACCCCAACACTTTTTTATTTTTGGTACGAACAGAGGTGTTGATACACTAAGATCATGTGATAATTTATTAAGACTCAAATAAGCCAGGTATTAGTTTTGGCTAGATGGGAGCTCTCTAAAAACTTCCTCAGTTTTGGTCGCAAAATGGCTGATAGAGTGAGGTGTGAACAATTATTATGAACCTTCTTAGTATTCAAGAAAAACTAATGACTAATTTATGTTATGATTGATTTGTTGGTTGAGTACGAGGGGGGGGGGGGATGGAGCTGTAGAGGTTGACCCCATATTCCCTTCATCGTTGACCTTGTGCCATATTGTGGTTGTGGTTGTGGTCGATAAAGACGTTTCGGCTATACAACTTGCAACATAACTTGGAAACTAATTTGAAATATGAGCACGGCTTCAAGTTTATGTTTACTTATCAAAGATATTGCATGTACCGTGTTATGTTCGCTGATGTGTTTTCTTTACATTCAAGCCATAAACAAGATCAAAAAAATACGCAAATAAAGTGGAACAAAGTTGTATTGAGTTCAGTTCAAGAAGCAAACACATCTCGCTCAGGTAAATGTAAGAACTATACTACATGGATGCTTGAGAAATCCACTCCGAACAAAGTGTTGTAGCTCTTAGTGACCTACAGACCCAGTAAAGTGAAGTGTCTGATCAAGTTTGGCCACTTCCACACTTTACACGGAACGAATCTGACTCACAGTAATCGTATATATAAAGTGGGCGCTGTAAGATAAGTGTATCTACTCTCTGCAGTGAGTTATTCTAACAGTACTTCTTCTATTTACTAGTTCGAAAGCAGTACTTGCTTTATAATATGTAACGTGTAACCAATATAACGTATATTTATTATTTGCCCATAATCTAAAGGTTGATTCATAAACAAAGGAAATGGGAGGGGGAGGATGTGTCATCAAAACAAAATGCCAAAAAACGAATCTGCAATAAGTCGTATATATTTAGCCTAGGCTAAAGTTAATCACATACAGAACGCAACCCGCTATTAAAATATATAAATAATTTGATTTACGTCATAAATTATGTTAATATAACACTAGATAGAATAACGGTTCGTCGTTGTTGTGCTGTTTGCGTTCTGTAAGTCTCATACTTTGGGTATATACACAGAACACGGGCATTATATTATTGTAGCCTATTTGTTTGTTTTCTTTTGTTTTTTGGCATTCTGTTTCGTTTCTTACAGTTTAGTAGGAAATTAATATTACGCTCCCCCCGCCCCCCACCCCCTACAATTTGAGTAACATAATAAGATATCCTTCATCCTTTTAGAATACACTTGGTGAAGTGTCGAAGTACAAACAACATCTCAAATACTATTTACGTTCACGTGTAGAAACAAGGAACTTAAATATACAAGGAATCATTTTATTTTCTAGAACAGTCAGGCTTAAATTTTACTCAAATGTTCATACCCCAAAGTGTGAGCCACATAAACAAAGAAAGTATGTACATTTTTGTATTGCTCGTAATTTCTTCGTTCCAAGTTTTCTCCTCGAACGTTTTTAAGGGTATGTTTTGCAAGAAAACTTTAACCTGACATGATGCACAGATGTTTGAGGCGCTTGAGGTAAAATGAAAACTTTTCCATTATCCAAAATGTTAACAAAAAGTGTTTACAGGCGTGGATTGGTGGAGCGGCGTGTGGCAAACTTGTGACGTCGCTTTGAGATGTAACGTTGTCGGTTTCTTGCTGTGCACCGTCCATGTGGATTAAATATTAACAACCAACCAAAACTATTTACTTTTCTTTTAGTGAAAGTTAAACAAAATCAACAGCTCAATCATAATGTGTTCGCTACACCTATATAATTGATAATAATACTTGTGATTTCATTTTACACCTCTTGTTTTTAGTCTTTGTTATAATTTTGAACACATTGATGGAGTCTATGAGCCCAAGTACTTTCAGATGGAATACATTGGGGCTAGTAGTAGTAGTCAGTAGTATAATCTTTATTTTAGCAGTTTTGCTATTTACACAATTCAATATGTGTATAAAATACACAATGCACACATCACAACCATTTCATTCACAATACATAGTATGACTAATATTAATATACAAACTGTAAGCCTTATATAATTGTTTACACAAATTACGACCTATAATACCAATTGATCGCCACTCATTAAACAAATTTAGTCTCAACCGTTGAATTTATAAATTATTAACTTTCCGGCTCACTCACGTGCGGCGTGAATGTAATCACAAACTTACACAACTTACTCGTAGATCAGCTGTATATGTACCAGTTTGCAAGCTCTTTGTAGGATCAAGTTGTTTGAATGTGCATCTTTGATCGGACGAATTTCGGAGTCCAATATACTACTAGGAGCATAGATACTGATAAAATGGTTCCAACAGCTTTGCATCTTTTGGTGAGTGAAAACTGAAAACCACAATAGGACTCGGTTAAATATTGTTACGTCCGCTTATAGCATTCATAATAAACCGCCTACACCACTTAGCATACAAAAGCATACAATACTTAGCATACACTGTTATGTTAGAATTATCAACATAAATCTTTAACTCTAGTTTATACTGACCTGACAGTGTAAATCAAAATCATCTCGATTGTCTTCCTTCCATAAAGCTCTAAATAAAAGTAATGTACCACAAAATTATAATTGATTTTGTAAATCAAACGTTTTGTTGTTTTGAGAGTAGTTTCTTCAATTCATCATGTACCTTATTAAACTGTAATGATAACGAATATTCACCTCCGTTTTGTATTTTGACTGAATACGGTAAAACGAACATGAATCTGTGAAGAGTAAGCCTACGCATGTAAAACTATATAATTTGGGGTTTTAACTGCAGATGACGATAAAAGCACTGCCATGACGTCATGGTCGAATTTTCATAGCACAACACTCATGTTGGTTTTAGTCTTCAAATACCACTGTTACGTTCATTTGAGCCGAACCTATTGTTTGGGACATAGGCTATTCTTAGGTTGTATAGTCTGGTCTAGTTTGGTGTCTGTCTGTCTATAGTTCTAGTGTTTATTGTTTTCGTTCCCTCAAGTGACTGGTTTGTTTACTTGCTTGAGTTCGCGTATGTATTGTCAGTTGCTCCCCCCCCCCCCCCCCATATATGTTTGTTGTTTGTGTCTGCTTCTATACAGCGTTGTTATCTAGTTGAACTCAGAGTGACAACACCTCCCGACACCTCCACCTTAGTCTTATCTTCTATATGCTAGGTTTACTAGCCAGCCAGTACTCTTCTAAATTCCGTGAAGTTTAGAACTCTCAGGCAGCTTGTCTGCATTTTTCTCTCGCCTGTGTGTGTACTCTCAAGCCGACCACTTGCTGCCCGTTCGTCATCAACGCACACGACTTATACCGACTGCCTCCGAGCGGCTCTCCTTGCTGTCTTGGGTTCGACTGCCTTCCCGGCATTTTCATATTTCCTACTTATATACTCTCGATTACTTCCTTTTCTGTCTCACGATGGACTCATCATTACGTCCATCTTTAAACGTAGCCTAAGCAAGCACTGCATCTTCAAGCCTAAACCACAACTGTAAGTGCGCTCTAATTATTTAAATTACAAATTTTAAAATGCAGTCCACTTCTCTCTTCAGTGCAGGCCCTCAACTTGCACAACTATCTTGGTTCAAGCAATTGCTTTTTTTCTCAAAGCGTGCACAAATGAAACCCATTTTTGTCATTAAAAACCCACTCAGTAATACAAAGCACACCTATGCAGAGTGGCATTAGTTTTTATTTCGATGCAATTGTAATACAAGTACATGCAACGTACGAACACAGAGTAAGCCATTACAATGCAGTAAAAAGCATTCGCCTGAAGTACTCTCCTTGTACCGTGTGTATTTGTAATCCACCACAATAACAGCAAAGGCAGCTTCTAGGAGATGAATGATGGGAGCGGTGAGGGGAGGGGAGGAAGCAGGGTAGCTTGAAGGGGTATTACATAGGTAACAGAATATGAAATTCATGTTGTCGTCAAACAGAGAACTTGAAAAGGGTTGCGAGAGGCAAGTAAATAAGGAGGATGTGCTGTGTTTGTCTGAGGTAGGCGACGAGTCCTCGGGTGTTTGCATCGACGCCGCGGTGTGGCCAAGCCGCCTGGCTGGCTTCGTCAGACCCACGCTCAACTCTAATCCCACGCAATTCCGAGAAACAATTTGCACGCCAATGTGGAATGACATTTGCATAAGTAACGAGACGCAGGGTTGGCTTGGCGCTTCCTGCTGGGGATTAACACGATGAGATTCACGCAGATCCACAACGTCCATTAAAGGAATCTTCCTCGTTTTCAGGTAAGATGAATAATATGAAGAGAATAGTTTGGTGGATTGTTGTTTTTCCAGACGAGTAGCAGGAATAGTAGCAAGTAATATTGTACACGACTAACATAATATGAGAGTATAGCTGGTTGGTTGTTGATCTTGCACGGGAACTACACACATAACATCATGGTGCCTGTTGTGAGGAATGTTGTACACGACTAACATAATATGAGAGTATGGCTGGTTGGTTGTGGATCTTGCATGGGAACTAAACACATAACATCATGGTGCCTGCTGTGAGGAATGTTGTACACGACTAACATAATATGAGAGTATGGCTGGTTGGTTGTTGATCTTGCATGGGAACTACACACATAACATCATGGTGTCTGCTGTGAGGAATGTTGTACACGACTAACATGGTATGAGAGTATGGCTGGTTGGTTGTTGATCTTGCATGGGAACTACACACATAACATCATGGTGTCTGCTGTGAGGAATGTTGTACACGACTAACATAATATGAGAGTATGGCTGGTTGGTTGTTGATCTTGCATGGGAACTACACACATAACATCATGGTGTCTGCTGTGAGGAATGTTGTACACGACTAACATAATATGAGAGTATAGCTGGTTGGTTGTTGATCTTGCACGGGAACTACACACATAACATCATGGTGCCTGTTGTGAGGAATGTTGTACACGACTAACATAATATGAGAGTATGGCTGGTTGGTTGTTGATCTTGCATGGGAACTACACACATAACATCATGGTGCCTGTTGTGAGGAATGTTGTACACGACTAACATAATATGAGAGTATGGCTGGTTGGTTGTGGATCTTGCATGGGAACTAAACACATAACATCATGGTGCCTGCTGTGAGGAATGTTGTACACGACTAACATAATATGAGAGTATGGCTGGTTGGTTGTTGATCTTGCATGGGAACTACACACATAACATCATGGTGCCTGCTGTGAGGAATGTTGTACACGACTAACATAATATGAGAGTATGGCTGGTTGGTTGTTGATCTTGCATGGGAACTACACACATAACATCATGGTGCCTGCTGTGAGGAATGTTGTACACGACTAACATAATATGAGAGTATGGCTGGTTGGTTGTTGATCCTGCATGGGAACTACACACATACCATCATGGTGTCTGCTGTGAGGAATGTTGTACACGACTAACATAATATGAGAGTATAGCTGGTTGGTTGTTGATCTTGCATGGGAACTACACACATAACATCATGGTGTCTGCTGTGAGGAATGTTGTACACGACTAACATAATATGAGAGTATGGCTGGTTGGTTGTTGATCTTGCATGGGAACTACACACATAACATCATGGTGCCTGTTGTGAGGAATGTTGTACACGACTAACATAATATGAGAGTATGGCTGGTTGGTTGTTGATCTTGCATGGGAACTACACACATAACATCATGGTGCCTGTTGTGAGGAATGTTGTATACGACTAACATAATATGAGAGTATGGCTGGTTGGTTGTTGATCTTGCATGGGAACTACACACATAACATCATGGTGTCTGCTGTGAGGAATGTTGTACACGACTAACATAATATGAGAGTATGGCTGGTTGGTTGTTGATCTTGCATGGGAACTACACACATAACATCATGGTGCCTGCTGTGAGGAATGTTGTAAACGACTAACATAAAATGAGAGTATGGCAGGTTGGTTGTTGATCTTGCATGGGAACTACACACATAACATCATGGTGCCTGTTGTGAGGTATGTTGTACACGACTTACATAATATGAGAGTATGGCTGGTTGGCTGTTGATCTTGCATCGTAACTACACACATAACATCATGGTGCCTGTTGTGAGGAATGTTGTACACGACTAACATAATATGAGAGTATGGCTGGTTGGTTGTTGATCTTGCATGGGAACTACACACATAACATCATGGTGTCTGTTGTGAGGAATGTTGTACACGACTAACATAATATGAGAGTATGGCAGGTTGGTTGTTGATCTTGCATGGGAACTACACACATAACATCATGGTGTCTGTTGTGAGGAATGTTGTACACGACTAACATAATATGAGAGTATGGCTGGTTGGTTGTTGATCTTGCATGGTAACTACACACATAACATCATGGTGTCTGCTGTGAGGAATGTTGTACACGACTAACATGGTATGAGAGTATGGCTGGTTGGTTGTTGATCTTGCATGGGAACTACACACATAACATCATGGTGTCTGCTGTGAGGAATGTTGTACACGACTAACATGGTATGAGAGTATGGCTGGTTGGTTGTTGATCTTGCATGGGAACTACAACCATAACATCATGGTGTCTGCTGTGAGGAATGTTGTACACGACTAACATAATATGAGAGTATGGCTGGTTGGTTGTTGATCTTGCATGGGAACTACACACATAACATCATGGTGTCTGCTGTGAGGAATGTTGTACACGACTAACATAATATGAGAGTATGGCTGGTTGGTTGTTGATCTTGCATGGGAACTACACACATAACATCATGGTGTCTGCTGTGAGGAATGTTGTACACGACTAACATGATATGAGAGTATGGCTGGTTGGTTGTTGATCTTGCATGGGAACTACACACATAACATCATGGTGTCTGCTGTGAGGAATGTTGTACACGACTAACATAATATGAGAGTATGGCTGGTTGGTTGTTGATCTTGCATGGGAACTACACACATAACATCATGGTGTCTGTTGTGAGGAATGTTGTACACGAATAACATAATATGAGAGTATGGCTGGTTGGTTGTTGATCTTGCAAGGGAACTACACACATAACATCATGGTGTCTGTTGTGAGGAATGTTGTACACGACTAACATAATATGAGAGTATGGCTGGTTGGTTGTTGATCTTGCATGGGAACTACACACATAACATCATGGTGCCTGTTGTGAGGAATGTTGTACACGACTAACATAATATGAGAGTATGGCCTGTTGGTGGTTGATCTTGCATGGGAACTACACACATAACATCATGGTGTCTGTTGTGAGGAATGTTGTACACGACTAACATAATATGAGAGTATGGCTGGTTGGTTGTTGATCTTGCATGGGAACTACACACATAACATCATTGTGCCTGTTGTGAGGAATGTTGTACACGACTAACATAATATGAGAGTATGGCTGGTTGGTGGTTGATCTTGCATGGGAACTACACACATAACATCATGGTGCCTGTTGTGAGGAATGATGTACACGACTAACATAATATGAGAGTATGGCTGGTTGGTGGTTGATCTTGCATGGGAACTACACACATAACATCATGGTGCCTGTTGTGAGGAATGATGTACACGACTAACATAATATGAGAGTATGGCTGGTTGGTGGTTGATCTTGCATGGGAACTACACACATAACATCATGGTGCCTGCTGTGAGGAATGATGTACACGACTAACATAATATGAGAGTATGGCTGGTTGGTGGTTGATCTTGCACGGGAACTACACACATAACATCATGGTGCCTGTTGTGAGGAATGTTGTACACGACTAACATAATATGAGAGTATGGCTGGTTGGTGGTTGATCTTGCACGGGAACTACTCACATAACATCATGGTGTCTGTTGTGAGGAATGTTGTACACGACTAACATAATATGAGAGTATGGCTGGTTGGTTGTTGATCTTGCATGGGAACTACACCAGTGGCGTATCCAGGATTTTGGAAAGTGGGGGGGGGGGGGTTAACTCATATTATAGAGAGTGGAACCAAAAATAAACGGGGGGTCCGAGGGGTTTTCCCCCCTACAAAATTTTCTCGTCATGGTCATTTTGGTTCAAATCTGTGCGTTTTACAGCGGCCAACTGGACAGAAGTTAATACATTTCTGGCAACGATATTCTCCTTAAGAAACGAATATATGCTTCAAAGAACAACAATTGAGCTGAAGTGTTAATACACAGAAATAGAATTATAGAGCTATGTGTGTATTTTTAACAAAAACTAATGTCTTTGGTATTTAAAGAAAAATACTGTATATTTCTAGTTCCATTTTTTTTCAATCCAATACAATGTCCACTTTTCCTTTGCGAAAGGGGGGTTTCGTCCCCCTTCCTCCCCCCCTTGGATACGCCACTGAACTACACACAATATCATGGCGCCTGTTATGAGGAATGTTGCTCTGTTGGGTAAGAAACAACATCACGGACATCTGAATAATGAGAGTAAAGTGTAACATTCTCCAATAATATTATGAGTGACTGAGTGTATATATTATTGGTCAAGCTTGTGGGGTCTTACTGTCAACACAGATCAATTCTACAGTCAATGCTACGTTTGTAGCTAACTATATTGATTTCAAGGTAATTAAAACTTAGCAGTGATAAGGATATGTGATTTATTGCTTTTGTAATATCTTGTAATTGGCTCACTGAGTTCTTACTGAATTGATCATAATAAAAAATAGATTTTATAGATTCTGATTAAGCACTGTTATAGCAAGGTAAAATATTGTTTTGTTTTCATTAGGAACCACTCTTGATTTATGGTGTTCGCTGTTTCGTTTTTAATAAACTTCTTAAAGAATGAAAGAAATTAGATTTATTTTTGGACCTTAGCTCGCGAGCACTGATTATTTTCCCTCCAAATTTAATAAGCGACCTATTCTCTTTCTCGCGTAGACTGGCTTCATCTCTCTTGAATATAATGCAGGATTATTTGAATTTCAGATTAGATTTGTATCCCGTTGTGAAAATCCCACAGGCTTAGCCTATATGAAGAAGCAGGAAATGCTAAAGATCATAAACTTAGTTAGCACTTAGTGCTCATATCTCGTTGGTTGACTAGGTAAAATCATTAGCATATAATAATAAAATGCTTGCGTGCAAGTTTCTTACCAGAGTTGATATCTTTGAAGCGACCGTTAACCGCTCACCATGATATGACGAGGTTACACAGGTTAAATCTCTTTTGATTAAACTGGAAAAGTAAAAGTTTCATTCTAAGTCGCGTTTAGTACGACATAGCGATTGGTTTTTCTCAGACTACGAGACGAGATTGCCTAGCATGAATTCCGTAGATTGAATTCCACCGTAGGAGCTCTAGTTCTTACGGTGATACGCCTTTGAAACTCTTTGATGTGGGTGTATCCAGTGTAAGCTTCCGTATTGAAAAGCTTTAGAACGAGACAATCATGTTGCCTTAAGAAAATGTACCAATAAACATTTTTAAGTGTATAACAAGTTCTTAACCTGTACAAGGTCAGGACACAGGTCAGGGCTTTGAAAACCTATTAGGGGATGAAATGAAGACCAGTTAATACAAAAATTACTTACGGCATCGAAATGTTGGCCTGGAGGACAATGCTAGCAACTTCAATGTCGTATCAAATGTATTTGTTTCAGTGTTTGTCATAAATATTTTTGGCATAAATGTAAAATAAATCAAAATTTCTTTTATGGGGATTATAACATCTGGAACAAGATTTTACTTCACTGCAACGATATTGCTGCCTTTAACTAACTGTCATACATTTTTCTCATTTTGAAACGTTTGTTTGATTGATTGATTTATTGACTGATCGATAGATTATTTTGTATTGAAACAATTATAAAATATTAGCAATTCTATCATTTTATCTCAATTGCGTGTCCTCCCAGCTACGACAAAATAATAATTAAAATGGAATAATAATAATATAAATAATAATAATAATAATAATAATAATAATAATAATAATAATAATAATAATAATAATTATTATTATTATTAAAATAATAATAGTAATAGTAATAATAATAATAATAATAATAATAACAATAATAATAATTATAAAAATAATAATAATCCATAGTTCGGGTTGGAAAAAATAATGTGGACAATGATATATTAAGTAGTTCTAAGTAGATTTTAATAAGGTAAACACATGGAAATACTTGACATTTGTGTCCGTACAACATGTTTATGCCGGTTTTGACCGAGTTTGTATGTATTGCAACAATAAAATAATAAAAATAATAATAATAATAATAATAAAATAATAATAATAATAATAATAATAATAATAATAATAATAATAATAATAATAATAATAATAATAATAATAATAATAATAATAATAATAATAATAATAATAATAATTATAATTTTTCGTTGGAAATGTTCTCTGGGACAAACTTTAAAACACCTTTTAAAATGAAATGAAGGGTCGGAATACCGCAGCTATAGATATAATCAGGGTCCACAAACTGATAACGAATCAAAATATATTCAACATTAATTATGTTGGTTAAAATCCGATAATACAATATTATCTCAACCATCGGATTTTATCCAAATGTAATGAATTTTACATATATTAATTATTTTGTCTTCTGTAGACCTGATAATATTAAGCTGTGGTATCTACCCATAATATTGATTTTAGAAGTTGTTTAACAGACACGAACAGAAAACTTTACATTCTCACGCTGTTATGCAAATTTATACTTAATTTGCGTTCTTCCATATTTTGTAGTTTGGTTTGAAAACGAATAAAAATAGCACAATCTACTCTACAAAACCTCAAGTAACAATTTATTGTGCTGATCTTCCGTGGCTGCCTTTTGTTACCTTGTCGGATTACGGTGAATTATGTTCAGCCTGTCTCCGTCGGCTGGTGTACTTGTATGCAATGACGCATCCTAACTGTGCTACCTTAGTAGTTTCAACCTGTTATAGAATACCAATTCAGTTTGAGTATATTTTAGTGCTATCTATACGTTAAATTATGTTGTAAAAGCTAACTAATTACAGGTTGGTAAACTTTGCCTAATTGAGGAATTATAATAGATTGTGAATTGGAACAATCGGTGATTACCATAAGGAGGAGGAGCCCCTGATAACTTTCTTCAATCCCCCATCCCATCCCCTTAACAAACTCGCTCTCTCAAACAACAACGTGGACTTGATTACGTTCCTAAGTCTCAGAACGCCAGGGGATTGGAATAGGGGAGATTGTTTGAACATTAATCAGGATGAAAGAGTATTCTGTAGAGCCAAAGTAATAAAACGGAAATGAAGGAGATGGAGTGCGTAGTAATCTGGCTATTTAAAACGTTGAATAACGTAGAAGCGCAACAGTTTTTAGGGTGGCTGCTTGTTGATTAGTTAAGTGCATCAGGCCCATCATCAACGCGATTGGATTAACAATCCATATATTCTGAAGGAGAATTATTTACAAGCCGACAAATGGCATCGATCTAATTATGAAAGTTTTCTTTTTCTTCGACGCTTCGTTAAATATCTCGCCGATCCCCATACGAAGATGGAAAAATAATTGACTTTATGGATTTGAAGAAATGTATTAATAATTTATCGAAAAGTTTATTTTTAATGACCTTTTAGGTAGCTGAAGGTTACTTAAAGTTGACTTTTTCTAAAGAACTTTTCGGACTCGTCAGCGAAGCGAGTTGAGCAACACGGTCGGGGTGGTCTCAGGTGTGTGACGTCTCATCATAACGTAGCCCCCCCCCCTCCCCCCCTTGGTATTTGAACCCACGTAAAGTCACGAGGAAATCGCAGGGGGGTGCATGCGATGATATTCACAGGCGACCACCTCGAGCTTTTTCGCACGACCAACTCCCGGTTGTTATTCCCTCCGTCAGCTTTTAGAGTAAAGTGGAGCATCGTGTTTACGTGCCTGAGTAGCCGAATAGCAGCTAGGCTCTTGCTCGCGTGTGCTCGATAGCTTGCTGCCCCCCCCCTTCCCCTTTACCCCTTACCTTTGTAGACGTGTAGTTGTACGGAATAAACACTAGACGCCTAACGCGCGCCGATTGACTGCTCTCGGTGCAGATAACACGGCCACTCGACAGAACGGCAGTCCAGTCCAAACTAAGAGTGTTATTGGATTTCTTGGAGGGAGTTGAGATGTCTGCACCGAACATCATGTCGACAACCTCGACTGGGAGATCCACGACGCGTTCGTGTTCGGGCTGAGACGCTCACTTCAGTTTCGTGTGTGACTCACCCTCGACCAGAATAAACTGATCTCAATAGTTTGTTTTGATGCTATAATCATATTAGACAGTTAGGATAGATCAGTTGTATCTGCCTGTATTTTAGGCCTCCTTTTCAATAGAGTTTCAATGTGAATTACCAAATTCGGTGGAATACCAGAAAATAATTATATAGGTACTAATTTTAAAGAAAATTCGGCATGCTAATGAACGAAACTGTCTGCCGTAAAATAGTACGTTATCACCAAATAATAGCAAGTTAATTAAGCAGTTTATGCCCAACAGCCTTACGTGATATGCCCATCGTCAGTATTATACTTTTTATGGGGTATTTTGAAAGTTTCGAGTTATTTGCAGGTGCTATTTTACAAATGGCATATTCCTTTCGATTGATGGGAGTGTAGGTAGATACAATTGAAATAAAGCATGGAGTAGGATTTGCAAGATAAAGATCAATCATTATTTGGCATACGCAAATCAGGATAAATATGTGCTTGTATTGTTTTGTTTGTGTGAACGGGAAAATTAATATTCTCAAACTAGAATATAATCTGTGGAAAAGAGCTAAAATTCCAACGTTCAATCCAACGTTCAACAAAATCATAACATATAAAATTGACTATTCAGGCATATTCTTGGTCTGTAAGACTGTAATAAGCTAAAATTGTTACAATTTTTTGGAACTCAGGTACACAAGCTTTTAAAAAATATTTAATATTCAATATTTACCTCTTCATAATAAATGAAAGATAAGCGCTACGCCTACGATCTTTTTCTCCGTATCATAATTAAACTGGTTCTAACTTTTTAGCTTTTATTCTGTGTTGTATAAACATCAGTAAGTGTTTCCATTTAAGTTATACTTAGGTCCAGTTCTTTTTTAATAAATGTATCGAACGGTTTTCTTGAATTTTGTACTTCTGTTGGATATTATATAATTAAATTAAATAAAAATAAAATACACTTACGCGCATTATACGAACAACCACCCCTTCACACCCACATGCTCACGGAAAGGTGTGAAGTAACAAGACTTTCCTTGAGCCACATCTGACTCGCGACTGAGAGGAAGTGAATCCGCGTTTGACTTACTGGAACTTGGAAGGAAAATTTCTCTTTCCTCTTCGAATAAATCTAAGGAACAGCAATTCTAACCTGCACTTGAATCTCCTTAATAGTATTAATATGAAGAAAATCTTGACAACAAACTTAACAAAATAAAATAATATTATAAAAGCATAGCGTACATGTAGAATGAGACCCCATGCACTGATACCGTTAGTACACGTTATACGCTCCCCTTTGTTGTAAAGCCTTCCTTGAACAATACCAACAACCCCGGTGGGATTAGTTGATTTACTTAATTTTTAATACTTTGCCAACAGACGAAACGCATGTTTTCCGAACTTGTCCTGACCAAGTAGGGCAACTTGCACTGGTACCCACTAAGCTACAGATCCACTTAATGATGCCCTACCATGTGATACGCACCTCAACTGATATTCAGATCCAACCCAACACTACTAGCTCATTGAGAATAACCGTAACTAGTTCGTAGTTGCAATGGGCAGCTCGCAATATTGAACTAGGCCAAATTAACGGCATTTTATTGATATCTTGAGAAAGCTTCAAGATATTGAAACATTCCAACGAGAAATTTGGTTTTGTATCAGCTAAACAATGAGTTAAAAAAGTACAATATTTTGTTATGATTATTTATTTTTGTTTTCACTGTAATTCAATAATTTAGAATTAATTATTGAAACGACAATCGTAGCTAAGACAAAACAAGATTCTGCGTAGGATCACTTTTTCTACATTTTGAAGCGTTCTCAATATCAATAAAGAAAAATCGTTAACTTAGCGATTTAGATCCCCTTAACCTTAAATGTGCGCTTATCGTTTGAGGTGCCCTACATTTATTATATGGTATTGTTACAAGTAGGCTACTGTCAGTACAGATCTGTAGTGTCTAATCTTTAAAATAGAAGTTCGTGACCTACCTTGGTCAATACCTAGGTGGGACCCAACTCCCCTATCAACTGGGCTGTAATAATATAGAGCACTACGCGCACACGCACACGCACACGCACACGCACACGCACACGCACACGCACACGCACACGCACACGCACACGCACACGCACACGCACACGCACACGCACACGCACACGCACACGCACACGCACACGCACACGCACACGCACACGCACACGCACACGCACACGCACACGCACACGCACACGCACACGCACACGCACACGCACACGCACACGCACACGCACACGCACACGCACACGCACACTCACACTCACTCTAGCCAATATTTCCATAGCACATTGATGAGCTGTGTGAGTGAAATTGAATTAATTACTGCATTTTAATCTCCCCCCCCCCCCCCCCCCCCAACACTTTAAAGAGCACTTGTTCGCATCCACATCAATACTGTGAATCCATCTGAATGTATTATCGCGGGCATAATTTGCATACCTTTGATGTCACTCGCTCTGATTTATTTTCGTGTATACATAATGTCTCCCATTCCACAGTTTTACCTTAACTTTGATGACAGTACCCCATTACAAATTTAAGTGTTAAATCACCATAGCAGGGCAGACTGGACTGAAATGTTTGGAAGTAGTAAGTGCTGCTTCAACTTGCTGCTTTACGTTACGTTGATTGCTACGCGTTCTAACAGATTGTGATCCCGGGTCCCGCCTACATCTATTCATGCATTAAAACGGGCGCAAAGATTTATTTGAACAATTAAGAACTTTAAAACAAAACAAAACATGAGTATTGGTTATAAACTTACTCTATTGGTTTTTGTTTTCTCCATGATAAATTTTGACAATTCAATGTGCGGTGATAATACATATTTCTGACGAAGTGCAGAAATATTTTGTTGAAAACAGTTCGGTGGAAATTTAATTACAATTTGGTTACAAGTGATATCAATGTAGGGTCTTGTTTTCTTTTATTTGATAGCTCAACTTGGACAGCCCCTTAATTCATGATCCGGATTGTTGGAGGTGGAAATCGAACCACTGACTGACCAGAGCTGGATAAAATATACTTATATATACTAGGAAAACGCTCTGTTTGACGCGTTGATAAGCGAGCGCGTCCATATCTACGAACGTTCTGGCGAAAAGATCTCAAAGCTAATATAAAACAACAATTAACAACAATTCAAGAATGCACATTGCAAAATTTTTTCTAATTCCCATAGCTATTATAATTCCCGATATTGTTGAATGCAGTGCCATGTGCGTTGCTAAGAATTTTCTTTGTCATGTTTTCGCCGCGGTCCGCCACCGTTACTAACAGTTATTGACAGCAATAGAAATGTAATTTCTGCCTCTAATACGAATCTGATCGCATCTAAATTAGTATATTCGTGACCGGATGAAAATGTACTACAAGATAGCCACCTCACATTTTGCTGTTACTGTTTTTCAGAAAAATATTTTCGAGTTACTTTTGTGTAACTTTGCCAACATTGATCAGATAGCCATTAAATGAACATATTCGTGACCGGAAAAAGCTTTAAAAAAATATGGCTTTCTCACATTTTGCCACCATTTTGTTTCAGAAAAATATTTTGCAGTAACTATGGCGTAACTTTGTAACTTTTCAAACGATTTTGCCTCAAAACTATATACCTTCAATCCACATCGAGGCTTGTGGATGGTCCAAATTTCAAGTTGATCGGACTTTCCGTTCGACCGCTATCGACGGACATAAAAAAAACAAAAAAAAAACAAGCAAACAAACAAACAAACAGAATGAAGTGCCGTTAGAGTCTAGTATGGTACAAAAAAAAACAAACAAAAAAACAGAACGAAGTGCCATAAGAGTCTCGTGGAAACGCTACAAAATACCGTTTAAAGAAATGGTTCAGAAGGATATTCTTCGTCCAAAAAGTAGAATACATCATTGGAAATTACTTACTAAGGATGAGCTGTAATACTTTAGAACTAAGCATTTTCAAATACAAGATACAAATACAATGACACTTTGTATTTCAAATAAAAAATACAAATATAATTTTAAAATATTCAAAATACAAATACAATGCTGTGAATCATGGTAGGCTAAGCAATAAATAAATAAACGTGATACGTTCATCGATATGTATTAATTAGATTAGAATACTGAATGGTTTTCAATGATAGTTTAAACCAGTGTTATTCACTCAGCCAATTTTGTCGAAGAATGTGTCAAATGTGTTTGCTGACATCTGTTAGATCATAAACGATGAACACTATCCAACGCATCGCTTCGTCTAAGGAACACATTTGTATTTATTGACCACTGAACTTATTTTTGGAGGGGATCATTGTATTATTTATTATATACCTAGTTTATATCACGGCCCGAATAAAACCGTTTTCTATATGACAGTATAATATTGATGGGTTTAAGTGAATAAATAAGTTACAAAATGCTAGCCTGGACTGGGAATTGATCCCTGGGCCTCCTGCAATGGAAGCAGGAACAAAGGTACGGGACCAACGAACTACACTAATTATTGTTGACCTGGTACCGAACAAAAAAAATATACAATAATGAAAATTTTACAATCACATTTAGAATCTAAATACGCAAAAGGAAATTTATAACTCTTGCGATTATAGTGGATATCAGACTACCCGCTTCTGTAAGACATTTACTAGCCTTTTATTTGACTTCCAGAACACTTTCTTCGGAGCTCCAGAGCCAATACGCCTTTGATCGTTTACAAGTAAACAATCAACGGACTTCATTCAAAGTACTAGTAAGTTTGATGGACAAATTATACAGAAAACCATTCCATTTCGAAACGAGGTTTCCTTCAGTCACAAGGCGAATGCTGGTCAGACATTCTTTCTCAACTAATCGAGATACCGCAATAACTATAGTCTCTTCAAAATTTGCATGAGTTGTCCTTAGGCAGGTTTCATGAAACATTATTATGATCATTTACATTTAAGTATGGATAACAATGTTACACCAAAAATGAATCTCATATCAAAGGTGTTACATCACCTAATACAATACATGCATATAGAATTGAACATCAAGAAAGTAGAAAACATACAAAACTTTGAAAAAAAATACAATTAAAAAAAAATTATTATTATTATTAATTTCATAATTTTTTATGCTTATAATTTTATTATTTTTATTATTATATTTAGGCATTGTTGATAATCATAAATATCCTACCTTAAACAACGATTTAGTACTTTTTTTTACAAATGGCAAACAGGACGAATCGTTTTCAGATACGGAATATTCTGACAAAACAGCAACGCCCGAAGAATCGTAGGTATAGAGTGAAAAAAATATTAACTAACTATTGTCAAAATGAACAACGTTTTTACCGTAAGTTTACATTTCTGCTCAGTACCTAAACAATGTTGTTATCTGCATGTGATTAAATTAAAAACTATGACTGTAAATGTAATTGAACGCAGTGCGTGTAAAGATTTTCAGCTGCACGTCATTCAATTTGTGTAATAATGTACGTTTTATGCTTTCGTCTTCTGAAGAGTAGCCACACACCACGCAATACCCTCCTGAGCTTTGATTTAACGTGGGTTCGCTTCCATTGAGGGGTTCATTAATAATTAACAACAAGTGCTTCTCAATCCCTTGACCTGTCACACCACGTATTGGGCATGGACCTAATGCACCGAACAAGCTAATTGCGTTCTGTACAATGTCAAAGCACATAGAGGACAAATCTATTCCACCTACCTCGAGTGTTGTGTGGGTTGAGGTTGTGCCAGACAGTACAATATACAGTTCAAATCTAGCCAAGCGCAAAGTTCATCGGTTGCAAACAATGAACTATAACCAATATAACCACGTCTCGTCTCAAGTATGATCTTCAGACGATCGAGTAACTCGTTAACAGAGATGGAGGGTTAGTTGGATGGCAGTGTGTAGGTACCAGTGTTGTGAAGTAACTGAGTAAAAGTAATTAGTTACTTTTTGAGTAACTCAATTACTATTTCAATTACTTCCATTTTCATGTAACTGAAACTGAATTACTTTTATAAGTAATTATACTCAGTTTCCACTTACTTTATACAGTTACTTTCCTTCAAAACCATGCTCATACAGTTATACAAAATAAAAATAAAACTTCACTCTCATTCTAAAAAATAAAATAAAAAAATGATTTTTTTGCGTGTGGTGGAACGACTAGGAAATATTTGCGAGTTGTGGTAAAATCCATTCGTGAATGAGGCATGCATGATCTTGGTCAACATGGTAACAATACATGTAACCAGTAAGTGTAACATCAATTTTGAGTACAAATAGATCAGATAACCTTGGATTATGTTGCATTTGTTTAATTTATTAAACGTAAGGCCTGGTCCCTAATTACTCTAAATTCGTATTTATGTTTTAGGACATATTTATTTCGTAATAAATAACTTAATAAGCCAAAGTTGTCATCATACTAATACAATATTATATAAGTGGCAGGAAAATACAAACATTGTTCTTAATTTTGTGTTAGTTTGGCTGACTCTATAGCTTAAACTTTTAAGAAATTGTATGAAGTAACTGTAACTCAATTACTTTGGTAAGAAAGTAACTATAACTGCAACTGAATTACTTTCAGTGGCAAGCAACTGTAATGTAACTGAATTACTTTCCAAATGTAACTTTTACAACACTGGTAGGTACCCACCAAGTAACCCTCGAGGTAAGTATCAGACAAGTGCATTCTGGCGCCGGCCGCACTTCACACTCTGACCTAGCCAAGCGGGTAGCCAGGCTATGAATCATTCATTATTCATTCGTGTTGGATAATTCCATCTACGCACTATTATAGATTCACAAGTCACAACCATGGAGTACATAGTGCACGCCTGACTCACAGTCTCACACTAGAGGCTTGCACTTGTTTACAGGAACTCAACGTCTCACACTAGAGACTTGCACTTGTTTACAGGAACTCACCGTCTCACATTACAGGCTTGCACTTGTTTACAGGAACTCACCGTCTCACACTAGAGACTTGCACTTGTTTACAGGAACTCACCGTCTCACACTAGAGACTTGCACTTGTTTACAGGAACTCACCGTATCATACTAGAGACTTCCACTTGTTTACAGGAACTCACCGTCTCACATTACAGGCTTCAACTTGTTAACAGGAACTTACTGCCTCACCCTCAAACGGCTGAGCGAGCTCGCTCGAGCCCCAAAATATGTCCAACATCAACAACAACAGAAACTTCCTAAGCATTCTGACCAACAAGTTTTGTTATTTACGTGATTTGGTAACAATTAAAAACCCTTGTCCCTATACCGGGATTCAAACCTGGATCCTTTGCCTTCACGTACTGATGCTCTTACCATTTTACACAATTCTTTCTCATTGCTATCACTTCGCAAACACGAACCATACATCTGACCACAGCTAAAACCAACAGAGATTATCAATTATATTATCGATTATATTATTATATTATTTAATATAAAAATATACAAATAAAAAAACTTGTCAAAATCTAAATCAGGAGCTAAAAAATATGTATTTGAACATCAATTGTACAATTAGAAATAATAATTGACAGTAAAAATAATTTGGAAGTATATGTATAGTAGTATTGTATAGTATATAGTATAGTATAGTATAGTATAGTATAGTATAGTATAGTAAGAGTATATAGTATAGTAATAATAAGATAGTAGTGTAAGTGTATGTATAATAATAGCTGGTGAAGCTAAATAAACACAATCTTATCTTATCTTATAACAGTATAATATATACATTGTAACACCTAGATTGTCTCCACTAGGCGTGCGCAGTTGACTTTATAGTTTATTCCGTCGATTGTCGTAAGATAACTCCCGTGTTCTACTTTACCAAGCTATATGTGCGTGTGTGTAGTTCATAACATTTAAAACCAACAACGCGAGATTTTTTCCCAAGATCTTCTTTACTTCTCTGGTTTTTATAAGAGTTTTGCATGAAAATAATCTGCATAATAATGTGAGTTATGTCCAGTTAGCCTGTTGGACTGTCTGGCCCAAGGCTTGCTCGCAGACAGCTTTTCATACCGCGGAAATGTATTAAAATATCAATTCAATTACAATCTCGAGTAAACCATTAGAGAAATTCTATTGGCTTTCCTCGTGCTGGTATCATTGATATAAATATATATATATACATATATCTATGTTATTTTTTTTTTCTCGTCTTGCAGGGATTGCTGAACGGCGAATAACGCGTCGTGGTTATTCCCTCGAAACGTCGGGTGAGGTGTGGTAAGTTTAAACCACCTACTCATTTTATATCGTGTGACAAAATCCAGAAAATGGTGAACAATAACACATATATATACAGTATTATTATAACTTCTCAGTACAACAAAATATCATCAACTAAACATTAGATTTCATTGTTAGCTCGTTTCAAGGGTCTACATTGCATTAGTAAACAGTGTATGTAGCCACGTGCGAGTATTGAACTGTGAAGTGCATTGAGCACACGCTACTCTACGGTATTATGCTTGCGTGTAGTCCGTGGGAGGGTGAGAGCTGCAAACCCTATTCAGTAGAACAATTAACAATATGTGTACACATTATGTAACATGTAATATTATGTACCAAATAGCAGTAATAACGCTACGCTAGTATGTCTAAATTTGAAAAGATCAGCAGAAGAAAGAAAGAACAGGGAAAAATAAAGGAAGGAAGGGAGAAGTGGAAATCACTAGGGTACGAATGTGAGAACAAGGCAGGCAAATAATAACTTTAAAACACCAAAGATAAGGACCTAAAACATTACAAAAGACCTATTAAATTTAGTCGAATTCTATTGTGTTTTTAATACTTTCAATAATGTTTTATTACACCAATATATTGGGGTAGGTGGGGTAGAGATGCTGACTCACTTCCTGCTTCCTGATATGAGAGAATGTAACCTGTAAATGAAGTCACACTGGGAAATCCAGATTGCAGTTGTAAACTCGTTTCTCTTGTAGATGCGTCAGTGCAGACATAGGCTGGCATTGCCGTCCCGCTCCCCAAAGTCACTGACTCATCCCACGTTACAATATTCGACAAGAAACAAATCATTGTCATTGCGTATGCTTGGCCCGATAATGTGGCAAGCTCGACACTGCACTCACACTCGCATGTTCTGTGATCGTTTTGGTAAATTATATGAAAATATGACAATAACCTTAAAAATGTCCAAAACGGAGATTTTTGGACATCCCTAGTACTTGAAACATAATACCATTTTCCTGGCAGTATTTACCGATAAAAAAGGAGTTGTCCTGAACATCTGCACCCTATGGTGATCACGAAAAAGGAATAAAAAAGGGAGAACACTTTAAATACAAATTTTGTTATTAAGACGGTTGAAAACTGGAGAATATTTGAACAAGAAGAAGAACAAGAAAAGGAATTGGCAGAAAAGGATGATTTGGTGGAGAGGTTAAAGGTACAAATCTAAGAGGATCAAAGAAAGATCTGGTTTATCTGAGAAAAAACGAACGATATTGGATTGAATAGAATAACTGCGAGTGCTTTTTAACTGAAACTATTTTCACAATGCGAGAGTATGCAGGCTACTCGATTGCGATGAGACAAAGCAAGACTCTTGGAGCTTTCGTTGTATGATTCAAATTAATTACACTTTAAGAAAATTATGTTTGAAAACAAATGCATAGATTTTAATATAATGTACGAAATAATTACCAAGAAAAGGGATTATAAAAATGCCTGCGTTCAAAGTTTAGTATTCAAACTTGCCGTGTTACCAGGGACCCACTTATCATTGTTATTTCCAGATAAGTTTTGAAAATTAAAACATCAAATGTAAAAATGAAAACAAACTATTCATTATAAAAACTTGTATATCAAGTTATATCAAATGGACGCGGCGATACCCGATAGTCAAGTTGTAGCGACTCTGGCCGCGAAAGCCTACGACAAGTTTTAAATCTATTCATCTATTTCAAAACCTCACACAAAGTTGAAACAATGCATTAGTCAAAGTACGTTTATAGAAAGTATTATCTCATATTGAACATGCATGTGTTGATACACGTGTTATCCAGTCCATGTAAAAAAAAAAAACTTAATAAAATAAAACTTCGATTATAAATATTTGATATCACTCTAAAATGTAACGTGACGTCACGTGGCGTAACATCAGCCACTGTGATGTCATACACGATTCAAGCATATAACAATAATAATTTTTCGTAGGAATACCCGTTATAGGGTGCACACTAGCTTAACCCGATGTGCCCCTCTTCAGGTGACTAACTATAGCTTATTAGGGTGTTTGGATAGCTGGGAAGGAATGTCCGAGGGCTGTTCGTAGGACTCAATCCCAGCATTCGCCTTTACGACTCTTCGAAAAAAACTTCAGTCAGGACTGCCAGTGGCCGGAATCGAACCAGCGACCTCCCGAATTAGAGTTTCAAGCATATGACTAGTAGATAAGCACGTATTATTTTTTAAGTTGCATAAAGGCAATGTTTAGAATTAAAAATACATAATTAATTCAAGATAAAAATCACCAATTGCCAAACAAATTAAATCAGTTTTATTTCAAAACGAGGCATAATTCGAAATGAGGTGTATTGTTTCTATAGGGAATATATATGTGGTCACAACGGACATTTTAGAGCAAAAAAATGTGTATTTGAGCTGTCAATAGAAGACGAATATTCTTAAACTATAAAACTCGAGATTTTTACCACCTATATATTTCCCGATAAACGAAAATGATTATTAAAATATGCCATTGTAAAATATTAAAAAATTAATCGAGACGGAAGAGTTTATTTGTGGTACTTTCAAGTAATAATAGTAGGCTACACCAAAGTTAGAGAACAGTTGAATTTGCACCAAGCGCCAGCTGGAACATTGTATCAATGAACAACCAATCACATGGCATTGGTTCCTCCGGTATGGCCGCCATGCGCATTTAAAAAAAAGTTGTATGTAAATACAGTTCATAAATATACATGGGTGGTGCAAAGCACCTATACATTGTGTATTGTAAAAACAAACTGGGTAGGAAATAAAACATACAACATTACACGAATACACCATGAACTACAATTGGCATCAACTGTTTGGCCCATAATAATTATGACAATGTCTTACTTAGAAACATGTATGGATTATAAGATGGATCCTGAATGTGTGTATTGGTTGAGATGGTGACGTTGCGAGACATTCCTAAAAGATCTCTTTACAAACCTTCTCACACCGTTTTATTATCAGAATAACATATCTTTCATGATTAGCGTACTAAAACACGTAGCACACGTAAGAGCTTTCAAAGAACCATTTACCGTAAACTCAAATTGGTTAGTTTACTCCGAAGAAACGCTTGCATAATGAGCTCCATCCAATTCAAGAAGCAAGTGAATAGTTTCGAATGTGGCACAAAGTATAGAGTTTCTGTAACTGACTTGTCCTTATTGAAAACTGTTGGAAGGAATAGTTCTTGAGTTACACCGTCGAGTACATTTCAGCGAATACTCACGTAGTGAACATCATTACAAGTTTTTATGAGACAATGTGAGCGGTCTACGAACGTGCATAAAGTCGTTTTTAGGTGGAACGCGGTTGGATTAATATAGCCACCACACAAACTAACAAGTATCACTGCAGACATTTCAACATACATGTATGAATGTATATAATAGATGTTTCCAATGGATGTCTCATTATAATATATATGCATGTATAACTAGAAGATATTTCAACACCCCTCAAAGTCACTATATTATGAAAGTAATGCGCTCCTCACACGGCTGGGACTATTATGTGAATTATGGGCTATGCACGGTTTATATAAATATAAAAATAATAATAATAATAATAATAATGATAATAATATTTTTTTGTAGGAATTCCTATTATAGGGTGCACATAACCTTAATTAGCCTGATGTTCCCATGTTCAGGTGACTAACTAGGTATTAGGGTGTTTGGATAGTTGGAAAGGAATGTCCGAGAGCTGATAGTATGACTCAATCCCATAAATCGCATTTACGTATGAGTAAAACCTCGGGAAACCTTCAGTCAGGACTGCTGGTGGCCGGAATCGAACCGGTGACCTCCCGAATTAGTCTCGCGTCTTACTGCGGAGCCACCTCTATCGGTTATATATGTAATATGGCTATATTGCCACATGTTTATCTCTCATCTGATAAAAGTACACTCCAATCTCAAGTATTGAAGCAACCCCCTGAACATAGTCCTGCCCCCCCCCCCCCCCCCGCCGAGATCACCATGATATGGTCCGTGCCCCATGCATAGATATTGTATAAGCGCCCCATGGATAACCCCACCAAAATACCCAGGTATTTCGTAGTTGCCTTTATATGAGTCGTTGATCTTGTGTGTTTATCCATGCTTCCAATGAAGGAGGTCCAAGGTTTGATTCCCGGTAATCACAATTTTGTATGCATTTATTTTCTCTCCAACTAGTCGGGAACACTATATCGCAGGTAGGCTTAGCAATCTTAGTTACTCTAAGAACACATCCAACAAGTAAACAATATGTTCCCACTAAGGTAAAGTAATTCTATTTAATTCTTTATTTAATTTAATAATAATAATAATTATTATTATTATTGTTATTATTATTATTATTTATGTCCGTACAACATGTTTACGCCGGTTTTGACCGAGTTTGTATGTATTGCAACAGAAAAATAATAATTTTTCGTAAGAATCCCTGTTATAGGGTGCCTGATGTGCCCCTCTTCAGGTGACTAACTAGGTATTAGGGTGTTTGGATGGTTGGGAAGGAATGACCGAAGGTTGATAGTATGACTCAATCCCAGCATTCGCCTTTACGTCTGAGGAAAACCTCGGATAACCTTCAGTCAGGACTGCTGGTGGCCGGAATCGAACCGCTGACCTCCCGAATTAGAGTCTCGTGTCTTACTGCGGAGCCACCTTTATCGGTTATTTATGTAATGGTAATGGCTATATCGCCACATGTTTAATGTTTATCGCTCCTCTGCTAAAAGTACACTCCAATCTCAAGTATTGTAGCCACCCCCTGTCCATAGTCCTGCCCCCCCCCCCCCCCCCCCGCCGCCGAGATCACCATGATATAGTCCGTGCCCCATGCATAGATATTGTATAAGCGCCCCATGGATAACCCCACCAAAATACCCAGGTATTTCGTAGTTGCTTTTGTATGAGTCGTTGATCTTGTGTGTGTTATTCCTGCTTCCAATGAAGGAGGTCCAAGGTTTGGTTCCCGGTTCGGGGTGGGGGTTTTAACTTCATTAATCCGCTTAAATTGATCTGTATAGTACTGGCTTACGTAAACGATGACTTTGGAGCCGTCACTGCAACGAAGCACGTAAAGAATGATATTATCTTCCCCACTGAAAATCAGTTCCAGTACCTGAGTGGGTAAACAATTTATTTATTTGGATACATAATAATGACAAACATGCTTGTATCCTCCATATCTCCCTTTCTGCATTTCCCAACGCCATTATACATAAGTAAATACGTGAGAAAACTAGAGATTTTTTTTCATGATAGCAACGTTGATTATTATTCCTTGTATCACTTTATATAATTATAGTTCTGTATAGATTTATTTTCTCCCCAACTAGTCGGGAACACTATATTGCAGGTATAGGCTAAGCAGTACGTTAGTTTAAGAAGAGCATACAACAAGTAAACAATATGTTCCCACGACTATAAGGTATATTAATTCTATTTTATTCTTGTCTACCCCCCCCCCCCCCCCCACAAGTACAATGGGAACCCCCAAAATACAGGTACATAATTGTTTGGTGCCAAATCTGCTGACGAGAAATCTTATAGCTTATAGTGACGTTGAATGCGACCACTGCATACGGGTCCTGGGATATTCAGTTTCAACTATCCATGGCCCTAATTCCAGAACAGTTTCAGACGGTTGTTGCCGCTTGTAAAGTTACGCCCCCTATTCCGTAACCCGGGAGCAAATTGCATCTTGCTACTGGTATGAGGTCCATGTGACAATACCTATACTGCTTTACATGTAGCAGGTATCGTACAGTATAAAATAAGAATCAAACATGCCCCAACTAATATAAAGCGTCTTCTATAGCACGCACGTGAATAATGTGCAATTATTACACCACGTGTGATTTATGTCAAGCATTTCACAAATACATGAGATCAACTCCCTAGGTAGGCTATACCTCATTCTGCCATCATCCAAATATAAATTCGTGATTATGCCTATGGGTCCTTTTAAGCTGATGTTTGTGACGTTTGACGGTCGTCCGCCCAACTGCAGGTGCTAAAAAAGCGCAAGGGGGGGGGGCGCACCTATACACGCTACATGGTGAAGACACGAGACGCCGCACTGAGGTACAGCACAAAGTATGGCATACTCCACCCTACTGAATAAGTCTTCAAGAATGCAAAGCGCCCCCAATGTAAAATTAACGACAAAGGCAGAAAACAGCGTCGCAAGAGATGAAACCCGCACCAGTTTGCACTGGGTGTAGAGAGTATTGTCGTGTCACATTAATATTAGATGAGTGTTCCTCGATCCTCTAGAAGCTGCCAGTCGAGTAGAGGCTACGTCACATCTGCTAGGTCTCGAGTCTCGACGTCGGCCGAACCGGAGTGTTGAGGTGCTATGGCGAGCGATGGAATTACTACATTTCATTCGAGACAGCTGGAGTTCTACTGTCTGAGATGCGACGCGCATTTTAGGACTACATTAAGGAAAATTAGATAAAAAAAATATATTTTGAACTGGTATGCTAGTTATGACGTTGTGTAATACAAAGTAATAGCCTTCTTTCTTGGTTTTAAAAGAACATCAATCATATTACTTGATGAATTATATATGTAATATATTTAATATAAAACATACTTTCGTGGCCAGCATTTATGTTAGTAAAATTAAAACAGTGGCGAGCTAGTCCGCTACGTGCTACCTCCAGATTAAGCCGACGTTTCAGGAACCTTGTGGTCCCTATCCTCAGGGTGTCGAAGTCATCAGTTGGACATCAGTTGTAGATCGACGCCCTGAGGATAGGGACTACAAGGTCCCTGAAAAGTTGGCTTAACATGGAGGCAGGACGTGGCGGACTAACCAACAACTATTTTGTTTACTGTTCATTAGGAAAGAACGATATAATGTTTAGTTCGATTTCAATTTCAAATGTTTTAAATGTATTTCTTGTTTAAGTATTGAAATATATAAACGTGTTACCACTGTGACACAATGCAACAATAAAAGCATTGCGAGTATAACGAGATTTGACATTTACTAGAAAGATAGAAGGAAACGCATGACCTAGTTTGGAAGCAAAGCAAGAAACTGTCACATCAGCCTGTTACACAGTTTCACGTTAGCGTTCATGAAATAAAAATTTGTGCTTATAGTATGTTGGATATTTATTGCTTTCAATAAGGCGAATGATTGTCGTTTAGTCGAAGCAAGTAGAATTTTAGAGCTTTTAGAATTGGAAATCATCTTTCTTCCTACCCGAGATAATCAATGTTTATTGTATTTTGAAGCCAACGACAATATTCTGTAAATAGTATGAAGTAAACCATCTTACTAAGGAGCATTAAAGGTTATATACGCTTTATTTATTATTTAATGACGTCACAACTTTTGACGTTTATCTCGCAATTCAGTTTACCACTGTACGACAACGTAAAACGTACCTAAATGAGCATGTGAAGAAATACGTGCAGAATATATTGCAACGTTAAAGACTATATTATCCAGAGCTATTTTATTGAACTTAAACTAAACTTTATGAACTAGACCGAAACATGATAAAGTATAAACCGTCTGACAAACTCGATGCCATGAATCGGTATTTCTCCGAACAAAATTTTTTAAATGATTAACTGGAATTTACAATTATAATATAATAATATAGCTACCTTCAACTCTTTGTGAGAGCTTATATTGCCATTATGGCAAAGTAACAGTCTTTAAGAATAATCAATAATCATATATGCGCATAGCAGATCAGGAAATTGCAACTCAGTACATTCGGATTGTGAGGAGTTTGAATTGTCATGATTGGTCTATTCACTCAAAAGGCAATTGACATCTGTCACACGCACGTCTGTCTAGGGGATCCGTACAGATTATAATAGTGATGCAGATAACCAGAATGTTGGAGATAGCTTCAAGCTCACTCTGCCGTCATGCTCCTAGTATTATGCGCTGTCAATCTTACAACGTTGCAATATTCCACCTGGACTTTATTCCAATTACTGCTGACCTAGATATTTGTGATTCCAATGTTCATTCAAACTTAAAAATGAATACGTCACCAATTTAAAAAATAATGACTACCCCGAGAACATACAAATTACTATACGATTATATAAATAAAGTATGACTAACTGGTTCTATATTGTGTACGAGTTTTGAGGAAATGAGGATTGTATGTAGGTTTAGGATTGTATTATGTGAATAGCCCCAAACTATGCTGCTGAATGTAAGTTTTGTTGTTTAATAACTAACAAAATAATAACATTAATTATAGGTTATGTACAGTAGATACATAATCAGTAAGATGTATAATAAACTTTGACAGAAATTAAATACTTACATATAAACAGCTATCAATGGGATCAACTACCCCTTAAAAATATATTGATGATATTCAACACAACATATAGACACTAAGATAAAAAAGCCTATCAGAGTCAGTATAACATAAAATTAATAGAACAGAATTAAAAATTTGTCAGTGATTTCAAGAAATTAGGAAGAATGAAATCATTGGTAACTGGAATTAACTGGAGATATACCCGTGCTCAACAAAATATCCAAAGATACACTTGCTTCTTGTTTTCACAATGGCAACCACCAATCACGGGCTTTGAAATTATGTTACCTGTAAAAAATACAGTTGGAATTCACACAAATAATACGACATGTGTGAGTAGTTAGCAATTGCGTCTGTTCAGCATGTTAACACTACTAAGGATAGGTTTGTATTATTTATATACAAATATAAATCATATGAAAGAAAATAGAGACGAATTGAAGCATTGTACCATTGTACCACCCCAAATACAAATATGTGTCCTATACAGAATGAACCATGTATACATGTAATGTGCATGTATAAAATTTCAATGTTTACACCTATACATGTGCCATACTAATTTGTCCATCCATACTGATGATGTCATGCACATTTAAATGGAAGAGCGCAGATCTCATTTTAAAGCAATGATTATCCAATTAAATTTCAATGTTAAATAACAATTTAACTTAACTATCATATTAAACGGTACCAAGTAGTTTACACTGAGAGCTGTACTTTTGTATTTTGTTGTATTTGTACAGTAAACATTGAACACAACAGCTGTTCAGTACGAGATTAAGTAGTCAAGAATACCCGATGACACAAGAAGCTTCATTGACTGTCGGGTGTGACTCTTTGTAAAAGCTCTTTGTAAAAGCCTGCAAATGTTTCGCTTAATGGGCTCATATATTATTAATGTTGCACTTGCTTAGTATTAAGACTGGCGTTGGCCTAATTGCTGTACAGCGTGATGGGGTATACACTTAAAAGAACACAATAAATAATTCATTAAAATTAGGTATGGGTTAATGGAGGGTAGACTGGAAAGCTCACTTAACGAAATCAAAAATAAAATTACCCTGGGGTGGCGAACGCTTCATTTCTAGCATAAAATGAAATCCACTTAAAAATCGATGAGTGATAGACACGCAATAGGGGAACTTTGTTGGTAGGGACGAAAGATGTACCTCTCACAGGAATCCATTTGGAGTTAACAAATTGCTGTTTTTCAATGTTTTATCATATTGTTGGATCCTATCTTGAATCGTGTAGATATTTTGCTCAGTTTATAGATATATATAATATTATGTTTAAACTTTTACAATCAAAAAATGCTTTTGACTTCCTGTATTTAATATGCTTTTTTATAAGTGCACACAATTGTAATTTTGTTTTTGGATACATATTATCTTAGTGCAAGATTCAATATATATTTATTGTATTGAATATTATAAAATTTGTATTCTTATTATTAGTATCATTTTTTTTTTTTTGAAGAATCATTTATTTTACATTTTTAATATTTCTCCAATACATTTACAAAACTTATTTACAAATAATCCCGTACACTGAGTCATTGTTGAAGACAAACAAATGAGCATATTGCATACCAAGGATACACATTACACAATACATGCATTCAATTCCGTACGAATTAAATTTGCAATTACTAAAACTAATTAGTGATTTTAACCCTGAACCCTAAATAGTAAGTAATATAATTGTGTTCGACAACATGTCTGTCCTACGTTGACTACGTTAGAATAAAGTGACAATATAACAGCTACGCATTGCAAAAACAAAATAACTTTGTTGTTTTCTGTTTTCATGCAACCGACTTCGACGAGCTCATTCAACCTAATCATAAAAGTAAGTACAGGACAGGTAAGGTACAGTACCGGGATACATGTGGACTTCCACATCAAAAGAGCCATGTTTTTACACTAACGGATTGTTACGTACCTTCGGTCGAGGTATTTACAGTTGGGATCGATCAACCTGATAAAAGGGAATTCCTATCTCGTTTGAGTCAGGCCAATTATCTAGTTGAATACAGCTTCACATGCGCGGAGGATTGATTAATTAAATCAATACCGGAATATTCACCAAGAGGTATAGATGTCATAGTTGCTGGCATCGTACATTCTTTGAAAGAAAGCTACAATTCTAAATCATTCAAATACTGAAGCCATGACACAAAATATATTTTCTTGGCGAATACTTGGAGAGCAATTTATCCTCAGACAACGGAATCCAATTTTCAGTGTAACTAAATACCAAAATATGATATTAGAAAATGGCAAACATACTAGGAGGATACCTTTATTTTCATCGCATTTTTCATACCCGGAGTAATAAGAACTGACAATGTCAGCGGTAAAACGGTCGGCCATTGCTGCTCCTCAACCTGATAGCATCCATAGTCTGACCACCTGTTATCGCGGTCACCTCAATGCTGTGGAAAGAACATGTCAACATGGCGCTCACAACTCGAAACTATTCACATTTTTTTTTTAGTCTTTGCTTTGTTGGGTAATCTCCGGTATTTCGTTATAGGGTGAGTGATCATTCTTCTTGTATCACGTTGGAGCGCTGTAAGCAGTGGTATCGCCTATCTATGGCTAACTATATTACAGATCTTTGGGCTGCAGTGTACTTGACTCTCAAAGTTTCACGTTTAGTTGCAGATATCTTCCAGTTTCTCATCTGGACTGTAGACTTCTGCAATAAATATCCCATCATGTGAAGTGTAGTAAAGGTGGAGCTTACGATCATTACCTTTACTTGTAGTACTAGCCATGAGGCCAATTTGATTCGAGTCACTAACTTTAATCTGGCATTGTCTCGTTAGAAACATTTCCCTATTAGGCTTATACCAGATAAACCAATGAAATACGAACCCCTTTTATTCATACTTTATCCCAGGCCATACCAGCATGATAGTTATTACTGTCATAAAGGTCGCTCTGGATTTCCTCAAATGTATTTTAAGTAAGTTCTATAAATCTAAATCATATTTGAAAAGAGATGTAGTAAGGAAAATATTTCCTTTGGATCATTGCACGAGCGAATATGGTTTATCAAAGATTTATTATTTACCCTAACGTTCCACTTACGTCGTGCAGTAAAGAATTCTAAACAGCTTTATAGCGCAGTAATAACTAATAAAAGAAGTCGTTGTAAACTTATATGTAATCGTTTATCATGAAATCGTTTAACCATGAATCGAATTTTTATTCGAAGGAGTCAATATATCAAGAGAATAGTTGAAAACAAGGTAAGCGTGCATCAAATAGAAGACGTTATAGGATATATGCGGTAACCCCTCTGCTGATGTGTGTACAGGAATACAGCGGTGACTCATGTGGATGCGGTAACCCCTCTGCTGATATGTGTACAAGAATACAGCGGTGACTCATGTGGATGCGGTAACCCCTCTGCTGATGTGTGTACAAGAATACAGCGGTGACTCATGTGGATGCGGTGAACCCCTCTGCTGATATGTGTACAAGAATACAGCGGTGACTCATGTGGATGCGGTGAACCCCTCTGCTGATGTGTGTACAGAATACAGCGGTGACTCATGTGGATGCGGTAACCACTCTGCTGATGTGTGTACAGGAATACAGCGGTGACTCATGTGGATGCGGTAACCCCTCTGCTGATGTGTGTACAGGAATACAGCGGTGACTCATGTGGATGCGGTAACCCCTCTGCTGATGTGTGTACAAGAATACAGCGGTGACTCATGTGGATGCGGTGAACCCCTCTGCTGATATGTGTACAAGAATACAGCGGTGACTCATGTGGATGCGGTGAACCCCTCTGCTGATGTGTGTACAGAATACAGCGGTGACTCATGTGGATGCGGTAACCCCTCTGCTGATGTTTGTACAGGAATACAGCGGTGACTCATGTGGATGCGGTGAACCCCTCTGCTGATATGTGTACAAGAATACAGCGGTGACTCATGTGGATGCGGTGAACCCCTCTGCTGATGTGTGTACAGAATACAGCGGTGACTCATGTGGATGCGGTAACCCCTCTGCTGATATGTGTACAAGAATACAGCGGTGACTCATGTGGATGCGGTGAACCACTCTGCTGATATGTGTACAAGAATACAGCGGTGACTCATGTGGATGCGGTGAACCCCTCTGCTGATATGTGTACAAGAATACAGCGGTGACTCATGTGGATGCGGTGAACCCCTCTGCTGATGTGTGTACAGAATACAGCGGTGACTCATGTGGATGCGGTAACCCCTCTGCTGATGTGTGTACAGAATACAGCGGTGACTCATGTGGATGCGGTGAACCCCTCTGCTGATATGTGTACAAGAATACAGCGGTGACTCATGTGGATGCGGTAACCCCTCTGCTGATGTGTGTACAGAATACAGCGGTGACTCATGTGGATGCGGTGAACCCCTCTGCTGATATGTGTACAAGAATACAGCGGTGACTCATGTGGATGCGGTAACCCCTCTGCTGATATGTGTACAAGAATACAGCGGTGACTCATGTGGATGCGGTAACCCCTCTGCTGATGTGTGTACAGAATACAGCGGTGACTCATGTGGATGCGGTAACCCCTCTGCTGATATGTGTACAAGAATACAGCGGTGACTCATGTGGATGCGGTAACCACTCTGCTGATGTGTGTACAAGAATACAGCGGTGACTCATGTGGATGCGGTAACCACTCTGCTGATGTGTGTACAAGAATACAGCGGTGACTCATGTGGATGCGGTGAACCCCTCTGCTGATATGTGTACAAGAATACAGCGGTGACTCATGTGGATGCGGTAACCCCTCTGCTGATGTGTGTACAAGAATACAGCGGTGACTCATGTGGATGCGGTGAACCCCTCTGCTGATATGTGTACAAGAATACAGCGGTGACTCATGTGGATGCGGTGAACCCCTCTGCTGATATGTGTACAAGAATACAGCGGTGACTCATGTGGATGCGGTAACCCCTCTGCTGATATGTGTACAAGAATACAGCGGTGACTCATGTGGATGCGGTAACCCCTCTGCTGATATGTGTACAAGAATACAGCGGTGACTCATGTGGATGCGGTGAACCCCTCTGCTGATATGTGTACAAGAATACAGCGGTGACTTATGTGGATGCGGTGAACCCCTCTGCTGATGTGTGTACAGAATACAGCGGTGACTCATGTGGATGCGGTAACCCCTCTGCTGATATGTGTACAAGAATACAGCGGTGACTCATGTGGATGCGGTGAACCCCTCTGCTGATATGTGTACAAGAATACAGCGGTGACTCATGTGGATGCGGTGAACCCCTCTGCTGATGTGTGTACAGAATACAGCGGTGACTCATGTGGATGCGGTGAACCCCTCTGCTGATGTGTGTACAAGAATACAGCGGTGACTCATGTGGATGCGGTGAACCCCTCTGCTGATATGTGTACAAGAATACAGCGGTGACTCATGTGGATGCGGTAACCCCTCTGCTGATGTGTGTACAAGAATACAGCGGTGACTCATGTGGATGCGGTGAACCCCTCTGCTGATATGTGTACAAGAATACAGCGGTGACTCATGTGGATGCGGTGAACCCCTCTGCTGATATGTGTACAAGAATACAGCGGTGACTCATGTGGATGCGGTAACCCCTCTGCTGATATGTGTACAAGAATACAGCGGTGACTCATGTGGATGCGGTAACCCCTCTGCTGATATGTGTACAAGAATACAGCGGTGACTCATGTGGATGCGGTGAACCCCTCTGCTGATGTGTGTACAAGAATACAGCGGTGACTCATGTGGATGCGGTAACCCCTCTGCTGATGTGTGTACAAGAATACAGCGGTGACTCATGTGGATGCGGTGAACCCCTCTGCTGATATGTGTACAAGAATACAGCGGTGACTCATGTGGATGCGGTAACCCCTCTGCTGATGTGTGTACAAGAATACAGCGGTGACTCATGTGGATGCGGTGAACCCCTCTGCTGATATGTGTACAAGAATACAGCGGTGACTCATGTGGATGCGGTGAACCCCTCTGCTGATATGTGTACAAGAATACAGCGGTGACTCATGTGGGTGCGGTGAACCCCTCTGCTGATGTGTGTACAGAATACAGCGGTGACTCATGTGGATGCGGTGAACCCCTCTGCTGATGTGTGTACAAGAATACAGCGGTGACTCATGTGGATGCGGTGAACCCCTCTGCTGATGTGTGTACAGAATACAGCGGTGACTCATGTGGATGCGGTGAACCCCTCTGCTTATATGTGTACAAGAATACAGCGGTGACTCATGTGGATGCGGTGAACCCCTCTGCTGATATGTGTACAAGAATACAGCGGTGACTCATGTGGATGCGGTGAACCCCTCTGCTGATGTGTGTACAGGAATACAGCGGTGACTCATGTGGATGCGGTAACCCCTCTGCTGATGTTTGTACAGGAATACAGCGGTGACTCATGTGGATGCGGTAACCCCTCTGCTTATGTGTGTACAGGAATACAGCGTTGACTCATGTGGATGCGGTAACCCCTCTACTGATGTGTGTACAGGAATACAGCGGTGACTCATGTGGATGCGGTAACCCCTCTACTGATGTGTGTACAGGAATACAGCGTTGACTCATGTGGATGCGGTAACCCCTCTGCTGATGTGTGTACAGGAATACAGCGGTGACTCATGTGGATGCGGTAACCCCTCTGCTGATGTGTGTACAGGAATACAGCGTTGACTCATGTGGATGCGGTAACCCCTCTGCTGATGTGTGTACAGGAATACAGCGTTGACTCATGTGGATGCGGTAACCCCTCTGCTGATGTGTGTACAGGAATACAGCGGTGACTCATGTGGATGCGGTAACCCCTCTGCTGATGTGTGTACAGGAATACAGCGTTGACTCATGTGGATGCGGTAACCCCTCTGCTGATGTGTGTACAGGAATACAGCGTTGACTCATGTGGATGCGGTAACCCCTCTGCTGATGTGTGTACAGGAATACAGCGGTGACTCATGTGGATGCGGTAACCCCTCTGCTGATGTGTGTACAGGAATACAGCGTTGACTCATGTGGATGCGGTAACCCCTCTGCTGATGTGTGTACAGGAATACAGCGGTGACTCATGTGGATGCGGTAACCCCTCTGCTGATGTGTGTACAGGAATACAGCGGTGACTCATGTGGATGCGGTAACCCCTCTGCTGATGTGTGTACAGGAATACAGCGGTGACTCATGTGGATGCGGTAACCCCTCTGCTGATGTGTGTACAGGAATACAGCGGTGACTCATGTGGATGCGGTTACCCCTCTGCTGATGTGTGTACAGGAATACAGCGGTGACTCATGTGGATGCGGTAACCCCTCTACTTATGTGTGTACAGGAATACAGCGGTGACTCATGTGGATGCGGTAACCCCTCTGCTTATGTGTGTACAAGAATACAGTGGTGACTCATCTGGATGTCTGTGTCCCTAACTTGTCGGACTTGTCGAACTATCGGTGATAAGTTGATAAGTACATTATGAATGAAGGGATATTGTCATATAAGTTATGTAAAATGTATATGTTAAATGTAAAATGAATGAATAAATGTAAAATGTGGACGTAAAATGAAGATTTTAGGCTGCCACATGTAACCTGTCTATAGCTATTTTAGATAGACCTACCTTCACTTTCAGTTTTATGTTTGTCTTATACTTAAAATTTCTTATTGTCATACATTATGCAATTGTATATATGTACAACAGCAGAATGCTAATAAAGATATTACTACAACGACTTATTCTACTGATATGTGTATCTATCGATCTGTTTTGATTTTCTTGAGTGTAATAATAACCATGTGGTGTGGAGGTATCTGTCCATGGTCGTAAATCGTTTTCGGACCAGTGAAAGAAGGCAGTGAGTGTAAGGTCCAGTCTTACAATGTCCCAATAATTATTTATTCGTCGAATAGCTTGTTGTCTCCATGGCAACGACCAATCAAAACTCTTGAAATCCTCCAAATAGCTTAATTGCTACAAATAACTTTTTTATTAGGAGATTGTAAGACTGGCCCTAAGTGTAACAGACTCATGGGCCATGGCTGTCATGATGGCAAACTGTGACCGGTCCATTAAACAGTGAAACACACTGTTTTTGTTTTTTTTAGACGTTGGTACGTAGTTTATCCTAGTGAAATATGATTGAAAACAATATGGTTGTATTGTATAATATTCATCATACGGTTGTGTGGTCGTTAGTACCTATAAAGGGTGACATCTGTGAACAAGGAAATCCATGGGTGCTTGGAACACATCTAAAACATGCGTGATACGTGATGTATGTAAACTCTTTAAAACATGTGTTATTGTAATTGTCCGTTATTCTCATCTTTCATCCAGTCATCGTTTAGAATAATATAACGGTAAAATATCAGCAAAACGGTGAAGAAACAAAATTCCCTTACTATTTCAGGTTTTATACCGTGGGCTGTCTATGTGTTATTGTAACAAAACAAAATAAAATCTTCACTTCTTATTTTGTAAACAACGTAACGTTTCCAACTTTGCATGTGTTACCGATTGTTCTTCTGATTTCATATTTCTTGTTGTAAACATAAAATGTAAATCTAAGGAATAAGTTATATTCGCAATTTCGTTTACTCGTGGTTCAACAATCTAACTTTGTTACAATAAACATTTTAATATTCCATAAAATTTTAAAAATAAATTAGAGAAATCATGTTATAATAATCCTAAGAAGTGTTAGAGAAATAAAACAATATATTACAATGCGGGCACATAAATACTTTATATATAAATGTATATATATATATATATATATGTATGTATATAATAATGATAATGGTGATATATATCACCATAACTCAACCTCTCACAATAATATGTATCTTGCGAAATAGAAGTTGAAAGATGATCTGGCAACCATGTTTAATTCTTTGCATCATGACACAAAGGCAACTAAAAACAAAATTCCGATACGCAACAGGAAACAGAAGAAACAAAGGAAGAGCAATTAGTAGGAACCATCAGATGGAAGAATCAGAAGATACTTTACAAAGCAACGATAGAAATGTACATTTCGTTTCATTTCTATTAAAACTAAAACTAATTTTATTTTCGCATGCTTAATAGCCTATTAAGAGAATTAAGATCATAGCATCAAAGTAAAACATTTCTCAAAATTATTCAAGTTTCTGTTATAAATCAATCATTTTATTTATCAAACAAGTCCGCTATCTTTCTTTCATGCCCGCGTGATATAAGAAACTCCGGTCTTCTCCCAACGAGTTTCTAGAAATTGAGACGTGTTACACAAATTGGATGTGAAATGGAGATGGAGGCTTAGAGTACATCTTGAGATCATAAAAGTTACTCCAACAGAAAACGGCAAGGGTAATTTGGAGAGGATTACTCCAGAACAGACTATTGAACAAGGAGCCCGTGTCTATAAAGCTACTATAATTTGAGAACTGAAGGAATGAATGGTTGGTTGGTGCTAAGGGTGAGGAAAAAGATGTTGAGATCAATGGTGACGTCATGTAAAATCTCCTTTTTATGTTTTTGAGGAATTCTGAACGGCAACATTCATGAAACACAAATGTTTTAATGACACATATTGTGTTGCGTATTTGAAATTGCTAGGGTTATTGTCAAGTTGGCAATCCAAAGGTATTCTGTTTGTGTGTACACACATATCCCCCGAGACATTTCTCTCTGCGTGAATCTCGCGTCTGTACAAACACACAAACACCCTTGGACGCTTTTGTTTTGAGTTTTATACTTTCACTTCTAGGCCTGATCACACTCCATATTTTAAAAGAAAATCGTCATGGTGAATATCCAACCAATCTCCATGACTCAGCTCAGCAGTCAACTCAATGTTGATGGCTCCAAACGCATTATTTCTGTCATATTAGATACAACGTAAATTTTATTTTTTCTTGTCTTTGTTATGTCTCTTTTCAGATATTCTCTAGGCCTACTTGTTACTCATTTCCCATTCACAGTCGCGGCTACAAAGCAATTCAAAAATTGAAGTAAGGTTTATCCTGAGGAGAGTACACGCTTGTATGCCTATATTTTGGCACTATTAGAATTAAACTATGAGGGGGGTGGGGGGGAGGGGTGTTGAGTTTGTCCGGGTACCCAGAGCACAGCTAGGTCTAGCCATTATAGGCAACTGGGCCCAGATTCACAAAAGTGCCTAGTGCTAAGACGTCCTAGTTTAGGCAAATCTTAGTGAAATTAATCACGCATATATCGCTCTGCAATGTCCTAAAGATACAATATAGTTATATAACAACAATTTAACTAATAATATTGTATTTGTGAATGTGCAGTAATACCCAAGGATGATTTATCTTGATTTATCTATCTAGGATTTGCCTAACTTAGGACAACTTAGAGTTAGGCATCTTTGTGAATCCAGGCCCTGGAGTTACTTGCAATAAAACAGATAAATATCGTGTGTATGTATACATATATTTATTTGATTTCTTAGATTTTGTTGGTTGCAAAATGTATAGTACGAAAACATTTTTATCGAAACGATTCTTTGTGAAAATAAACGTTGAATAGGGTTTACCGTTAAAAATGTTTTCGTACTATATAAGAAATGATAAGGGGGGGGGGGGGGGGGGAGTGAGTGAGTTTTTCCCGGCTACCCAGAGAAGTATTGTTTTCTTGTATCATGTATAGTTTTATTCACTGATCTCCTTTGGAAATGTTTTATAACAATCTCAAAAGAAGATAAATAAATAAACGCGCTTTCACCTACTTTCAAACGTGTACTCTTATCTACCGTTATATATCTAATAATTTTCGACAAATCTTTCTGTAATTTTCTATTATATTATATTATATAGGAAGCTGCTGGCAAATAAATCCCAAATGAATGTATGTATATCGTATTTTGTTCTTATAACATCGTGATAGAAGTACATCTAATAAATATTGCCACTAAATTTGCAGTCTCTTTATCAATCCGCTTTAGTAGTTTCTGCTGATATCGATATTGCCTCGAGAGATTTTATGTCTCTGCAGGCAACATACTTGGGATATCTAGGCTTCCAAAACGTACTCTAATGAGTATAGTTTTACTTACATCATGTGCTCATTTATCTACAAGTAAACTAAGGTATTGTATGACACGGCGGTGTATTATCTGCAAAGCACAGAATAATGGGCATTTTTGAAAACAGCCGGTGACAAATTCTAAGCGCAACTTTTTCACAGGAGACTCTTCGCTCATTAGGCTGAGATTGATTCCTGTAAACAGTCTCTTGAGCTTACCCCCCCCCCCCCCCCCTCCCTCCCAACCCTAGCGCCCAATTATCATACACTTGACGAGGGACAAATTAAGCTCCATCTCCCCTCTATTCTTGTGTCTGCCACTGTACACACTGTTATATAGAATTCATTATTACTACTGTGCCTGCTGTACTAACTACTGGCATTTCTACTACTGCTGCTACTGTTACTACCACTACCACTACCAACACTACTACTACTACTACCACCACTACTATTACTATCACTACTACCACTACTATCCCTACTACTGCTTCCACTACTACTACTACCACTACTACTACTACCACTACTATCACTACTACTACTTCCACTACTACTACTTCCACTACTAATACAACTACAACTACTACTACTACTACTACTACTACTACTACTACTACTACTACTACTACTACTACTACTACTACTACTACTACTACTACTACTACTACTACTACTACTACTACTACTACTACTACTACTACTACTACTACTACTACTACTACTACTACTACTACTACTACTACTACTACTACTACTACTACTACTACTACTACTACTACTACTACTACTACTATACTGCTACTACTACTGCTGCTCCTGCTGCTCTGTCACTGTATCAACCACTGAACGTTTAAAAGACGATTAAAGATTGGAGATGGAAGATTAGTTGGCGTCGGAATGTTTGACTACTATACTAATTATTTAACTTTTTGAGCGAGTTATGGATGTTTAACTACGTTGAAGTATATAAGATAACTGAATCATATCAATGAATTCAGACGAATTGATGCATATAAACCATAAATACGTTGCATGAACGAACACGATTGCGAAATTGTGCATTTCCGCTGGTACGGATTCACTAAACTAAGTTAAACCTCTT
This sequence comes from Isoperla grammatica, assembly GCA_945910005.1. NCBI lineage: Eukaryota > Metazoa > Arthropoda > Insecta > Plecoptera > Perlodidae > Isoperla > Isoperla grammatica. Next base: position 44,299,155 of record OX246737.1, on the reverse strand, counting down.
TCTAAACTACTGACAGGAAACTACACTAGCATTAACTACAAAATGGAAATTGAGGTCGTCTTAATATTCAGAATAATTCACGCTAACCAACCTACAATTAATTTATTTGATTATGCTGCGGTGAGGGTGTCCCTCGAGATACAAACTTGTAATAATACCTTTGGTATTCAAATTATAGAGGGACAGTTATTAGCTTTGAAACATGTAACTCGGATTGTGCCATCGCGCACCGCTACTTAGCACATAGAGAAACGTTGTCGGACAAACACGTTATAAAGTAATCAATAGTGAAGAAATGCTCTCCGTTGTCAAGCCCCTGGTTGAAGAAGACTGTTGCAGATGGGTCCCAAAGAGCTTCTTAACCGGAAGTGTCTATACCATGGCCATCGACCGAAAACATAAATATACGGTCAGTGACTAAGTTATAGTATACATCCATCAAAATCTTGATTTATTAGAGGAATTCAAAACTCTCTATACTTTGCTTTCCATTTCATTTCAAACAGACTATTTTGAAAACGTTATAAATAATTGATTAACTTTTTTCTCACGTTGTGTTTCATGAATGTGAAATCTCGTTACCGACTCCTCGCCTTGTGAAAACTCAATGTAATTATTGTTTTTGTTTGGCGGAGTTCTTCTTGTCGGACTTCCCATTCCAAGTTATTACTAACTCAGAACAGCCAGAGACTTTCCTAATTGGATTACTCTTTAAGTCGGGCTATAAAAAAAGCTTCCTTTTCTCAGCCAGAACTCATGAGAGTTGAAATAATTCCGCGTTATTCGTCGGGACATCGACAAACTTTTTTTTATCGATCAGTACTTTCAAACAATAGATCGTATTGTTTTAGTCAGAAAGTATTAGAGATATTTTCTCAAAAAGTGTAATGTATTACTTTTTAACAGTCAATCAAACGAATCAATCAATGCATATTTTATGGAATATTACAGCACCAAAAAATGCTTGATGTATGTATAAATTTAAAAAACGCATACGCTTTGTAAACGTCTTTGTCCAATGCTCTCTAATGAGACTGAACCTCACCTCGCTACTCTTCTGGTCAATCTTCATGAACAAGTTCAATGGATGGATTCAAAATCAATCTTTAATAATATATTAGTTCATTTTTTAATTTATTTATTTACTTACTTACTTACTTACTTACGTATTTACTTATTTACTTACTCACTTATTCACTTATTCCCTTACTCACTTATTTACTTATTCACTTATATATTCATTTATTGATCTGTGACAATACGTACGTATTCCGTACGGCGTACATTGGTGTGGTGCCTAGTCACTCGTTGGAACTTGGCCTGTCTGATCTGATAGTATGAGTCATCGGCTGTACACTTAACATGTCCAGTGATGTGTTGTGTAATTCAACGATGCTCCCTCAAACAGCATGTTTCAGATTTGTTGCCATGTATGGGTATGGCTAGGCAACCACCCTCAAAGTGTTCATTCCTACACAGACGTAAAGCCCCAACCACAATTGTCGGCATCGTTAACGTAATCGTAATCCGGCATTCTTATGGCGCTGTTCACAACAAAATCGTTGTCGTAATGATTGGCTGCCTCATGCACAAAGCCAATTGTAGACGCAACTGTTTACTTGCGTCCGCAAATCGATTGAATAAAGCCTAAAGGATTGTATACAGGATTGAAATCGATTGAATAAAGCCTAAAGGATTGTATACAGGATTTGCCGGCGCAAATATGCGTGGGAGTTCCGTAAATTTGCGGCTCAATTGACTATCCCGCAAATAGCTAAAAATTGAAATCGATTGAATAAAGCCTAACGGATTGTATACAGGATTTGCCGGCGCAAATATGCGTGGGAGTTCCGTAAATTTGCGGCTCAATTGACTATCCCGCAAATAGCTAAAAATTCATTTGGATTTCCGCAAATTTATCTACACCAACAAGTCCACCATTTTTAATGAACGGTAAGTTTGCGTCGGCAAATCTTTGTGCATCAGGCTGTAAAGCTGCAACCACAATTGTCGGAATCTTCATCGTAATCGGGATCGTGATCGCAATCGTACATTTTCCCATGCTCATTGCGATTTTATTGTGAACAGCGCAATAAGAACCATGATAGATCACGATGTCGACAATTTGTGGTTGTCTTATAGCGTACTACCGACAAACAATCCCCGAAACAAACTGCTAGTCACCCGGAGGTCGATCGTGAATAGGCCTACCGACGTTCCGGATCCATATACGGGGTGATCCTATAGTAAGGGTTTTTATAAACATTTAAAAACAATGTTACTAAATTATTTTTAAGATTGAAGTTAGTGTGGGTCGTTTATCCTATACTTTTATTCCTGCTTCTTCCAAGACAGAAATACCACTGTTTCATTCCCTACTTGAGTTGGGGTCATATAACTTCTGGACGACTATAATCCATATATATATTGGCATGAAAGTAAACAATTGCCTAACTATATTAGCCGTGATCACCACAATCAGTTCTAATAATAATTGTGTATACACAATTAATTAGTTCTTTCTTCTCCACCTGTGCTGTCAGTAACAATTTCCAATATGTTGAGGACAATTAAATAGCTGATAATTACTTTAGCCTAAAGGCCAGTTTTTCAATCGTTCATAACCGAGGCAGTTAGCTAAATACGCAAACATGGCAGTACTTACTTAACAACGCTTTTGTTTAGCTGGACTTTTTTGTTTTATGGATGCGTAGAAAAAACATCGACTAGATAGCTACCAAACTTTACATTATACAATGTTTTGTAGAGTACACGTGTGAACCCATGTTCAGTGAAACAAGAAAGTAAATCTTGATACAGATTGGATGTTGGATTGGCATACCACATAAATCACCGCGTTTTAATCGGTGACTAAAAACCAGGCCTAACTAGTATAAGTGGGCCTGCCTATCGTCCGTGGTACCTCATGCGGTTGGGGTGCAGGACTTACCATGTGCAACCTTGGGACATGAGATCGGATTCCGCTCAAGGCATGATTATTTGCAATCAATCGTCCATTACTTCATCTTTCATTAACATCTCAAGTCTCCAACAGAATCGAGTACCCGTGTGTTTTTTAATTATTTTTTAAACACCTTTAACTTATTTTTACTTAGTGGGCTTCTTTCTGTCTAACCGTCATACACACTTGCGGTTACTTATATTTAGTAGTATAGGAAGTAACAGTTTCAAAAGAAACATACCAACAACTTTTGCCCATTTTGTTTGAGCATCTGTCAAAACAAACTTTTACTTAATTAAATTACCCCGGGGCAATTCAATTTCAATTCCCCTTCTCTCCACTCCCGGGAGTCAGAATCCTTAGCCTCGTGTAAATATAATAAACACGGCAAGCAAAGCTTCTGGCTGCTACGAACACTAACCGACAAAACAAAATACCCACCTTACCATTATTAAAAACTGTTACTTTAATGGCAATTTAAAAAAAAAATGATTAAAGCTTGACATCATCGCACACTATGTAGTCCTACACCATCAAGAAAGTAAAAATCGGATGCTAAAAAAATCATTTTGTTTTAAGTGGCTCGTTGGTCCAGTGGTTAGCATCCCTGCTTTCAATGCAGACAGTCCCGGGTTCAAATCCCGCTTTAGACAAAAGTTTCTAACTTCTAATAAGGATTCAATTCCATCACTTCTTGGCTTAGAAATAAGTAAACGGTGACTTTGGAGCCTTCCTAGCAATGAAGCACTCAATAAATTCAAAGTTGTTCTGAATCGGCCTTGTTGATTCTGGCATCTGTCCGCAAGTGTTCTCACTGTCCAATCACTGATTCATGTGTTTCGTATTTGAAATATAGATCTTTGATTTGTTATCGCTCACTCGTCGATGGTGTTCTGAGCCTACACCTACAGGGTTGGTTTAGTTGCTTTAAATTAGTCCTCCACTAAAAATCAGTCTTGACTCTTGATACTGAGTGGGTACACTATAAATACGAATGTATTTTATTTTTATTTAATTTTATTTATTTATTGTTGTGATGAAGGAAAACATCAATGAAAATAATATATTATGTGAGTGCACATTAAAAAAAACAAACAACGCTTTTTATGAGGTAAACAATTAATCATGGTATTTACCTAAGGCTCCAGAAATCGTCTGATTTCTTCTAGGATCATGAAAGTAAACAAAAGTTCTTGCTGTTAAAATTACATAAACGTGGTTACAATGCTGCATCGAGGTATTTTATTTAGTCATTTTTTGTTTGCTCACAACCAAACTGGCGTTAATTTTGGCAATGGTTGAATAGCTAGGAACTGTTTTTATACTCTTATCGAAAAAAACTTCTTCTATATTAGACTTAAACATCAGTGCTATGGATGAAACACACCTACAACACAATATAATATATTCTGTTGCGTGTTGATGTGGGTCAGTATAAACGTATGCGAATCGAAGAGACCATTGTCACGGTTCTCGTGGAAGAGCGAAATAAAAATGTTGCCAACATAAAATAACTCTTCCAAAATAGCAGAACATGTTTATGAGACACAACGTTTCATTGATTGGGATAATACTTGCGTGTAACATGTCATGAAACCAATCAAGAGAAAAGGAAGATAAAACAAGATGGCTGCATGGCGTGCAACCCTAATACCATTAGTATCCCGAGTGCACATTCTCCACCAATATGGAATATGTGTTGCAGAAGTTCGTGTACGTAATCCTACTTGCACCGTCATAGGGGATTGACTTTAATTTTTCTATCACCGGTATATTTTTGTATGGCACATTTTATTTTGAATGTGTAAATAGTGTGTTGGAAGTAATAGGGTGTATTCACATATTACGCATAGTGGCCATACTGGAGGCCACAATGGCATGTGATTGATAGTTCATTGTTATTATGTTTCAGCAGGCATTTGGTTGAAGTTCAATAATATTGTCCAACTTTGGTTTGCTATTATTACTGAACAGCAAATTAAATCAATTCTCTCTTATTTCGGCAACTCTTTTTGTTGTTTACAATGTCACACATAATCATTTTCGTAAACTTTATCGGAGAATATACGTGTTCAAACTCTCATATTTCCTCGTAAACAATATTATTCGTTTTCTATTGACAGCTAAATGAAACTTGAAATGGTAATATGGGTGGCCTCCAATATGGCCGATGTGACTTCACTGTTTGTTTCTATGGTGGTTGTTTACGCCTAATCAGTTGAATATTACTGTTAGTGTTAAATAAAAAAAAACTTAAACTAAAACAGAGTTATTCTACAACATAAATCATCTATTTGGTATCGCAATCATAACAACCGCTGGTCGATAATGCAGCGGTTGGTAAATAGAAGACGCGAGAATATTGTGTTATGAGGCAATTACCCCGTTACCCCGTGTTACAATAAAATCTCCAAGAACTCAATTTGTACACTCATGGCATCATGACAAAATGGCATCATATTGTACACTCGTCAACATATATATAAATAAAGATGTCTTTTCAAGTTAGCTTGTGAATTCTAGTTTTGTGAATCTAACATCCCTTGCCTTACAAACAACTCTATATGTCATAGCCAAACTATAAGGAACACAACCATGTTAGCTCTAGACTTATATTGTGGCGTAAAAACAGGCACTTGTTCATTATTTCATGTTTACTTTGTTTTATTTAATTGCGTGATTTATGGATACTTTACGGTGACACTTGTGTTCGCTCACAGGTGTCGTCACCGTGAAGTATGCGCTGTGCTCGGCTATTTCGTCAGTCTTGTTCGGTTATAATTTCCGGTTTGTGCAGCAACTTTGCTGACTGCTCGGTTCATGAGGGGGCTGGTTCGTTGACTTCGTCAGTGAGCCCTTGTCCCACTCTTTCGTGATTGCCACGAGAGGGGGACGAACCGAGTAGTTTGATTGGTAAATTATGACTGGGGACAGCCAGCGTTGGGCAGAGAGGGGTTGACTGGGGTATGACGTAGGAAAGTCTAGGTGCGAGGGTTTACGGGTATTATTCGGGGCACTCAACCATGGAACGGAAGAGGAGGTAGACCTGTGCCAATGTGGAACGGTGGAAAGAACGACGGAAGACCCAGAGGGAAGGACATGGAGGCCGATCGTGAACCTGGACGAAGGAGCCAAACCACAACCTGGGGTCGGAGTCAGCCACCGAGAAGCCAAGGTATAGGGGTTACTACAGCTACCCTCTGGAGGAAGGTTAAGTCCATCAGACCTAGAATGCCCATAGACAGATTCGCCATAACTCAGCCACGTAGGATAAATGTGTATAGTTTAATAAATTGCGGTTACTCTATTGTTTGAACCAAAGTCTTATCATTCCTAAACTGCCTGAACTGGTATGTCCCGATCCCAATGATGTGAGAACCACCCCTAGAGCTACGCCCCAGTACTTCTACGGGACCGTCGACTTTGGAGTCCGTGGGTTCGAGGCTGAGCCGGCGGAATTGGGTAGGTGTCACGGTAGGTTCTCACTATCTAACAATATAAGTATATAACCATTCACTAAAAGAAAAAAGGGTACGTTTGCAAAAGCAAATAATACATGCCAAGCTTATTTCAGTGATACTATAACAAAACAAACACGTAACCAGTCATTTACGTACTATAAGCCAAAGAGTTGTTGGCAGAGAGGATATTATTTACTACACTTGATTATTTACTTTCCTTTCGAGTGTTCATAGAAGAATTGCATGTAATGTAAAACTGGATGGAAACATTGATGGATAGAATATGATAATAAGGAGCCAGAGTTAATTTTCTATTACCATCTTTCGGGATGTTTTGAATTTATCGAGTAATTCTGTACTTACTAAATGGAAATAAAACGGCAAAGTTTTTTAATACAACAGTCTATTTATTTTAATTGTCATTATTTTCTAAAAAATCTTTAAAATCTAATTATCTACGTTTTAAACAGTTTTGAATTCTAACAAGTGGCAAGTTTGAATATTAAGGTGAGGTACCTGCAGAATTTAATTAATCATGAAACATATTTTCATACGCACATAGGATTTGGACACTAAGATATTGGTGCAGAAACAATCTTTAATATTACTCACGTTAAATTCAAGATACAATGTAAATATCCATTAATGCATGAACGTGAATTTGTAACTAAATTAACCAGTTAATAACTGTGTCAGGCCGTCAGTATTTATAAAACTCTATATCGAACAAAAAATTCAAGATATTTGTTTCATAATCATGCGAACAGTTTTCAAATACACTTTTTCAAGCAACAAAAACAAACACCGAAGAAAAAAACACTAACAAAAACAACTTCAATGCATGTGAACTTGCATTAGTAATATCTTATCTATGTGTTCCTATCCTGACGAACGCTTAAGTAGAATTTCAGCTTCATTGCCAAAACTTTATTTAATATAAAAGTACATATATTTTTTTCTGAAAAACGGTACGAATAATTAACTATTAAATTGATTTAAAATGAGGATACAAATCGTATTCGTCTTCATATGTCATACAAAAGGGGATACAGGCTCTGAAGAGCTATTGAAACCACATTGGCTTAAGTTCAGATGTAATTAAATACTTGCATTAGACTTATGAAATTGTTAACTGTGTTCATAGATTGAAAACTAAATGCTAATACGCTCGTGTTCGTCAAAATGTAGCCCGAAGTAGCGAGGTGACAGACATTTCATTAAACACTCTAATCAACCCTTAAATTAATGCCCCTCACTCCAATTCCACCCTGCTGTCCTATTAAAATTTATGCCAAAATCCTTGTGGTTTCCCTAGTTGTGTTTTATAGATTAACAAAGCTTTCAACTTTTAGCTGACAATTTATGTCGTCAGTAAAACGCTCTCATTCTCAACTGATTTGACATTTCATATCAAAATTAAATTGATATTTTAAAAAATGGTGGTTTTCTAACCTTGTACAAAATTAATCAACTTGTTTGGTCGGAGGTCTTGGAGACCATGTGTGATTGATGTCAAAGTTAAATAGTGGGTCTCTACCCAAAAGGGTCTCTACCTAAGTGGGTCTCTCGAGAACGCCAGTGCACACATTAGGTACACTAGGACTGCATATGGTTGCAGTAATTATTTTTCTAAGTATAATTTACTATAAAGTATAAACTAAACTTTTTTCTCAAAACTAGGAAGTAAATAGTTAAACAAAATATTCTTCGCGTGTAAGTGAGAAATTGTACACATATCGGCCACGTGACTCCGGCCCCTATCAATATTCGAAAGAATCCTAGCCCATTGGAATGCAAATGGTTGCTATAAAACAAAGCCCCCGGCAACAGTGTGTGCTAATAATAGTGTGCAATGGGTCAACTATTAAATTCCAACCTAACCCTCCATCTCTGAATCCTAACTGCAGTTTTAACACAACAGCCACTACACTTTGTACATCTGTTTTGTTAGAACAATTTTAGAGGAGTCATCCTGAGGCATAGATGATGGGTGATAGGTCTGTATTTATTAGTTGACTCATTGGCCATTGAATCACACATTATATATATGTATATAATAATTACAAAATTGTATAACATCTAACTTATGAGAAAGCACACACTGAGTCACTAAGCCCACTTACGTTTAATGTACTAAATAAAATCATAAGCGGAACTGCTATTATGATCAAAAATTTTATTGTCAAATAAGGTTGTATACAGGCATTTGAATTATGGTTTCCAAGGTAGAAACCAGCAATTGGGCCTTACAATATCGTATTTTAAACCAGTAAGTGAATTAAAGACAATAATTGAACACGTAAAATTGAGGGGCGTACAATGTTTTCCCGCTAAGAGAGGGAACAGGTTCCTTGACCCGATGTGTTAAACCATTTCCTTGGCCATGTTATCGGTTGTCAGTACTCATAGCGAAGAAAAAATGCAATTTATGAAATTGTTATTAACAAACTAAGTTTATTTCCTTTATAACATTATTGAAGGTTAATTAAGACATGCTCATGTTTTTAGCTTGTCTATTGTTGCCGAGATTACACTAGTGTGGGTACGGGAGACGTGGGAAATCGCAACTCTGGGAGACTAAGTTTAATTTTGGAGCTCGGGGTTTAGAAGCAACTAGTTACTTCACCCCACCCCACCCCACCCCTCCCGTCCCCACCCCCCTGAGCTGTCAACGCTAATCTCTTATACTCTCACTCAAAAACAGCCCCGGAGGAATCAAAAGGTTATGTCGGAATGAGCTTATTTCGGGAAGTTGAATCTCATCTGCAACTGTAAGATATCCCGTGTTTTGCAGCGTTAGGGATTCTTGTACAACCATTCGTAAAAATGTATTTCATCTTAGAATACGGCAAGAATGGCGTCGGCATCAATAAAACGTGGAAGGCATTTATTTTCGTCTTGAAATATTCCGCAAAACCACACTGAGTTTCGCAAGTTATAACGAAAGATTAGTAGTTAGTTATGTATCTAATTAACTGTGTTCTTGTGACGCGTTGATTGGGCTTATCACACTTCTCATTCTGAGGCTTCAGGGTTCTAGTATTTTCGTTTATTGAAGCCGATGCTAACAAACTTTGTATGCCCAATAAAGTGCACGGTGGCTACCCACCCCTTGACCCACTTTATTTGAAAAAGAGGCGTATTGAAATATGTATCTGCCATTGACTTACAGCTATCGATTCAATGGGAGTACATTAATGTGCACGAATAAAAACGTAAGGCGCGTAAAGGCGTAACGTAGGGCAATGTAAATAGCACTAGACTAAATTCCAAAAATAGCCATATGGCCGTGTTTTGTTTCGGACAAACATTGAATATGCACCAATCAAAGAAAGATACAACAATGGAGTTCCCAAGCAACACTATGTTTGTCCACCTGTGATGTCACAACCACCTCAATTGAGTCTTGTACTATTAATAGATGCATTTTATGACGCAACCCTCACTTTTGACTGACGGTAGACAAGCTTGCTATACCTGCTTGCAAACACTACAACGGTACTTACTACAACGGTACTACCGAAGGACAAAGGAGAACAAATTGTGACTTATTTGCTTCCCTAGGAACGACGCACATAATAAATGGTACTAAATTAGTGTTAAAAAAATACAAAATGAGGTGATACATTTAAATTGCATATTTTAATATTCAGTATAATATATACTATTAGTCCTTTGCATAACGCTCGAAAAAGGCCTGGTCGGTAAAAAATTTGGGTCAAAGGATACCATATATCAAATGAAAGCTTGAGACGAGTTCTTTTCAAAAAACCATGATATACCTCTGGCAAATCCAGCTTTCTACGTCAAAACCAGGGTCAAAGGTCAAATTTGTAATTTTTTAATAATTTTTAATTAAATAATGAAAAACGTTTGCAAGTTTAAACATACACTTTTAGTAAGATAAATGTATTTTATTCATTAAAAAAAAAATCAATTACCTACTTAACCTTTTTTGACCTTGATTGGGGTCAATTTCTTCAAAATGGGTAATTTCTAAAGTTTTCTTCGATTTATTGGCCAATATTCGTTATATCAACGTACTTACTCAAAGATACGTTAAAATGAATAGTTCTTATTGTTATCACATTGCTTGCACGGTATTCATTCAAAATGGCGGTCAAAGGTCGATAGGTAAGTATCGTCAAACTGGGTCTAGTAACTAAAATATTACTTGTGGGTACTCTAAAGACGTATAATTTTAATTGCAATTGCAATAACGAATAATAATATTATGTCTTTATCTAAGATAATGTAATTGTCATATAATTTATAAACTATTTAAGTTTATTACTAAATTTTTATTAAATGTCTTCAACAATAAGGATATTCTTGAATTGGTGTGCTACTGTAACAAAATACGGTTTTAGAAAAGAGCCGGACTATGTTCAGATACGTAATATTGTCATGTAAAAGTTGGTACTTTATAACTTTTACAGGTGTAATCTCCTTCTTGGTGATTTATGGATATCTTGATTGTGTTAGTTTGTCATTTACAGTTTTCTTTCACAATTAAGGTATGCGTTGTGCTGGCTATTTCGTCAGCCCAGAGCGTTGGTTATTTCAATAATAATTGTTGCAGTATTGAGGGCAATGATTGCGGCAACTTCGCTGACTACTCGGTTTAGGAGGGCGCTGGTTCGGTGGTGACGTCAGTAGAGCCTGGCCCCACTCATTCGTGATTGTTATGGGAGAAGGTCGAACCGAGTAGTCTGATTGGTAATTTATGACTGAGTACAGCCAGCGTAGGGCAGAGAGGGGGTGACTGGGGTATGACGTAGGAAAGTCTAGGTGCGAGGGAGCACGTGTGTAATTCGGGGCATTCAACCATGGAACGGAAGAGGAGGTAGACCTGTGCCAAGGTGGAACGGTGGAAAGAAGGACGGAAGACCCAGAGGGAGGTACATGGAGGCCGATCGTGGACCAGGACGAAGGAGCCAAACCACAACCTGGGGTCGGAGTCAACCACTGAGAAGCCAATGTATAGGGGTTACTACAGCTACCCTCTGGATAGGAAGGTTAAGTCCATCAGACCTAGAATGCCCATAGACAGATTCGCCATAACTCAGCCACGTAGAATAGATGTGTATAGTTTAATAAATTGCGGTTCCTCTATTGTTTGAACCAAAGTCTTGTCAATCTAAGACCTTAACTGCCTGAATTGGTATGTCCCGATCCCTATGATGTGAGAACCACCCCTAGAGCTACGCCCCAGTACTTCTACGGGTCCGTCGACTTTGGAGTCCGTGGGTTCGAGGCCAAACCGACGGAATTGGATAGATGTCACGGTAGGTTCTCGCTATCTAACAATATGATACTAGTATTATGTTATATCTACCTTAGCAGTCACTGTCCAAGTCGTCAGATTAATCACCTTCTGACTCACTGGTTTCTCATGCTGGCTACTGGTACTGGTACTGGTACTGGTACTGGTACTGGTACTGGTACTGGTATTAAAAAAATAAATAAATAAATTCACATTTAGAGTCTACCCACTCAGTAATGAAACTGACTTTCAGTGGGGGATTTTAATTTAAAGTGACTAAACCAACCCTGTAGGCTCAAAACACCATCGATCAGTGAGCGATAAACCAATCAGAGATCGATATTTCAAATACGAAACGATTGAATCAGTGATTGGACAGTGCGAACACCTGCGGACAAGTGTCATAATCAACAAGGCCAATTCAGAACAACTTCGAATTTATTGAGTTCTTCAGCTACAAGCGTGGGTACACTTCTATTGATTGGCAAAACACTCCCATGTCGGCAATTTGCAAACACGGCAACAGTTACAGACTAGAAGATCCATAACGGCCAAAGGTACTGGAGTTCCAACCGGCCACTCATTGCTCAGATCTCCTTCTGCCGTGGTATTCCAACTATAGCCGCATGGATCAGGAACATCAGGGCTGGCGTCCAAACAACGTATCCAGACCGCTGTTTGGTAGTAAGCTCGCAGCCGCAGGATTTGCAGCTAAAGATAATCGTTTCAAGATGGTAGCTGATTAGACTTGATATCATCACATTTACTTTTAAAAAGCTCGTAGGGCAGCTGGTTGACGATGACTACCAAAAATCAAACACACTTCGAAGATGTGTAAAAACAAGCGAGTTCGTTGGGATTCGAAGTAAGTAATACCCTCCCTGACCTCCATGCACAAGTTGTGACAAGGTAAGAATTCATAGTCGGCCACTTCACCTATGGGCACCCAATGTTGCTATGGATATGTTTTCAATATGGGAAATAACATGTATGAAACAATCATTTATAATCTAAATTTCATTTATTTGTCATTTCCTGGATAAGATCTATCATTTAACAAAGTATCAGCCAAATCGAAAGGGCAAGCTATTTCGAAAATTTTCTAAGGGTAAAAGTAGTCTTGGTCGAAATTCGGAGGGAAATATTATTTTTTGGTATTGATAATTTTTATAAACTTATCGTAATCTGTAGCTCATTTTGAATCAAAATACACCATCAATTCCTAAATCCATTGATATCTGGTCTTGCAATCACAAAAAGAATAATTTGGGGGAAATTTTCGAAAAAAAAACATAGTATAAACATTTATAATCTAAATTTAATTTATTTCTCATTTCAAGGATGAGATCTTTCATTTAACGAAGTTTCAGCAAAATCGAAATGGCAAGCTATTTCAAAAATTTTCAAAGGGAGGGGGTGGGGGGGGGGGGGGGTGTCTTGGTCGAAATTCGGAGGGAAATATTATTTTTGGATTTTGATAATTTTTAAAAACTTATCGTAATCTGTGGATCATTTTGAATCGAAATACACCTTCAGTTCCTTAATCCATTGATATTTGGTCTTGCAATCACAAAAAGAATAATGGGGGAAAAATATTTGAAGTTGCCCCTGGGCCATCGTATAAACATTTATAATCTAAATCATTTATTTGTAATGTCCTGGATAAGATCTTCCATTTTACGAAGTATCAGCCAAATCGAAGGGGCAAGCTATTTTGAAAATTTTCAAAGGTCTTAGTCGAAAGTTCGGAGGGAAATATTATTTTAAAATTTTGATAATTTTTATAATCTTATCGTTATCTTTGGATAATTTTGAATCGAAATACAATTTCAGTTCCTTAATCCATTGATATTTGGTCTTTCAATCACAAAAAGAATAATGGGGGGAAAATATTTGAAGTGGCCCCTGGGCCATCGTATAAACCTTTATAATCTTAATGTCATTTATTTGTCATGTCCTGGAAAAGATCTTTCATTTAACGATGTATCCCAAATCGAAGGGGCAAGCTATTTCGAAAATTTTCAAAGGTTATAGTCTTAGTCGAATTTCGGAGGGAAATATTATTTTTGGATTTTGAATATATTTATAATCTTATCGTTATCTTTGGATCATTTTGAATCGAAATACACCATCAGTTCCATAATCCATTGTAATTTGGTTTTGCAAACACAAAAAGAATAATCCGAGGACAATTTTTGGAGTTACCCCTGGGCCATCGTCTAAACCAGGGGTGCCCAACATACGGCCCGCGGGCCGCATGCGGCCCAGCAAGCAATTTAATCTGGCCCACACCTCCCATTTACATTCTAGTCTCACAACTAAACCCAGAAAGTCGGATGTGGCTTTATTTTTCATCATCATCTTTCTCATCTTCATTATCACCCGCTAATCGTCTCGATTGGCCATAGTTGCGAAAATATGAGACGTGAAGCCCCTTTAATCAATCAATCAATCAGGGAGAAAACTCAATTTGTTTTGAAATTTATTCGGTGGATATGTGTAACTATATTTTAGACTTCGCAGCGAAAAATTATCATAATTATTTTGTTTCTACTTCTAGTTTTGTTATCGTTCAAGCCTAGTTTCTTGGAAGCCGAGGAGGGCGGGTATTATTGTTTTCTGTGGTGACATCCGACTTACTAACTGGCGAGGACTCTACTGGCACCTAGATAACAAATGCTACTGGTTATACAAGTGTCCCCGCAAATATGTTTCACCCTTTTAGTTGTGTTCTTGCAAAGGCGTCATGACTCGAAGCACAAACACGAGTGTAATAAAATGGAGGATTAATTCGAATTGAAAAAAAAAAATTTTGTTTCGCAGCAAAGTATGTTTAAAAAGAGGGTAAATGAGAATCAAGCGTCTGTCCGCGCTAGTTTTCGTGTTGCACAAAGCACATTTACTAGCAGCGGGGGGAACACGCATTTGCTGACGGGTAATTTGATATTGAAATAGAATAACCATACTATACACGTGTATATATATATAGTTAAGTTGAAGTGGCCCACCAACATTGAATAATTATGCTATGTGGCCCACTTCTCAATTAAGTTGGGCAACCCTGGTCTAAACATTTATAATCTTAATGTCATTTTTTTGTCATTTCCTGAATTAGGTCTTACATTTTACGAAGTATTAGCCAAATCGAAGGGGCAAGCTATTTCGAAAATTTTTCATTCGGAGGAAAATATTATTTGTATAGTTTGATAATTTTTATAATTTAATCGTAATCTTGATATAATTTTGAATCTAAATACACCATCAGTTTCTTGATCCATTGTTATTTGGTCTTGCAATCACAAAAAGAATAATAAGAGGAAAATTTTTGAAGTTGCCCCAGGGCCATAGTATAAACATTTATAACCATAATATCATTTATTTGTCATCTACAGGATAAGAACTTTTATTTTACTTAGTATCAGCCAAATCGAAGGGGCAAGCTATTTCGAAAATTTCTTAGTCGAATTTCGGAGGGAAATATTATTTTTGGATTTTGATAGTTTTTATAATCTTATCGATATCTTTGGATAATTTTGAATCGAAATACACCATCACTTTGTTAATCCATTTATATTTGGTCTTGCAATCACAAAAAGAATAATGGGGGGAAAATATTTGTAGTTGCCCCTGAGCCATCCTATAAACATTTATAATCTTAATGTCATTTATTTGTCATTTCCTGAATAAGATTTTTTGTTTTTCTCAATATCAGCCAAATCGAAGGGGCAAGCTATTTCGAAAATTTTCAAAGGGTATAGTCAGTCGAAATTCGGAGGGAAATATTATTTTTATAGTTTGATAATTTTTATAATTTAATCGTAATCTTGGGATCAATTTGAATCTAAATACACCATCAGTTCCTTTATTTATTGTTATTTGGTCTTGCAATCACAAAAAGAATAATTAGGGGAACATTTTTGAAGTTGCCCCTGGGCCATCGTCTTAACATTTATAATCTTAATGTCATTTATTTGTCATTTCCTGGATTAGATCTTTCATTTTACGAAGTATCAGCCAAATCGAAGGGGCAAGCTATTTCGAAAAGTTCAAAGGGTATAGTCTTAGTCGAAATTTGGAGGGGAATATTATTTTTTGATTTTGAGAAATTTTATAATCTTATCGTAATCTTGGGATCATTTCGAATCAAATATTACTATTAGTTTCTAATTCCATTGATATTTAGTCTTGCAATCACAAAAAGAATAATTTGGGGAAAATTTTTGAAGCTGCCCCAGGGCCATGGTATACATATTTATAGTCTCATTGTCATCTATTCGTTATCTGCAGGATAAGATATTTAATTTTAAGAAGTATCAGCCAAATCGAAGGGGCATGCTATTTCGAAAATTTACAAAGGGTATAGTCTGAGTCAAATTTCGGAGGGAAATATTATTTTTATAGTTTGATATATTTCATAATCTAATCGTTATCTTGAGATCATTTTGAATCAAAATACATAATCAGTTCCATAATCCATTCATATTTGGTGTTGCAATTTCAAAATGAATAATAAAGGGAAAATTTTTGAAGTTTCCTTAGGGCCATAGTAGAAACATTAATAATCAAAAAGTCATTAATTTGTCATTACACAGGATAAACTCTTTCATTTTACGAAGAATCAGCCAAATCGAGTGGGCAAGCTATTTCGAAAATTTTCAAAGTATATAGTCTTAGTCGAAATTCGGAGGGAAATACTATTTTTATAGTTTGATTATTTTTATAATTTCATCGTAATCTTGGGATCATTTTGAATCTAAATACACCATCAGTTTCTTAATCCATTGTTTTTTGTTCTTGCAAACACAAGAAGAATAATAAGGAGAACATTTTTGAAGTTGCCCCAGGGCCATAGTATAAACATTTATAATCTTAATGTCATTTATTTGTCACCTACAGGATAAGATCTTTTATTGGACGAAGTATCAGCCAAATCGAAGGGGCAAGCTATTTCGAAAATTTTCAAAGGGTATAGTCTTAGTCGACTTCGGAGGGAAATATTATTTTTGGATTTTGATTTTTTAATAATCTTATCGTAATCTTGGGATTATTTCGAATCAAAATTAACTATTAGTTTCTAATTCCATTGATATTTGGTCTTGCAATCACAAAAAGAATAATTTGGGGAAAATTTATGAAGCTTTTCCAGGGTCATTGTACAAATATTTATGGTCTCATTGCAATTTATTTGTCATCTGCAGGATAAGATCTTTAATTTTACGAAGTATTAGCCAAATCGAAGGGGCAAGCTATTTCGAAAATGTTCAAAGGGTATAGTCTTAGTCGAAATTCGGAGGGAAATATTATTTTTATAGTTTGATAATTTTAATAATTTAATCCTAATCTTGGGATCATTTTGAATCTAAATACACCATCAGTTCCTTAATCCATTGTTATTTGGTCTTGCAATCACAAAAAGAATAATTAGGGGGACATTTTTGAAGTTGCCCCAGGGCCATAGTATAAACATTTATAATCTTAATGTCATTTATTTGTCATCTACAGGATGAGATCTTTCATTTTACGAAGTCAGCAAAATCGAAGGGGCAAGCTTTTTCGAAAATTTTCAAAGGGTATAGTCTTAGTCGAATTTCGGATTGAAATATTATTTTTGGATTTTGATAATTTTTATAATCCTATCGTTATCTTTGGATCATTTTGAATCGAAATACACCATCAGTTCCATAATCCATTGATATTTGGTTTTTCAAACACAAAAAGAATAATGGGGGGACAATTTTTGAAGTTGCCCCTGGGCCATCGTCTTAACATTTATAATCTTAATGTCATTTGTTTGTCATTTCCTGGATAAGATCTTTAATTTAACGAAGTATCAGCCAAATCGAAAGGGCAAGGTATTTCGAAAAATTTCAAAGGGTATAGTCTTAGTCGAAATTCGGAGGGAAATATTATTTTTATAGTTTTTAATTTTTATAATTTAATCGAAATCTTGGGATCATTTTGAATCTAAATATACCATCAGTTCCTTAATCCATTGTTATTTAGTCTTGCAATCACAAAAAGAATAATTTGGGGATAATTTTTGAAGCTTCTTCACGGTCATTGTATAAATATTTATAGTCTCATTGTCATTTATTTGTCATCCGCAGGATAAGATCTTTAAATTTACGAAGTATCAGCCAAATCGAAGGGGCAAGCTATTTTGAATCTAAATACACCATCAGTTCCTTAATCCATTTCGGAGGGAAATATTATTTTTGGATTTTGAATATTTTTATAATCTAATCGTTATCTTTGGATCATTTTAAATCGAAATACACCATCAGTTCCATAATCCATTGTAATTTGGTTTTGCAAACACAAAAAGAATAATCCGAGGAAAATTTTTGGAGTTGCCCCGGGGCCATCGTCTAAACATTTATAATCTTAATGTCATTTTTTTGTCATTTCCTGAATTAGATCTTTTATTTTACTTAGTATCAGCCAAATCGAGGGGGGAAGCTTTTTCGAAAAATTTCAAAGGGGATAGTCTTAGTCGAAATTCGGAGGGAAATACTATTTTTATAGTTTGATAATTTTTATAATTTAATCGTAATCTTGGGATCATTTTGAATCTAAATACACCATCAGTTCCTTAATCCATTTCGGAGGGAAATATTATTTTTGGATTTTGAATATTTTTATAATCTAATCGTTATCTTTGGATCATTTTAAATCGAAATACACCATCAGTTCCATAATCCATTGTAATTTGGTTTTGCAAACACAAAAAGAATAATCCGAGGACAATTTTTGGAGTTGCCCGGGGGCCATCGTCTAAACATTTATAATCTAAATGTCATTTTTTTGTCATTTCCTGAATTAGATCTTACATTTTACGAAGAATTAGCCAAATCGAAGGGGGCAAGCTATTTCGAAAATTTTTCATTCGGAGGGAAATATTATTTGTATAGTTTGATAATTTTTATAATTTAATCGTAATCTTGGTTTAATTTTGAATCTAAATACACCATCAGTTTCTTGATCCATTGTTAATTGGTCTTGCAATCACAAAAAGAATAATAAGGGGAAAATTTTTGAAGTTGCCCCAGGGCCATAGTATAAACATTTATAACAATAATATCATTTATTTGTCATCTACAGGATAAGATCTTTTATTTTACTTAGTATCAGCCAAATCGAGGGGGGAAGCTTTTTCGAAAAATTTCAAAGGGGATAGTCTTAGTCGAAATTCAGAGGGAAATACTATTTTTATAGTTTGATAATTTTTATAATTTAATCGTAATCTTGGGATCATTTTGAATCTAAATACACCATCAGTTCCTTAATCCATTGTTTTTTGTTCTTGCAAACACAAGAAGAATAATAAGGAGAACATTTTTGAAGTTGCCCCAGGGCCATAGTATAAACATTTATAATCTTAATGTCATTTATTTGTCACCTACAGGATAAGATCTTTCATTTGACGAAGTATCAGCCAAATCGAAGGGGCAAGCTTTTTCGAAAATTTTCAAAGGGTATTGTCGACTTCGGAGGGACATATTATTTTTGGATTTCGATTTTTTAATAATCTTATCGTTATTTGGGATCATTTCGAATCAAAATTTACTATTAGTTTCTAATTCCATTGATATTTAGTCTTGCAATCACAAAAAAAATAATTTGGGGAAAATTTTTGAAGCTTCTCCAGGGTCATTGTACAAATATTTATGGTCCCATTGCAATTTATTTGTCATCTGCAGAATAAGATCTTTAATTTTACGAAGTATCAGCCAAATCGAAGGGGCAAGCTATTTCGAAAATTTTCAAAGGGTACAGTCTTAGTCGAAATTCGGAGGGAAATATTATTTTTATAGGTTGATAATTTAAATAATTCAATCCAAATGTTGGGATCATTTTGAATCTAAATACACCATCAGTTCCTTAATCCATTGTTATTTGGTCTAGCAATCACAAAAAGAATAATTAGGGGAACATTTTTGAAGTTGCCCCAGGGCCATAGTATAAACATTTATAATCTTAATGTCATTTATTTGTCATGTCCTGGATAAGATCTTCCATTTTACGAAGTATCAGCCAAATCGAAGGGGCAAGCTATTTTGAAAATTTTCAAAGGTCTTAGTCGAAAGTTCGGAGGGAAATATTATTTTAAAATTTTGATAATTTTTATAATCTTATCGTTATCTTTGGATAATTTTGAATCGAAATACACCTTCAGTTCCTTAATCCATTGATATTTGGTCTTTCAATCACAAAAAGAATAATGGGGGGAAAATATTTGAAGTGGCCCCTGGGCCATCGTATAAACCTTTATAATCTTAATGTCATTTATTTGTCATGTCCTGGAAAAGATCTTTCATTTAACGAAGTATCCCAAATCGAAGGGGCAAGCTATTTCGAAAATTTTCAAAGGTTATAGTCTTAGTCGAATTTTGGAGGGAAATATTATTTTTGGATTTTGAATATATTTATAATCTTATCGTTATCTTTGGATCATTTTGAATCGAAATACACCATCAGTACCATATACCATTGATATTTGGTTTTGCAAACACAAAAAGAATAATGGGAGGACAATTTTTGAAGTTGCCCTTGGGCCATCGTCTTAACATTTATAATCTTAATGTCATTTATTTGTCATTTCCTGGATTAGATCTTTCATTTTACGAAGTATCAGCCAAATCGAAGGGGCAAGCTATTTCGAAAATTTCAAAGGGTATAGTCTTAGTCGAAATTTGGAGGGGAATATTATTTTTTGATTTTGAGAAATTTTATAATCTTATCGTAATTTTGGGATCATTTCGAATCAAAATTTACTATTATCTTCTAATTCCATTGATATTTGGTCTTGCAATCACAAGAAGAATAATTTGGGGAAAGTTTTTGAAGCTGCCCCAGGGCCATGGTAAACATATTTATAGTCTCATTGTCATCTTTTCGTTATCTGCAGGATAAGATCTTTAATTGTAAGAAGTATCAGCCAAATCGAAGGGGCATGCTATTTCGAAAATTTTCAAAGGGTCTGAGTCAAATTTCGGAGGGAAATATTATTTTTATAGTTTGACATATTTAATAATCTAATCGTAATCTTGAGATCATTTTGAATCAAAATACATATGCAGTTCCATAATCCAATCATATTTGGTGTTGCAATTTCAAAATGAATAATAAGAGGAAAATTTTTGAAGTTTCCTTAGGGCCATAGTAGAAACATTAATAATCAAAAAGTCATTAATTTGTCATTACACAGGATAAACTCTTTCATTTTACGAAGTATCAGCCAAATCGAGTAGGCAAGCTATTTCGAAAATTTTTAAAGGGTATAGTCTTAGTCGAAATTCGGAGGGAAATACTATTTTTATAGTTTGATAATTTTTATAATTTAATCGTTATCTTGGGATCATTTAAATCTAAATACACCATCAGTTCCTTAATCCATTGTTTTTTGTTCTTGCAAACACAAGAAGAATAATAAGGAGAACATTTTTGAAGTTGCCCCAGGGCCATTGTATAAACATTTATAATCTTAATGTCATTTATTTGTCACCTACAGGATAAGATCTTTAATTTTACGAAGTATCAGCCAAATCGAAGGGGCAAGCTATTTCGAAAATTTTCAAAGGGTATAGTCTTAGTCGAAATTCGGATTTGAAATATTATTTTTGGATTTTGATAATTTGTATAATCTTATCGTTATCTTTGGATCATTTTAAATCGAAATACACCATCAGTTCCATAATCCATTGATATTTGGTTTTGCAAACACAAAAAGAATAATGGGGGGACAATTTTTGAAGTTGCCCCTGGGCCATCGTCTAAACATTTATAATCTTAATGTCATTTTTTTGTCATTTCCTGGATAAGATCTTTCATTTTACGAAGTATCAGCCAAATCGAAAGGGCAAGGTATTTCGAAAAATTCGGAGGGAAATATTATTTTTATAGTTTGATAATTTTTATAATTTAATCGTTATCTTGAGATCATTTTGAATCTAAATACACCATCAGTTCCTTAATCTATTGTTATTTAGTCTTGCAATCACAAAAAGAATAATTAGGGGAACATTTTTGCAGTTCCCCCAGGGCCATAGTATAAACATTTATAATCTTAATGTCATTTATTTTTCATCTACAGGATAAGATCTTTCATCTTACGAAGTATCAGCCAAATCGAAGGGGCAAGCTATTTCGAAAATTTTCAAAGGGTATAGTCTTAGTCGAATTTCGGAGGGAAATATTATTTTTATAGTTTGATAATTTTTATAATTTAATCGTATTGTTGGGATCATTTTGAATCTTAATACACCATCAGTTCCTTAATCCATTGTTAATTGGTCTTGCAATCACAAAAAGAATAATAAGGGGAAAATTTTTGAAGTTGCCCCAGGAACATCGTCTAAACATTTATAATCTTATTGTCATTTATTTGTCATTTCCTGGATTAGATCTTTCATTTTACGAAGTATCAGCCAAATCGAAGGGGCAAGCTATTTCGAAAATTTTCAAAGGGTATAGTCTTAGTCGAATTTCGGAGGGAAATATTATTTTTGGATTTTGATAATTTGTATAATCTTATCGTTATCTTTGGATCATTTTGAATCGAAATACACCATCAGTTCCATAATCCATTGATATTTGGTTTTGCAAACACAAAAAGAATAATGAAGGGGACAATTTTTGAAGTTGCCCCTGGGCCATCGTCTAAACATTTATAATCTTAATGTCATTTTTTTGTCATTTCCTGGATAAGATCTTTCATTTTACGAAGTATCAGCCAAATCGAAAGGGCAAGGTATTTCGAAAAATTCGGAGGGAAATATTATTTTTATAGTTTGATAATTTTTATAATTTAATCGTAATCTTGAGATCATTTTGAATCTAAATACACCATCAGTTCCTTAATCCATTGTTATTTAGTCTTGCAATCACAAAAAGAATAATTAGGGGAACATTTTTGCAGTTCCCCCAGGGCCATAGTATAAACATTTATAATCTTAATGTCATTAATTTGTCATCTGCAGGATAAGATCTTAAATTTTACGAAGTATCAGCCAAATCGAAGGGGCAAGCTATTTCGAAAATGTTCAATGGGTATAGTCTTAGTCGAAATTCGGAGGGAAATATTATTTTTATAGTTTGATAATTTTTATTATTTAATCGTATTGTTGGGATCAATTTGAATCTTAATACACTTTCAGTTCCTTAATCCATTGTTATTTGGTCTTGCAATCACAAAAAGAGTAATAATGGGAAAATTTTTGAAGTTGCCCTAGGGCCATAGTATAAACATTTATAAATAATCTTAATAACATTTATTTGTCATTTTAGGATAAGATCTTTCATTTTGCGAAGTATCAGCCAAATCAAAGGGGCAAGCTATTTCGAAAATTTTCAAAGGGTATAGTCTTAGTCGAATTTCGGAGGGAAATATTTTTTTGGATTTTGATAATTTTTATAATCTAATCGTATTTTTGGGATCATTTCGAATCAAAATTTACTATTATCTTCTAATTCCATTGATATTTGGTCTTGCAATCACAAGAAGAATAATTTGGGGAAAGTTTTTGAAGCTGCCCCAGGGCCATGGTAAACATATTTATAGTCTCATTTTCATCTATTCGTTATCTGCAGGATAAGATCTTTAATTGTAAGAAGTATCAGCCAAATCGAAGGGGCATGCTTATTCAAAAAATTTTCAAAGGGTATAGTCTGAGTCAAATTTCGGAGGGAAATATTATTTTTATAGTTTGATATATATAATAATCTAATCGTAATCTTGAGATCATTTTGAATCAAAATAAATCATCAGTTCCATAATCCATTCATATTTTTATGTTGCAATTTCAAAATGAATAATAAGAGGAAAATTTTTAAGTTTCCTTAGGGCCATAGTAGAAACATCAATAATCAAAAAGTCATTAATTTGTCATTACACAGGATAAACTCTTTCATTTAACGAAGTATCAGCCAAATCGAGTGGGCAAGCTATATCGAAAAGTTTCAAAGGGTATAGTCTTAGTCGAAATTCGGAGGGAAATACTATTTTTATAGTTTGATAATTTTTATAATTTAATCGTAATCTTGGGATCATTTTGAATCTAAATACACCATCAGTTCCTTAATCCATTGTTTTTTGTTCTTGCAAACACAAGAAGAATAATAAGGAGAACATTTTTAAAGTTGCCCCAGGGCCATAGTATAAACATTTATAATCTTAATGTCATTTATTTGTCACCTACAGGATAAGATCTTTCATTTGACGAAGTATCAGCCAAATCGAAGGGGCAAGCTATTTCGAAAATTTTCAAAGGGTGGTTTCAAAGGGTTGGGATCATTTCGAATCAAAATTTACTATAGTCTTAGTAGAAATTAGGAGGGAAATATTTTTTTTGATTTTGATAATTTTTATAATCTTATCGTTGTCTTTGGATCATTTTGAATCGGAATACACCATCAGTACCATATACCATTGATATTTGGTTTTGCAAACACAAAAAGAATAATGGGAGGACAATTTTTGAAGTTGCCCCTGGGCCATCGTCTTAACATTTATAATCTTAATGTCATTTATTTGTCATTTCCTGGATTAGATCTTTCATTTTCCGAAGTATCAGCCAAATCGAAGGGGCAAGCTATTTCGAAAATTTCAAAGTCGAAATTTAGAGGGGAATATTATTTTTTGATTTTGAGAAATTTTATAATCTTATCGTAATTTTGGGATCATTTCGAATCAAAATTTACTATTATCTTCTTATTCCATTGATATTTGGTCTTGCAATCACAAGAAGAATAATTTGGGGAAAGTTTTTGAAGCTGCCCCAGGGCCATGGTAAACATATTTATAGTCTCATTGTCATCTATTCGTTATCTGCAGGAAAAGATCTTTAATTGTAAGAAGTATCAGCCAAATCGAAGGGGCATGCTAATTCCAAAATTTTTCAAAGGGTATAGTCAGAGTCAAATTTCGGAGGGAAATATTATTTTTATAGTTTGATATATTTAAGAATCTAATCGTAATCTTGAGATCATTTTGAATCAAAATACATCATCAGTTCCATAATCCTTTCATATTTGGTGTTGCAATTTCAAAATGAATAATAAGAGGAAACTTTTTGAAGTTTCCTTAGGGCCATAGTAGAAACATTAATAATCAAAAAGTCATTAATTTGTCATTACACAGGATAAACTCTTTCATTTAACGAAGTATCAGCCAAATCGTGTGGGCAAGCTATTTCGAAAATTTTCAAAGGGTATAGTCTTAGTCGAAATTCGGAGGGAAATTCTATTTTTATAGTTTGATAATTTTTATAATTTAATCGTAATCTTGGGATCATTTTGAATCTAAATACACCATCAGTTACTAAATCCATTGTTTTTTGTTCTTGCAAACACAAGAAGAATAATAATGAGAACATTTTTGAAGTTGCCCCAGGGCCATAGTATAAACATTTATAATCTTAATGTCATTATTTGTCACCTACAGGATAAGATCTTTCATTTGACGAAGTATCAGCCAAATCGAAAGGGGCAAGCTATTTCGAAAATTTTCAAAGGGTATAGTCTCAGTCGACTTCGAAGGGAAATATTATTTTTGGATTTTGATTTTTTAATAATCTTATATCTTGGGATCATTTCGAATCAAAATTTACTATTAGTTTCTAATTCCATTGATATTTGGTCTTGCAATCAGAAAAAGAATAATTTGGGGAAAATTTTTGAAGCTTCTCCAGGGTCATTGTACAAATATTTATGGTCCCATTGCAATTTATTTGTCATCTGCAGGATAAGATTGTTAGGATGTCGTACGAATTACACAAAGACTTTTATTCGCAATATTTATTGATTATATTGGTCAAAAACAGATCTCAATTACACATTTTAAACAACCACGAAAAGACACCATTGTCGTACCTTCCTTTCTTAAACGGCCGTCAGAGTGCCTCTCCAAAGCGCACATCTTACACCGCTCTCTATATATCCAATTCACAAATGAGTCGTTGTTGTTGTTAAAACCTTACACTCGGCTGTCCTGAAGCATAAGTTGTCCTCAACTTGCGAATGTTTATTTGGTGTATATAAGGTTAGTTCAATGAACTAAATATTAAGCATTATGATCAAAATAGAAAGGTTTTACTCTTTCCTTGGAAATGACTTAACATCACTAAACATAATCATCGTAACGTGATGGACGTTTTCTCTCCCTGGGATCTCTTCCCTGATGACTCGTAGATGGAAGCGATAACTAGGCGCGGCACGGACCACTAGTTGTCTCTTCTTCGTCCATGGCCTCTGGAACATCTATTTCGCAGCTATCAGACTTCGTTCTGCCTTTCTTGGTAACCAAAGAATCATCGACGACTGCGTCATCATTGGAGTCGACGTCTAGGTCGGTGGTAACCACTAAGTAGATCGAGTATGGTGAAAAGCCGTCCCTTCGACAATTGTTTAAGCTGATCAACAATTCTTGGTAACGGAAATCGATCTTTAACTACTTGCTTGTTAAGTCTTCTATAGTCAATCACCAAGCGATGATCTCCATCTTACTTTTTGACGAGAAGGACTGGGCTAGCATACGGAGAACGGGTCGGTGTAACCAGTCCTACTTCTTCCCACTTGTCGACTATTCTATCTAAAATCTTCCTTTCTTCGCCAGTCTGTTGATAGGGCTTTGATCTCACTGGGCGACTACCCTCAATTTCTTTTATCTCGAACTTAACGAGATCAGTGCATCCAATTTCGTTGAGTGATTTAGCAAATGCACGTCGATGAACGTTCACCATTGTTACAACTTTATCCTTGGTATCCTCTGAAATGGTTTCTCCGATATTGAGTTCTTCCTGAAGGATTGGCTCAAGCAACGACTCTGGAGTACCTTGCACATACAGTTGGTAGACTTCATCAGGTACATATGCATGACCAAACTGCTCTCCTTTTCTATATTCTATTTCACACGGAGAATTATTCTCTACAGGAACAATAGTTCGGCCTTCACGGAGTTGGAACAGTTTTTCCTGCTTCGAATCTTTATTCGCGAGTACGATAAGTTCGTCACCAGGACATTTTGTACTCACTTGTATGAAATTCATACTGTTCGGTGGTAGCTTCAAATCTTCAGTCACTTTCAACTTTATGGACACTGGTATCGAAATATCTAAATCCTTGAACGGACTTTCATCACGATACCCGAAAACTAGTTTATCGTCTACCCGGATATATGCTATATGCGGTAGTTCCGTTACCGTTCGACCAACCATCAGGTCTGCAGGTTGAGCTTGGTCGGGAACAACCAGTAATCGAATCCCCTCGAGGTGAATGTTGTCTATTCGTATTGCAACAGTGGCTTCGCCTATAGCTTCTGTAGTCGAATCGCCAAACCCATAAAGTTTTTCGGCGGTTGATTGAATCGTTAATTTGTTACGAATTGCTGCAGATGCTTTCATGGTACATGATGAACTCCCCGTATCTATGAACGCGTTGTGTTCAAATCCGTTCACAGTAACTGACTTCATAAACTTATTCACGGTTGGTTTATTATCATGTCTTGCATCCACAGCTAGAACAGCTTTTGATGGATACGTTTTTGCTTTGGGACAATTTACCGTAGAATGACCCTCTTCTTTACACTCACCGCAAGTACGTGTACGTTTAGGTAATGGACAGTCCTTTGATACATGGCCATATTTGTTACAGTTGTAGCATTTTCGTCCATCGTTCCAGTTTTTACCGTTTGGCATTTTGGTTGCTGGGTTTTGCTTAGATGTATCCTTGTAATCAGTTTTAAATTCTAGCCCGTGAATCTTTGAGACTTGTGATACCTGACCTTGAGGTTTTCCACTTTGTGACGGTGTGCCCCCTTTTGATCTCCTGTTGGCTCTACCTAATTGTAATCGCTCGTACTCTCTTATATCGTTGAGGATGTGATCGGTAGTATAATGTACTTTGCTCATAAGGAAATCGCCCATTGCAACGTAATTTAGACCTTCGATGACGTAGAATTTAGTTCGGTCTAACGGTAGTCTTAATTTACCACAGAGTAGAATTTTATCATGAAAGTATTCATGTACGGATTCGTTGGGATCTCTCTCGCGTTTCAGCATGTCGGTAGTGAGTTGTACATGGTCTGGTTCGGCTCCGAATGTTGCTTTAAACTGATTTTCAAATTCAACCCATGAATCGAAAGTCCTATCCGGATTGTCAAACCAAGACAATGCTCCCTTCTTCAAATTAGCACGCGCCACTTGGAGTCTTACTTCGTCTGGCCACCTGTTTACGTTTGCTACCCGCTCTATTATTGCTAGCCAAGCAGTTGTACTGATCCTAGACCCATCGCCATAGAAGTCTGGAATCGTTGGGTTTAGATCTGGTACAGCTACGTCATTGGACCCGTTCTGCACTTGGCGCATTATCTCTGTCGTCTGCCGCCCCTGATCTATTAAAACTTGTAGCAATAATTGCATGGTAGTGTCTGTCTCACTTGCCCTGCCGGTTGCCGATTGTGGTCGGAATTGTGTTCCCTCAATCACCCTTGACGATACCACAGGTTGCGAGGTATTGGCTGATGTTGGCTGCGGTTGATTAAGCCAATCACTCTGTTGCCTCAGTAGGCCTTGGTCGTATTGTGGCATGTATGTCATGCTAGGCGCACCGAATACAAAGCCTGGCGGTGGCGCGACGACGTGTTGCGGCACGTTTGTGGCAGCGTTGGGCGTTACGTGTGTTGGTGAGACAGTCATAGACAGTAAACCTGACGTAGACGTAGGCACAAAGCCAGACGTAGGCACAAAGCCTGACGTAGGCGCAAAACCAGACGTAGGCACAAAGCCTGACGTAGGCACAAAGCCTGACGTAGACGTAGGCACAAAGCCTGACGTAGGCACACAGCCTGACGTAGGCACAAAGCCTGACGTTGGCACAAAGCCTGAGATGGACGTAGGCACAAAGCCTGACGTAGGCACAAAGCCTGACGTAGACGTAGGCACAAAGCCTGACGTAGGCACACAACCTGACATAGGCACAAAGCCTGACGTGGGCACAAAGCCTGAGCTGGACGTAGGCACAAAGCCTGACGTAGGCACAAAGCCTGACGTGAACGTAGGCACAAAGCCTGACGTGAACGTAGGCACAAAGCCTGACGGAGGCACTAAGCCTGACGTGGACGTAGGCACAAAGCCAGATGATGTAGGCACAAAGCCAGACGTAGGCACAAAGCCTGACGTGGACGTAGGCACAAAGCCAGATGTAGGCACAAAGCCAGACGTAGGCACAAAGCCTGACGTGGATGTAGGCACAAAGCCTGGGTTTGTTAGAGTCGTGGGGACAAGGTCTAGGCCTAGGCCTAACGTTGTGGTTGTGGTCACAGGCACAAAGCCTGAAGTGGTAATAGGAACTGAGCCTACTTCACCGTGGGACCGTGTAAACATGTTCAGATCAAATCAAGTCTCGGGTAGGCTTACCTTGTAGCTTCAGGGCCCTCGAATCTCGTTGGGCGTACGTGTGTTTCGAGTAGGGAAACTCTAAGAAAACTCACTCCTCTATGTTCGAAATACGCCTGCGTGGTTCCAAAGTTAAAAATCCCACTTCTGATAATGTTAGGATGTCGTACGAATTACACAAAGACTTTCATTCGCAATATTTATTAAATATATTGGTCAAAAACAGATCTCAATTACACATTTTAAACAACCACGAAAAGACACCATTGTCGTACCTTCCTTTCTTAAACGGCCGTCAGAGTGCCTCTCCAAAGCGCACATCTTACACCGCTCTCTATATATCCAATTCACAAATGAGTCGTTGTTGTTGTTAAAACCTTACAAGATCTTTCATTTTACGAAGTATCAGCCAAATCGAAGGGGCAAGCTATTTCGAAAATTTTCAAAAGGTCTTGTCTTAGTCGAAATTCGGAGGGAAATATTATTTTTATAGTTTGATAATTTTTATAATTTAATCCTAATCTTGGGATCATTTTGAATCTAAATACACCATCAGTTCCTTAATCCATTGTTATTTGGTCTTGCAATCACAAAAAGAATAATTAGGGGAACATTTTTGAAGTTGCCCCAGGGCCATAGTATAAACATTTATAATCTTAATGTCATTTATTTGTCATCTACAGGATGAGATCTTTCATTTTACGAAGTCAGCCAAATCGAAGCAGCAAGCTATTTCGAAAAATTTCAAAGGGTATAGTCTTAGTCGAATTTCGGATTGAAATATTATTTTTAAATTTTGATAATTTTTATAATCTTATCGTTATCTTTGGATCATTTTGAATCGAAATACACCATCAGTTCCATAATCCATTGATATTTGGTTTTGCAAACACAAAAAGAATAATGGGGGGACAATTTTTGAAGTTGCCACTGGGCCATCGTCTAAACATTTATAATCTTAATGTCATTTTTTTGTCATTTCTTGGATAAGATCTTTCATTTAACGAAGTATCAGCCAAATCGAAAGGGCAAGGTATTTCGAAAATTTTCAAAGGGTATAGTCTTGGTCGAATTTCGGAGGGAAATATTATTTTTGGATTTTGATAATTTTTATAATCTTATCGTAATCTTGGGATCATTTTTAATCAAAATTTATTATAAGTTTCTAATTTCATTGATATTTGGTCTTGCAATCACAAAAAGAATAATTTGGGGAAAATTTTTGAAGCTGCCCCAGGGCCATTGTATAAATATTTATAGTCTTATTGTCATTAATTTGTCATCTGCTGGATAAGATCTTAAATTTTACGAAGTATCAGCCAAATCGATGGGGCAAGCTATTTCGAAAATGTTCAAAGGGTATAGTCTTAGTCGAAATTCGGAGGGAAATATTATTTTTATAGTTTGATATATTTAATAATCTAATCGTAATCTTGAGATCATTTTAAATCAAAATACATCATCAGTTCCATAATCCATTCATATTTTTATGTTGCAATTTCAAAATGAATAATAAGAGGAATTTTTTTGAAGTTTCCTTAGGGCCATAGTAGAAACATCAATAATCAAAAAGTCATTAATTTGTCATTACACAGGATAAACTCTTTCATTTTACGAAGTATCAGCCAAATCGAGGGGGCAAGCTATTTCGGAAAGTTTCAAAGGGTATAGTCTTAGTCGAAATTCGGAGGGAAATACTATTTTTATAGTTGGATAATTTTTATAATTTAATCGTAATCTTGGGATCATTTTGAATCTAAATACACCATCAGTTCCTTAACCCATTGTTTTTTGTTCTTGCAAACACAAGAAGAATAATAAGGAGAACATTTTTGAAGTTGCCCCAGGGCCATAGTATAAACATTTATAATCTTAATGTCATTTATTTGTCACCTAAAGGATAATATCTTTCATTTGACGAAGTAACAGCCTAATCGAAGGGGCAAGCTTTTTCGAAAATTTTCAAAGGGTATAGTCTTAGTAGAAATTAGGAGGGAAATATTTTTTTTGATTTTGATAATATTTATAATCTTATCGTTGTCTTTGGATCATTTTGAATCGAAATACACCATCAGAACCATATACCATTGATATTTGGTTTTGCAAACACAAAAAGAATAATGGGAGGACAATTTTTGAAGTTGCCCCTGGGCCATCGTCTTAACATTTATAATCTTAATGTCATTTATTTGTCATTTCCTGGATTAGATCTTTCATTTTACGAAGAATCAGCCAAATCGAAGGGGCAAGCTATTTCGAAAATTTCAAAGGGTATAGTCTTAGTCGAAATTTGGAAGGGAATATTATTTTTTGATTTTGGGAAATTTTATAATCTAATCGTAATTTTGGGATCATTTCGAATCAAAATTCACTATTATCTTCTAATTCCATTGATATTTGGTCTTGCAATCACAAGAAGAATAATTTGGGGAAAGTTTTTGAAGCTGCCCCAGGGCCATGGTAAACATATTTATGGTCTCATTGTCATCTATTCGTTATCTGCAGGATAAGATCTTTAATTGTAAGAAGTATCAGCCAAATCGAAGGGGCATGCTATTTCGAAAATTTTCAAAGGGGGGTCTGAGTCAAATTTCGAAAGGAAATATTATTTTTATAGTTTGATAAATTTAAGAATCTAATCGAAATCTTGAGATCATTTTGAATCAAAATACATCATCAGTTCCATAATCCTTTCATATTTGGTGTTGCAATTTCAAAATGAATAATAAGAGGAAAATTTTTGAAGTTTCCTTAGGGCCATAGTAGAAACATTAATAATCAAAAACTCATTAATTTGTCATTACACAGGATAAACTCTTACATTTTACGAAGTATCAGCCAAATCGAGTGGACAAGCTATTTCGAAAATTTTCAAAGGGTATAGTCTTAGGCGAAATGTGGAGGGAAATACTATTTTTATAGTTTGATAATTTTTATAATTTAATCGTAATCTTGGGATCATTTTGAAACTAAATACACCATCAGTTCCTTAATCCATTGTTTTTTGTTCTTGCAAACACAAGAAGAATAATAAGGAGAACATTTTTGAAGTTGCCCCAGGGCCATAGTATAAACATTTATAATCTTAATGTCATTTATTTGTCACCTACAGGATAAGATCTTTCATTTGACGAAGTATCAGCCAAATCGAAGGGGCAAGCTATTTCGAAAATTTTCAAAGGGTATAGTCTTAGTCGACTTCGGAGGGAAATATTATTTTTGGATTTTGATTTTTTAATAATCTTATCGTTATCTTGGGATCATTTCGAATCAAAATTTACTATTAGTTTCTAATTCCATTGATATTTGGTCTTGCAATCACAAAAAAAATAATTTGGGGAAAACTTTTGAAGCTTCTCCAGGGTCATTGTACAAATATTTATGGTCCCATTGCAATTTATTTGTCATCTGCAGGATAAGATCTTTAATTTTACGAAGTATCAGCCAAATCGAAGGGGCAAGCTATTTCGAAAATTTTCAAAGGGTATGGTCTTAGTCGAATTTCGGATTGAAATATTATTTTTGGATTTTGACAATTTTTATAATCTTATCGTTATCTTTGGATCATTTTGAATCGAAATACACCATCAGTTCCATAATCCATTGATATTTGGTTTTGCAAACACAAAAAGAATAATGGGGGGACAATTTTTGAAGTTGCCCCTGGGCCATCGTCTAAACATTTATAATCCTTATGTCATTTTTTTGTCATTTCCTGGATAAGATCTTTTATTTTACGAAGATTCAGCCAAATCGAAGGGGCAAGCTTTTTCGAAAATTTTCAAAGGGTATAGTCAGTAGAAATTAGGAGGGAAATATTTTTTTTGATTTTGATAATTTTTATAATCTTATCGTTGTCTTTGGATCATTTTGAATCGAAATTCACCATCAGTACCATATACCATTGATATTTGGTTTTGCAAACACAAAAAGAATAATGGTAGGACAATTTTTGAAGTTGCCCCTGGGCCATCGTCTTAACATTTATAATCATAATGTCATTTATTTGTCATTTCCTGGATTAGATCTTTCATTTTACGAAGTTTCAGCCAAATCGAAGGGGCAAGCTATTTCGAAAATTTCAAAGGGTATAGTCTTAGTCGAAATTATGAGGGGAATATAATTTTTTGATTTTGAGAAATTTTATAATCTTATCGTAATTTTGGGATCATTTCGAATCAAAATTTACTATTATCTTCTAATTCCATTGATATTTGGTCTTGCAATCACAAGAAGAATAATTTGGGGAAAGTTTTTGAAGCTTCCCCAGGGCCATGGTAAACATATTTATAGTCTCATTGTCATCTATTCGTTATCTGCAGGATAAGATCTTTAATTGTGAGAAGTATCAGCCAAATCGAAGGGGCATGCTATTTCGAAAATTTTCAAAGGGGGGTCTGAGTCAAATTTCGGAGGGAAATATTATTTTTATAGTTTGATATATTAAAGAATCTAATCGTTATCTTGAGATCATTTTGAATCAAAATACATCATCAGTTCTATAATCCTTTCATATTTGGTGTTGAAATTTCAAAATGAAATTAAACATTTATAATCTTAATGTCATTTTTTTGTCATTTCCTGGATAAGATCTTTCATTTTACGAAGTATCAGCCAAATCACAAGGGCAAGGTTTTTCGAAAAATTTCAAAGGGTATAGTCGAAATTCGGAGGGAAATATTATTTTTATAGTTTGAAAATTTTTATAATTTAATCGTAATCTAGGGATCATTTTGAATCTAAATACACCATCAGTTCCATAATCCATTGTTATTTAGTCTTGCAATCACAAAAAGAATAATTAGGGGCACATTTTTGCAGTTCCCCCAGGGCCATAGTATAAACATTTATAATCTTAATGTCATTTATTTTTCATCTACAGGATAAGATCTTTCATCTTACGAAGTATCAGCCAAATCGAAGGGGCAAGCTATTTATTTTTGATAATTTTTATAATTTAATCGTATTGTTGGGATCATTTTGAATCTTTATACACCATCAGTTCCTTAATCCATTGTTATTTGGTCTTGCAATCACAAAAAGAATAATAAGGGGAAAATTTTTGAAGTTGCCCCAAAACATCGTCTAAACATTTATAATCTTAATGTCATTTATTTGTCATTTCCTGGATTAGATCTTTCATTTTACGAAGTATCAGCCAAATCGAAGGGGCAAGCTATTTCGAAAATTTTCAAAGGGTATAGTCTTAGTCGAATTTCGGAGGAAAATATTATTTTTAGATTTTGATAATTTTTATAATCTTATCGTAATCTTGGGATCATTTCGAATCAAAATTTTCTATAAGTTTCTAATTTCATTGATATTTGGTCTTGCAATCACAAAAAGAATAATTTGGGGAAAATTTTTGAAGCTGCCCCAGGGCCATTGTATAAATATTTCTAGTCTCATTGTCATTAATTTGTCATCTGCAGGATAAGATCTTAAATTTTACGAAGTATCATTCAAATCGAAGGGGCAAGCTATTTCGAAAAAGTTCAAAGGGTATTGTCTTAGTCGAAATTCGGAGGGAAATATTATTTTTATAGTTTGATAATTTTTATTATTTAATCGTATTGTTGGGATCATTTTGAATCTAAATACACCATCAGTTCCTTAATCCTTTGTTATTTGGTCTTGCAATCACAAAAAGAATAATAATGGGAAAATTTTTGAAGTTGCCCCAGGGCCATAGTATAAACATTTATAATCTAAATGTCATTTATTTGTCATTTCAGGATAAGATCTTTCATTTCACGAAGTATCAACCAAATCGAAAGGGCAATGTATTTCGAAAATTTCAAAGGGTATAGTCTTAGTCGAAATTCGGAGGGAAATATTATTTTTGGATTTTGAATATTTTTATAATCTAATCGTTATCTTTGGATCATTTTGAATCTAAATACACCATCAGTTCCTTAATCCATTGTTATTTAGTCTTGAAATCACAAAAAGAATAATTAAGAGAACATTTTTGCAGTTCCCCCATGGCCAACGTATAAACATTTATAATCTTAATGTCATTTATTTTTCATTTCAGGATAAGATCTTTCATTTAACGAAGTATCAGCCAAATCGAAAGGGCAATGTATTTCGAAAAATTTCAAAGGGTAAAGTCTTAGTCGAAATTCGGAGGGAAATATTATTTTTGGATTTTGATAATTTTTGTAATCTTATCGTAATCTTGGGATCATTTCGAATCAAAATTTACTATAAGTTTCTAATTTCATTGATATTTGGTCTTGCAATCACAAAAAGAATAATTTGGGGAAAATTTTTGAAGCTGCCCCAGGGCCATTGTATAAATATTTATAGTCTCATTGTCATTAATTTGTCATCTGCAGGATAAGATCTTAAATTTTTTCGGAGGGAAATATTTTTTTGGATTTTGATAATTTTTATAATCTTATCGTTGTCTTTGGATCATTTTGAATCGAAATACACCATCAGTACCGAATTTCGGAGGGAAATATTTTTTTGGATTTTGATAATTTTTATAATCTTATCGTTGTCTTTGGATCATTTTGAATCGAAATACACCATCAGTACCATAAACCATTGATATTTGGTTTTGCAAACACAAAAAAAATTATGGGAGGACAATTTTTGAAGTTGCCCCTGGGCCATCGTCTTAACATTTATAATCTTAATGACATTTATTTGTCATTTCCTGGATTAGATCTTTCATTTTACGAAGTATCAGCCAAATCGAAGGGGCAAGCTATTTCGAAAATTTCAAAGGGTATAGTCTTAGTCGAAATTTGGAGGGGAATATTATTTTTTGATTTTGAGAAATTTTATAATCTTATCGTAATTTTGGGATCATTTCGAATCAAAATTTTTTATTATCTTCTAATTCCATTGATATTTGGTCTTGCAATCACAAGAAGAATAATTTGGGGAAAGTTTTTGAAGCTGCCCCAGGGCCATGGTAAACAAATTTATAGTCTCATTGTCATCTATTCGTTATCTGCAGGATAAGATCTTTAATTGTAAGAAGTATCAGCCAAATCGAAGGAGCATGCTATTTCGAAAAATTTCAAAGGGTATAGTCTGAGTCAAATTTCGGAGGGAAATATTATTTTTATAGTTTGACATATTTAATAATCTAATCGTTATCTTGAGATCATTTTGAATCAAAATACATATGCAGTTCCATAATCCAATCATATTTGGTGTTGCAATTTCAAAATGAATAATTAGAGGAAAATTTTTGAAGTTTCCTTAGGGCCATAGTAGAAACATTAATAATCAAAAAGTCATTAATTTGTCATTACACAGGACAAACTCTTTCATTTTACGAAGTATCAGCCAAATCGAGTGGGCAAGCTATTTCGAAAATTTTTAAAGGGTATAGTCTTAGTCGAAATTCGGAGGGAAATACTATTTTTATAGTTTGATAATTTTTATAATTTAATCGTAATCTTGGGATCATTTTGAATCTAAATACACCGTCAGTTTCTTAATCCATTGTTTTTTGTTCTTGCAAACACAAGAAGAATAATAAGGAGAACATTTTTGAAGTTGCCCCAGGGCCATCGTCTAAACATTTATCATCTTAATGTCATTAATTTGTCATCTGCAGGATAAGATCTTTCATTTTACGAAGTATCAGCCAAATCGAAAGGGCAAGCTATTTCGAAAATTTTCAAAGGGTATAGTCAGTAGAAATTAGGAGGGAAATATTTTTTTTTGATTTTGATAGTTTTTATAATCTTATCGTTGTCTTTGGATCATTTTGAATCGAAATTCACCATCAGTACCATATACCATTGATATTTGGTTTTGCAAACACAAAAAGAATAATGGTAGGACAATTTTTGAAGTTGCCCCTGGGCCATCGTCTTAACATTTATAATCTTAATGTCATTTATTTGTCATTTCCTGGATAAGATCTTTCATTTTACGAAGTATCAGCTAAATCGAGTGGGCAAGCTATTTCGAAAATTTTTAAAGGGTATAGTCTTAGTCGAAATTCGGAGGGAAATACTATTTTTATAGTTTGATAATTTTTATAATTTAATCGTAATTTTGGGATCATTTTGAATCTAAATACACCATCAGTTTCTTAATCCATTGTTTTTTGTTCTTGCAAACACAAAAAGAATAATAAGGAGAACATTTTTGAAGTTGCCCCAGGGCCATTGTATAAACATTTATAATCTTAATGTCATTTATTTGTCACCTACAGGATAAGATCTTTAATTTTACGAAGTATCAGCCAAATCGAAGGGGCAAGCTATTTCGAAAAATTTCAAAGGGTATAGTCTTAGTCGAAATTCGGGTTGAAATATTATTTTTGGATTTTGATAATTTGTATATTCTTATCGTTATCTTTGGATCATTTTGAATCGAAATTTACCATCAGTTCCATAATCCATTGATATTTGGTTTTGTAAACACAAAAAGAATAATGGGGGGACAATTTTTGAAGTTGCCCCTGGGCCATCGTCTAAACATTTATAATCTTAATGTCATTTTTTTGTCATTTCCTGGATAAGATCTTTCATTTTACGAAGTATCAGCCAAATCGAAAGGGCAAGGTATTTCGAAAAATTCGGAGGGAAATATTATTTTTATAGTTTGATAATTTTTATAATTTAATCTTAATCTGGGGATCATTTTGAATCTTAATACACCATCAGTTCCTTAATCCATTGTTATTTAGTCTTGCAATCACAAAAAGAATAATGAGGGGAACATTTTTGCAGTTCCCCCAGGGCCATAGTATTAACATTTATAATCTTAATGTCATTTATTTTTCATCTACAGGATAAGATCTTTCATTTTACGAAGTATCAGCCAAATCGAAGGGGCAAGCTATTTCGAAAATTTTCAAAGGGTATAGTCTTAGTCGAATTTCGGAGGGAAATATTATTTTTATAGTTTGATAATTTTTATAATTTAATCGTATTGTTGGGATCATTTTGAATCTTAATACATCATCAGTTCCTTAATCCATTGTTATTTGGCCTTGCAATCACAAAAAGAATAATAAGGGGCAAATTTTTGAAGTTGCCCCAGGAACATCGTCTAAACATTTATAATCTTATTGTCATTTATTTGTCATTTCCTGGAATAGATCTTTCATTTTACGAAGTATCAGCCAAATCGAAGGGGCAAGCTATTTCGAAAATTTTCAAAGGGTATAGTCTTAGTCGAATTTCGGAGGGAAATATTATTTTTGGATTTTTGATAATTTTTATAATCTTATCGTAATCTTGGGATCATTTCGAATCAAAATTTAGTAAGGGTTTCTAATTTCATTGATTTTTGGTCTTGCAATCACAAAAAGAATAATTTGGGGAAAATTTTTGAAGATGCCCCACGGCCATTGTATAAATATTTATAGTCTCATTGTCATTAATTTGTCATCTGCAGGATAAGATCTTAAATTTTACGAAGTATCAGCCAAATCGAAGGGGCAAGCTATTTCGAAAATGTTCAAAGGGTATAGTCTTAGTCGAAATTCGGAGGGAAATATTATTTTTATAGTTTGATAATTTTTATTATTTAATCGTATTGTTGGGATCATTTTGAATCTTAATACACCATCAGTTCCTTAATCCATTGTTATTTGGTCTTGCAATCACAAAAAGAATAATAATGGGAAAATTTTTAAAGTTGCCCCAGGGCCATAGTATAAACATTTATAATCTTAATGTCATTTATTTGTCATTTCAGGATAAGATCTTTCATTTTGCGAAGTATCAGCCAAATCAAAGGGGCAAGCTATTTCGAAAATTTTCAAAGGGTATAGTCTTAGTCGAATTTCGGAGGGAAATATTTTTTTGGATTTTGATAATTTTTATAATCTTATCGTAATTTTGGGATCATTTCGAATTAAAATTTACTATTATCTTTTAATTCCATTGATATTTGGTCTTGCAATCACAAGAAGAATAATTTGGGGAAAGTTTTTGAAGCTGCCCCAGGGCCATGGTAAACATATTTATAGTCTCATTTTCATCTATTCGTTATCTGCAGGATAAGATCTTTAATTGTAAGAAGTATCAGCCAAATCAAAGGGGCATGCTTATTCCAAAAATTTTCAAAGGGTATAGTCTGAGTCAAATTTCGGAGGGAAATATTATTTTTATAGTTTGATATATTTTATAATCTAATCGTAATCTTGAGATCATTTTGAATCAAAATAAATCATCAGTTCCATAATCCATTCATATTTTTATGTTGAAATTTCAAAATGAATAATAAGAGGAAAATTTTTAAGTTTCCTTAGGGCCATAGTAGAAACATCAAAAATCCAAAAGTCATTAATTTGAAATTACACAGGATAAACTCTTTCATTTAACGAAGTATCAGCCAAATCGTGTGGGCAAGCTATTTCGAAAATTTTTAAAGGGTATAGTCTTAGTCGAAATTCGGAGGGAAATACTATTTTTATAGTTTGATAATTTTTATAATTTAATCGTAATTTTGGGATCATTTTGAATCTAAATACACCATCAGTTTCTTAATCCATTGTTTTTTGTTCTTGCAAACACAAAAAGAATAATAAGGAGAACATTTTTGAAGTTGCCCCAGGGCCATTGTATAAACATTTATAATCTTAATGTCATTTATTTGTCACCTACAGGATAAGATCTTTAATTTTACGAAGTATCAGCCAAATCGAAGGGGCAAGCTATTTCGAAAAATTTCAAAGGGTATAGTCTTAGTCGAAATTCGGGTTGAAATATTATTTTTGGATTTTGATAATTTGTATATTCTTATCGTTATCTTTGGATCATTTTGAATCGAAATTTACCATCAGTTCCATAATCCATTGATATTTGGTTTTGTAAACACAAAAAGAATAATGGGGGGACAATTTTTGAAGTTGCCCCTGGGCCATCGTCTAAACATTTATAATCTTAATGTCATTTTTTTGTCATTTCCTGGATAAGATCTTTCATTTTACGAAGTATCAGCCAAATCGAAAGGGCAAGGTATTTCGAAAAATTCGGAGGGAAATATTATTTTTATAGTTTGATAATTTTTATAATTTAATCTTAATCTGGGGATCATTTTGAATCTTAATACACCATCAGTTCCTTAATCCATTGTTATTTAGTCTTGCAATCACAAAAAGAATAATGAGGGGAACATTTTTGCAGTTCCCCCAGGGCCATAGTATTAACATTTATAATCTTAATGTCATTTATTTTTCATCTACAGGATAAGATCTTTCATTTTACGAAGTATCAGCCAAATCGAAGGGGCAAGCTATTTCGAAAATTTTCAAAGGGTATAGTCTTAGTCGAATTTCGGAGGGAAATATTATTTTTATAGTTTGATAATTTTTATAATTTAATCGTATTGTTGGGATCATTTTGAATCTTAATACATCATCAGTTCCTTAATCCATTGTTATTTGGCCTTGCAATCACAAAAAGAATAATAAGGGGCAAATTTTTGAAGTTGCCCCAGGAACATCGTCTAAACATTTATAATCTTATTGTCATTTATTTGTCATTTCCTGGAATAGATCTTTCATTTTACGAAGTATCAGCCAAATCGAAGGGGCAAGCTATTTCGAAAATTTTCAAAGGGTATAGTCTTAGTCGAATTTCGGAGGGAAATATTATTTTTGGATTTTTGATAATTTTTATAATCTTATCGTAATCTTGGGATCATTTCGAATCAAAATTTAGTAAGGGTTTCTAATTTCATTGATTTTTGGTCTTGCAATCACAAAAAGAATAATTTGGGGAAAATTTTTGAAGATGCCCCACGGCCATTGTATAAATATTTATAGTCTCATTGTCATTAATTTGTCATCTGCAGGATAAGATCTTAAATTTTACGAAGTATCAGCCAAATCGAAGGGGCAAGCTATTTCGAAAATGTTCAAAGGGTATAGTCTTAGTCGAAATTCGGAGGGAAATATTATTTTTATAGTTTGATAATTTTTATTATTTAATCGTATTGTTGGGATCATTTTGAATCTTAATACACCATCAGTTCCTTAATCCATTGTTATTTGGTCTTGCAATCACAAAAAGAATAATAATGGGAAAATTTTTAAAGTTGCCCCAGGGCCATAGTATAAACATTTATAATCTTAATGTCATTTATTTGTCATTTCAGGATAAGATCTTTCATTTTGCGAAGTATCAGCCAAATCAAAGGGGCAAGCTATTTCGAAAATTTTCAAAGGGTATAGTCTTAGTCGAATTTCGGAGGGAAATATTTTTTTGGATTTTGATAATTTTTATAATCTTATCGTAATTTTGGGATCATTTCGAATTAAAATTTACTATTATCTTTTCATTCCATTGATATTTGGTCTTGCAATCACAAGAAGAATAATTTGGGGAAAGTTTTTGAAGCTGCCCCAGGGCCATGGTAAACATATTTATAGTCTCATTTTCATCTATTCGTTATCTGCAGGATAAGATCTTTAATTGTAAGAAGTATCAGCCAAATCAAAGGGGCATGCTTATTCCAAAAATTTTCAAAGGGTATAGTCTGAGTCAAATTTCGGAGGGAAATATTATTTTTATAGTTTGATATATTTTATAATCTAATCGTAATCTTGAGATCATTTTGAATCAAAATAAATCATCAGTTCCATAATCCATTCATATTTTTATGTTGAAATTTCAAAATGAATAATAAGAGGAAAATTTTTAAGTTTCCTTAGGGCCATAGTAGAAACATCAAAAATCCAAAAGTCATTAATTTGAAATTACACAGGATAAACTCTTTCATTTAACGAAGTATCAGCCAAATCGTGTGGGCAAGCTATTTCGAAAAGTTTCAAAGGGTATAGTCTTAGTCGAAATTCGGAGGGAAATAGTATTTTTATAGTTTGATAATTTTTATAATTTAATCGTAATCATGGGATCATTTTGAATCTAAATACACCATCAGTTCCTTAATCCATTGTTTTTTGTTCTTGCAAACACAAGAGGAATAATAAGGAGAACATTTTTGAAGTTGCCCCAGGGCCATAGTATAAACATTTATAATCTTAATGTCATTTATTTGTCACCTACAGGATAAGATCTTTCGTTTGACGAAGTATCAGCCAAATCGAAGGGGCAAGCTATTTCGAAAATTTTCAAAGGGTATAGTCTTAGTCGAAATTCGGAGGGAAATACTATTTTTATAGTATGATAATTTTTATAATTTAATCGTAATCTTGGGATCATTTTGAATCTAAATACACCATCAGTTACTAAATCCATTGTTTTTTGTTCTTGCAAACACATAAGAATAATAATGAGAACATTTTTGAAGTTGCCCCAGGGCCATAGTATAAACATTTATAATCTGAATGTCATTTATTTGTCACCTACAGGATAAGATCTTTCATTTGACGAAGTATCAGCCAAATCGAAGGGGCAAGCTATTTCGAAAATTTTCAAAGGGTATAGTCTTAGTCGACTTCGGAGGGAAATATTATTTTTGGATTTTGATTTTTTAATAATCTTATCGTATACTTGGGATCATTTCGAATCAAAATGTACTATAAGTTTCTAATTCCGTTGATATTTGGTCTTGCAATCACAAAAAGAATAATTTGGGGAAAATTTTTGAAGCTTCTCCAGGGCCATTGTACAAATATTTATGGTCCCATTGCAATTTATTTGTCATCTGCAGGATAAGATCTTTCATTTTACGAAGTATCAGCCAAATCGAAGGGGCAAGCTATTTCGAAAATTTTCAAAGGGTCTTTGTTAGTTAGTCGAAATTCGGAGGGAAATATTATTTTTATAGTTTGATAATTTAAATAATTTAATTGTTATCTTGGGATCATTTTGAATCTAAATACACCATCAGTTCCTTAATCTATTGTTATTTAGTCTTGCAATCACAAAAAGAATAATAAGGGGAACATTTTTGAAGTTGCCCCAGGAACATCGTCTAAACATTAATAATCTTAATGTCATTTATTTGTCATTTCCTGGATTAGATCTTTCATTTTACGAAGTATCAGCCAAATCGAAGGGGCAAGCTATTTCGAAAAATTTCAAAGGGTATAGTCTTAGTCGAAATTCGGAGGGAAATATTATTTTTATAGTTTGATAATTTTTATAATTTAATTGTTATCTTGGGATCATTTTGAATCTAAATACACCATCAGTTCCTTAATCTATTGTTATTTAGTCTTGCAATCACAAAAAGAATAATAAGGGGAACATTTTTGAAGTTGCCCCAGGAACATCGTCTAAACATTTATAATCTTAATGTCATTTATTTGTCATTTCCTGGATTAGATCTTTCATTTTACGAAGTATCAGCCAAATCGAAGGGGCAAGCTATTTCGAAAATTTTCAAAGGGTAGTCTTAGTCGAATTTCGGAGGGAAATATTATTTTTGGATTTTGATAATTTTTATAATCTTATCGTAATTTTGGGATCATTTTGAATCAAAATTTACTATAAGTTTCTAATTTCATTGATATTTGGTCTTGCAATCACAAAAAGAATAA
Source organism: Isoperla grammatica (assembly GCA_945910005.1). Taxonomy (NCBI): domain Eukaryota; kingdom Metazoa; phylum Arthropoda; class Insecta; order Plecoptera; family Perlodidae; genus Isoperla; species Isoperla grammatica. The sequence continues at coordinate 44,255,639 of OX246737.1, read as the reverse complement.
TTTGGGGAAAATTTTTGAAGCTGCCCCAGGGCCATTGTATAAATATTTTTAGTCTCATTGTCATTAATTTGTCATCAGCAGGATAAGATCTTAAATTTAACGAAGTATCAGCCAAATCGATGGGGCAAGCTATTTCGAAAATGTTCAAAGAGTAAATACTTAGTCGAAATTCGGAGGGAAATATTATTTTTATAGTTTAATAATTTTTATTATTTAATCGTATTGTTGGGATCATTTTGAATCTAAATACACCATCAGTTCCTTAATCTATTGTTATTTGGTCTTGCAATCACAAAAAGAATAATAATGGGAAAATTTTTGAAGTTGCCCCAGGGCCATAGTATAAACATTTATAATGTTAATGTCATTTATTTGTCATTTCAGGATAAGATCTTTTATTTTACGAAGTATCAGCCAAATCAAAGGGGCAAGCTATTTCGAAAATTTTCAAAGGGTATAGTCTTAGTCGAATTTCGGAGGGAAATATTTTTTTGTATTTTGATAATTTTTATAATCTTATCGTTGTCTTTGGATCATTTTGAATCGAAATACACCACCAGTGCCATATACCATTGATATTTGGTTTTGCAAACACAAAAAGAATAATGGTAGGACAATTTTTGAAGTTGCCCCTGGGCAATAGTATAAATATTTATAATCTTAATATCATTTATTTTTCATCTACAGGATAAGATCTTTCATCTTACGAAGTATCAGCCAAATCGAAGGGGCAAGCTATTTATTATTGATAATTTTTATAATTTAATCGTATTGTTGGGATCATTTTCAATCTTAATACACCATCAGTTTCTTAATCCATTGTTATTTGGTCTTGCAATCACAAAAAGAATAATAAGGGGAAAATTTTTGAAGTTGCCCCAGGAACATCGTCTAAATATTTATAATCTTAATGTCATTTATTTGTCATTTCCTGGATTAGATCTTTCATTTTACGAAGTATCAGCCAAATCGAAGGGGCAAGCTATTTCGAAAATTTTCAAAGGGTATAGTCTTAGTAGAATTTCGGAGGGAAATATTATTTTTGGATTTTGATAATTTTTATAATCTTATCGTAATCTTGGGATCATTTCGAATCAAAATTTACTATAAGTTTCTAATTTCATTGATATTTGGTCTTGCAATCACAAAAAGAATAATTTGGGGAAAATTTTTGAAGCTGCCCCAGGGCCATTGTATAAATATTTCTAGTCTCATTGTCATTAATTTGTCATCTGCCGGATAAGATCTTAAATTTTACGAAGTATCAGCCAAATCGAAGGGGCAAGCTATTTCGAAAAAGTTCAAAGGGTATAGTCTTAGTCGAAATTCGGAGGGAAATATTAATTTTATAGTTTGATAATTTTTATTATTTAATCGTATTGTTGGGATCATTTTGAATCTAAATGAACCATCAGTTCCTTAGTCCATTGTTATTTGGTCTTGCAATCACAAAAAGAATAATAATGGGAAAATTTTTGAAGTTGCCCCAGGGCCATAGTATAAACATTTATAATCTTAATGTCATTTATTTGTCATTTCAGGATAAGATCTTTCATTTCACGAAGTATCAGCCAAATCGAAAGGGCAATGTATTTCGAAAAATTTCAAAGGGTATAGTCTTAGTCGAAATTCGGAGGGAAATATTATTTTTATAGTTTGATAATTTTAATAATTTAATCGTTATCTTGGGATCATTTTGAATCTAAATACACCATCAGTTCCTTAATCCATTGTTATTTAGTCTTGCAATCACAAAAAGAATAATTAGGGGAACATTTTTGCAGTTCCCCCAGGGCCATAGTATAAACATTTATAATCTTAATGTCATTTATTTTTCATCTACAGGATAAGATCTTTCATCTAACGAAGTATCAGCCAAATCGAAGGGGCAAGCTATTTTGAAAATTTTCAAAGGGTATAGTCTTAGTCGAATTTCGGAGGGAAATATTATTTTTATAGTTTGATAATTTTTATAATTTAATCGTATTGTTGGGATCATTTTGAATCTTAATACACCATCAGTTCCTTAATCCATTGTTATTTGGTCTTGCAATCACAAAAAGAATAATAAGGGGAAAATTTTTGAAGTTGCCCCAGGAACATCGTGTAAACATTTATAATCTTAATGTCATTTATTTGTCATTTCCTGGATTAGATCTTTCATTTAAAGAAGTATCAGCCAAATCAAAGGGGCAAGTTATTTCGAAAATTTTCAAAGGGTATAGTCTTAGTCGAATTTCGGAGGGAAATATTTTTTTGGATTTTGATAATTTTTATAACCTTATCGTTGTCTTTGGATCATTTTTAATCGAAATACACCATCAGTACCATATACCATTGATATTTGGTTTTGCAAACACAAAAAGAATAATGGGAGGACAATTTTGAAGTTGCCCCTGGGCCATCGTCTTAACATTTATAATCTTAATGTCATTTATTTGTCATTTTCTGGATTAGATCCTTTATTTAACGAAGTATCAGCCAAATCGAAGGGGCAAGCTATTTCGAAAATTTCAAAGGGTATAGTCTTAGTCGAAATTTGGAGGGGAATATTATTTTTTGATTTTGAGAAATTTTATAATCTTATCGTAATTTTGGGATCATTTCGAATCAAAATTTACTATTATCTTCTAATTCCATAGATATTTGGTCTTGCAATTACAAGAAGATTAATTTGGGGAAAGTTTTTGAAGCTGCCCCAGGGCCATGGTAAACATATTGATAGTCTCATTGTCATCTATTCGTTATCTGCAGGATAAGATCTTTAATTGTAAGAAGTATCAGCCAAATCGAAGGGGCATGCTTATTCCAAAAATTTTCAAAGGGTATAGTCTGAGTCAAATTTCGGAGAGAAATATTATTTTTATAGTTTGATATATTTAAAATTCTAATCGTAATCTTGAGATCATTTTGAATCAAAATACATCATCAGTTCCATAATCCTTACATATTTGGTGTTGCAATTTCAAAATGAATAATAAGGGGAAAATTTTTAAAGTTTCCTTAGGGCCATAGTAGAAACATTAAAAATCAAAAAGTCATTAATTTGTCATTACACAGGATAAACTCTTTCATTTTACGAAGTATCAGCCAAATCGAAGGGGCAAGCTATTTCGAAAATTTTCAAAGGGAAATGATCCCAAGATTACGATAAGATTATAAAAATTATCGAAATCCAAAAATAATATTTCCTTCCGAAATTCGACTAAGACTATACCCTTTGAACATTTTCGAAATAGCTTAACCCTTCAATTTGGCTGGAATTTCGTAAAATGAAATTTCTTATCCTGTAGATGACAAATAAATGACATTAAGATTATAAATGTTTATACTTTGGCCCTGGGGCAACTTCAAAAATATTCCCCTAATTATTCTTTTTGTGATTGCAAGACCAAATAACAATAAATTAAGGAACTGATGGTGTATTTAGATTCAAAATGATCCCAAGATTACGATTACATTATAAAAATTATTAAACTATAAAAATAATATTTCCCTCCGAATGTCGACTAAGACTTCCCCAGGGCCATTGTATAAAAATTTATAGTCTCATTGTCATTTATTTGTCATCTGCAGGATAAGATCTTAAATTTTACGAAGTATCAGCCAAATCAAAGGGGCAAGCTATTTCGAAAATTTTCTAAGGGTCTTAGTCGAATTTCGGAGGGAAATATTTTTTTGGATTTTGATAATTTTTAAAATCTTATCGTTGTCTTTGGATCATTTTGAATCGAAATACACCATCAGTACCATAATCCATTGATATTTGGTTTTGCAAACACAAAAAGAATAATGGGAGGACAATTTTTGAAGTTGCCCCTAGGCCATCGTCTTAACATTTATAATCTTAATGTCATTTATTTGTCATTTCCTGGATTAGATCTTTCATTTTACGAAGTATCAGCCAAATCGCAGGGGGAAGCTATTTCGAAAATTTCAAAGGGTATGAGTCAAATTTCAGAGGGAAATATTATTTTTATAGTTTGATATATTTAATAATCTTATCGTAATCTTGAGATCATTTGGAATCAAAATACATCATCAGTTCCATAATCCATTCATATTTGGTTTTGCAATTTCAAAATGAATAATAAGGGGAAAATTTTTGAAGTTTCCTTAGGGCTACAGTAGAAACATTAATAATCAAAAAGTCATTAATTTGTCCTTACACAGGATAAATTCTTTCATTTTACGAAGTATCAGCCAAATCGAGTGGGCAAGCTATTTCGAAAAGTTTCAAAGGGTATAGTCTTAGTCAAAATTCGGAGGGAAATACTATTTTTATAGTTTGATAATTTTTATAATTTAATCGTAATCTTGGGATCATTTTGAATCTAAATACACCATCAGTTCCTTAATCCATTGTTTTTTGTTCTTGCAATCACAAGAAGAATAATAAGGAGAACATTTTTGAAGTTGCCCCAGGGCCATAGTATAAACATTTATAATCTTAATGTCATTTATTTGTCATCTACAGGATAAGATCTTATATTTTACGAAGTATCAGCCAAATCGAAGGGGCAAGCTATTTCGAAAATATCTTTTGTCGAATTTCGGAGGGAAATATTATTTTTGGATTTTGATAAATTTTATAATCTTATCGTTATCTTTGGATAATTTTGAATCGAAAAACACCATCAGTTCCTTAATCCATTGTTATTTAGTCTTGCAATCACAAAAAGAATAATTAGGGGAACATTTTGCAGTTCCCCCAGGGCCATAGTATAAACATTAATAATCTTAATGTCATTTATTGTTCATCTACAGGATAAGATCTTTCATCTTACGAAGTATCAGCCAAATCGAAGGGGCAAGCTATTTCGAAAATTTTCAAAGGGTATGTATGGTCTTAGTCGAATTTCGGAGGGCAATATAATTTGTAGATTTTGATAATTTTTATAATCTTATCGTTATCTTTGGATCATTTTGAATCGGAATACACCATCAGTTCCTTAATCTGTTGATATTTGGTTTTGCTAAACACAAAAAGGATGTAGGGGGGAAAATTTTTGAAGTTGCCCCTGGGCCATCGTCTAAACATTTATAATCTTAATGTCATTTATTTGTGATTTCCTGGATAAGATTTTTCGTTTTACGAAGTATCAGCCAAATCGAAGGGGCAAGCTTTTTCGAAAATTTTCAAAGATAGTTTTAGTCGAAATTCGGAGGGAAATATTAATTTTATAGTTTGATAATTTTTATAATTTAATCGTAATCTTAGGATCATTTTCAATCAAAATACACCATCAGTTCCTTAATCCATTGTTATTTGGTCTTGTAATCACAAAAAGAATAATTAGTGGAACATGTTTGAAGTTGCCTTAGGGCCATAGTATAAACATTTATAATCTTAATGTCATTTATTTGTCATCTACAGGATAATATCTTTCATTTTATGAAGTATCAGCCAAATCGAAGGGGCAAGCTATTTCGAAAATTTTCAAAGGGTAAAGTCTTAGTCGAATTTCGAAGGGAAATATTATTTTAAGATTTTGATAATTTTTATAATCTTATCGTAATCTTGGGATCATTTCGAATCAAAATTTACTATAAGTTTCTAATTTCATTGATATTTGGTCTTGCAATCACAAAAAGAATAATTTGGGGAAAATTTTTGAAGCTGCCCCAGGGCCATGGTATAAATATTTATAGTCTCATTGTCATTTATTTTTCATCTGCAGGATAAGATCTTTAATTTTACGAAGTATCAGCCAAATCGAAGGGGCAAGCTATTTCGAAAATTTTCAAAGGTTATAGTCTTTGTCGAAATTCGGAGGGAAATATTATTTTTATAGTTCGATAATTTTTATAATTTAATCGTATTGTTGGGATCATTTTGAATCTAAATACACCATCAGTTCGTTAATCCATTGTTATTTGGTCTTTCAATCACAAAAAGAATAATAAGGGGAAAATTTTTGAAGTTGCCCCAGGGCCATAGTATAAACATTTTTAATCTTAATGTCATTTATTTGTCATCTACAGGATAAGATCTTTCATTTTACGAAGTATTAGCCAAATCATAGGGGCGAGCTATTTCGAAAATTTTCAAAGTCTCTTAGTCGAATTTCGGAGGGAAATATTATTTTTGGATTTTGATAATTTTTATAATCTTATCGTTATCTTTGGATCATTTTGAATCGAAATACACCATCAGTTCCATAATCCATTGTTATTTGGTTTTGCAAACACAAAAAGAATAATGGGAGGACAATTTTTGAAGTTGTCCCTGGGCAATAGTATAAACATTTATAATCTTAATGTCATTTATTTGTCATTTGCTGGATTAGATCTTACATTTTACGAAGTATCAGCCAAATCGAAGGGGCAAGCTATTTCGAAAATTCTCCCCTTATTATTCTTTTTGTGATTGCAAGACCAAATAACAATGGATTAAGGAACTGATGGTTTACTTAGATTATTTTTTGATTTTGAGAATATTCATAATCTTATCGTAATCTTGGGATCATTTCGAATCAAAATTTACTATGAGTTTCTTATTCCATTATTATTTGGTCTTGCAATCACAAAAAGAATAATTTGGAAAATATTTTTGAAGCTGCCCCAGGGCCATGGTATAAATATTTATAGTCTCATTTTCATTTATTTGTCGTCTGCAGGATAAGATCTTTAATTTTACGAAGTATCAGCCAATTCGAAGGGGCAAGCTATTTCGAAAATTTTCAAAGGGTATAGGCCTAGTCTTAGTCGAAATTCGGACGGAAATATTATTTTTATAGTTTGAGAATTTTTATAATTTAATCGTTATCTTGGGATCATTTTGAATCTAAATACCCTATAGTTCCTTTATCCATTGTTATTTGGTCTTGCAATCACAAAAAGAATAATAAGGGGAAAATTTTTGAAGTTGCCCCAGGGCCATAGTATAAACATTTATAATCTTAAAGTCATTTATTTGTCATTTTCTGGATTAGATCTTTCATTTTACGAAGTATCAGCCAAATCGAAGGGGCAAGCTACTTCGAAAATTTTCAAAGGGTATATATAGTCTTAGTCGAAATTTCGAGGGAAATATTATTTTTGGATTTTGATTTTTTTTATAATCTTTTTGTTATCTTTGGATCATTTTGAATCGAAACACACCATCAGTTCCTAAATCAATGGTCTTGCAATCACAAAAAATATAATTAGGGGAACATTTTTGAAGTTGCCCCAGGGCCATAGTATAAACATTTATAATTTAAATGTCATTTATTTGTCATTTTCTTGATTGTATCTTTCATTTTACGAAGTATCAGCCAAATCGATGGGGCAAGCTATTTCGAAAATTTTCAAAGGTTATATAGTCTTAGTCGAAATTCGGAGGGAAATATTATTTTTGGATTTTGATAATTATTCTTAATCTTATCGTTATCTTTGTATCATTTTGAATCGAAATACACCTTCAGTTCCTTAATCCATTGATATTTGGTCTTTCAATCACAAAAGAATAATGGGGGGAAAATATTTGAAGTTGCCCCTGGGCCATCGTATAAACATTTATAATCTTAATGTCATTTATTTGTCATCCACAGGATAAGATCTTTCATTTAACGAAGTATCAGCCAAATCGATTGGGCAAGCTTTTTCGAAAATTTTCAAAGGGTGTAGTCTTAGTCGAAATTGGGAGGGAAATAGTTTTTTTATAGTAAGATAATTTTTATAATCCAATCGTAATCTTTGGATTATTTTGAATCAAAATACACCATCAGTTCCTTAATCCATTGATATTTGGTCTTTCAATCTCAAAAAGAATAATGGGGGAAAATATTTGAAGTTGCCCCTGGGCCATTGTATAAACATTTATAATCTTAATGTCATTTATTTGTCATTTACAGGATAAGATCTTTCATTTTACGAAGTATCAGCCAAATCGAAGGGGCAAGCTATTTTAAAAATTTCGAAAACACTGTAGGACTTACACAGTTAGAATATTCTCGATGTTGTTCAACATCACGTCACGCAATATTTCAACATTGCTCTGCTGTCATCATCAGGCACGACTGAGGGGTAGATCAACAGTCTCGAAGTGGTATACAAAATAGACCGTGTGTGCCAGCCTTGTGAGCCAGCTGGTTTGCACGTCACCACAAGACTGCGCCGTTACCACTTCGAGACTGTTGATCTACCCCTCAGTCGTGCCTGATGATGACGGCAGAGCAGCTGTTGAAATATTGCGTGACGACGACGTGATGCTGAACAACATCGAGAATATTTTAACTCTGTAAGTCCTACAGTGTTTTTATTACTCTTTCTCGTTGTACCTCTCGTGCCCTGAGCTGCGTCGCTGCATCTCTTGGTCGACTGTCTGCGAGCGGTTCTGGGGTAATGGTCGTCTCGATTACCCATCGTGGAACAGGTTAGTTTAGGGTTCAACTTTGTTAGACTGGTCTGGTATAAAGTTTACTCAACGTAGACTCTGTTTTCCACCATCACAATATCATCCAGTATTGTAGTTTGTGCACTTGTTATGTGGATGTCATAGTACTTTTATAATGATTTAAATACGACGTTTACCCGAACATTTAGACTCCTTAAGCCGTCTTCAAAATATCATCCAGTACTGTAGATTGTGTACTTGTTATGTGGATTTCATAGTACTTTTCTAACGATTTAAATACTGTGTTTACCCTAGTATAAAGTTTACAGGGACACCTAGACTCCTTATCCCGTCATCACAATATCACTCAATATTGTAGTTTGTGTACTTGTTATGTGGATGTCATAGTACTTTTCTAACGATTTAAATACTGTGTTTACCCTGGTATAAAGTTTACACGGACACCTAGACTCCTTATCCCGTCATCACAATATCACTCAATATTGTAGTTTGTGAACTTATTTAGATGTCATAGTACTTTTCTAATGATTTAAATACGGTGTTCACTGTGGTATGAAGTTTACCCGAACAGCTAGCTGGAGTTTAGACTCTTTATCCTCTTATCACAATATCAGACTGTGTACTTGTTATGTAGATACCATAGTGTTTTTCTAATGATTTAAATAGGGAGTGAATGGGTAACAATAAAACACAAACAAAATACAATATAAACATGTTTATATTCACATTACTGCTCAATTCCATTTAAAAGATTGAAGTTGGCTGCACATTTAGTATACAAATTGCAAGGTGATGCGCACACATTAGAAGCACATACACGGTTATTGATCATGGCTCAATTGAGCTCGAGTTCTGTTTTTTCTTAATCACCTGGTAACATCAATAAGCTTTGGTAAGGTTGAGACAGCTCAAACATGGTCTCCACATTACGCACCGCCTCGTCCACATGTGTGCCACTCCAACGCCACATTTCAAGGTTAAACTTTTAAGAGACGATGGTCAACACACATCAAGATTTAGAAAGTTCAAAATGCACGAACTTTGTTCATATTCCACCCATTATCTCACAGAAGAAACTTAGTTCTTCACTTCTGGCTGTACTTCTTGTGCTGTAAAGAAATTTGAATACCCAAGAAAACATGAAAATACTATTGGGGCATTGGCTTGACAACATTGAAAACATACTGTAACTAGAGTTTACGTACAAAGAACAAATATAAAGTATATTCACATGCTTTATCTATACTAGAGGTTACATAACAGTACCTAGGTGTTTGGAATATCCTCCTATGCTTAGCATGTGGAGAGAGTGGTACTTTACCAATCATTTCATTATTAATATTATTGTTATAATTATGAAACGTATAAGCTAGACGAACAGGTGATAAAAATACTCTTATTTTGGTTTATTTGTAACTGTACAAATTCTTGTGTCATGTATTTATAAAGTCCATATTTTAAAATAAGGACCAATATTCTTGTTATGTGACACAACAAGATTGTTTTACCTATAAAAGGTTGTATACATAAAACATACGTATATACGGTTCATTCCTGGTTCCCACAACGTATTTTTAGATTGCTTCAAATAAGCGTCAGTCCGACACATAATCGCGCCAAATGCGCACGAAATCATTGCAATGGTGTATCAATCAGGTTCAATAGTTTATGGAAACTAGCTCTTTAATATCAATAATTCGAGTTATTTCACATTGTCTGTGATTTTCACATCAAGATAGTTAAAGAAATCTTACACAATTTATCAAGAATTAGTTTCTTGATATTACATTATCACAAGAGAATATCCACAAAATTATGACATGAACTGTATTTACTAATATCGTGAATTTTATAAACATTCATTGGGTACAGTCTGAAAAATAAATCTTATAGTAAAATGATTCAATGGTATTATGTAACATTCGAGCACTAATATTATCTAGTAACGTATGGTATGGTATATGGTAAGGTATGGTAGTTTTTTTAATATGTGAGATTTCTTTCGTCCAGCGTTGTATCTTCTTTTAAGTGCTGGCATAAACAGAAATACGGCCATATTTATCTCCTTGCTAATTATGAGGTCTTTGTGAAAGCGTTTTTCCTTACAATTTCAATAGTGACTAATCATCTATAACCATGTTAAAAAGGCTAGAAGAAAGAAATTCTTGTATCAGAGAAAACGTTTCAGCAAATCTACGGATGGATTGAATTCTTTGGCTTGTAATCTATTGGAAATAAAGCACATTAACACGGTGCATACCTACGTTAAACACATTTCTATTCAAAAGCAATGACACTGTATAACTTCCATGTATTATCAAGAAATCAGAGTGGAGTGTGATGTTTTAACTGAAATTTTTTAAATGTACTTATCACGTCACTTTTACTGCGAACTGTGATTGGTTTAATTCCAATGACTTTCCTCAGCCTGATAAAAAAATAGAATACTAATTAATAATTACGAAACAGATGGAACAGCATTGTTCAATTATCCTTTGGCCCCAAATAATTGGATAACTGTATTCTAGAATAGTACATATATTAACAAAAGTATCAAATTCATAACCATTCACGCAGAACATTTTCACAGTGCTTTATCATACAAGTTTTATCTTACGATCAGACATTCACGAAAACACATTCAAACCCGACTTAGAGATGGCACATGATAATTTCCACTTGATGTCAGCATCACAAACTTCATCCTTAGAAATTCGGTCAACACACTTAAAACGGCGCTGTTTGTTTCAGTAGAAGATCAGTTTATTTTAGAATCACATCCCGATGTTAACCATTCAGGAATAAAGTATTATTTTAAGCCACAAATCCTAAGATTGTCATTGAACGAGAGCTGCACTTGACACAACGCGCTACTTCACACGTCACACGTCACACGTCACACGTCATACGTCACACGTCACTTGCTCGGTGGGGTGACGGGCACTGAAGGGTCGGTACAGCTGTCCTTAGAGCTGGAAACAAAACGACCATCAAATAATCACATGTTGATAATTACATTTTTTACATTAGGTCTTACTATCGAATGATTGCATGAGATATTTTCGCTAAATGTACAGCTTTAGAGATGGCGAACTGCATTGTAAGCTGAGTTAAGTAAAAAGGACGGAACTAAAGAATTTTAGTAATAGCTAAAATATCAAGCTGCCAGTCAAAGAGGCGGATAAACGTACCTTTTGCAATAAGCCGTTATATGTCACGGCGACTGACTGTATTAAGGTAACAAACAAACCATTCCACGTAAAATATATTTAAATTAATTAATTACTGCTCATTCGCTCCGTTTCTGAGTAAATTTTCAGTGGCAGGCAGAACAATTTTAGTTATCATTTCCCACACAATCAGTTTTTAACAACCAACTGTAGTATATACAAAAACATTTATTAGAGTACCGTTATTTGTTCAACTTCTGTATTTGTTTTACATGCCAAGTTGCTACTTAGTTTTTGCGAATTTCGAGGATCTCTAAGTGTGATGTTTAAAATAAAGAAATTCTACTTTCCTGCTATGTACATGTTCGTAAAGCACTAAGCGGTTTTCCTTTGCATTCACTAGCCTCGAAGAAAAAAGTCATGAGTTCATGAGTTGGCAGAGTTTTCCTTACGAAGGCAACCCAAATTCGTACTGTGCTTTTTGAACATTTAAAAGTACCAAGTACATACTGCTCTTTCTCTTTGTAAAACCACAGACAAGTACAATCCGTTATCTGTGGTAAAACTAGGCAACGCCGTCGACATAGTAGTTACCTGTTGTATCTACGAGCACGAGACTGCAAGCACAGCCGCCAGGGTGAGAAGGGGCGCCACTGCGACGCTGCTCGCCGTCTTACTGTACGCAGTCATCCCAAGGTCACGCACCTCGGGTTCTGCGACAACAAAACAAAACACAACAATCAAAACCCTCTCAAGAAACTCATTCAATTTAAATTACCTACTTAATTTGAGGTTTAGTTGGTCCAAACTTTAATCTGAATTAAAATTGTATTATTCTGTTTTAAATTAGATAACGTACAGTTATTTAACATTTATGTTAGATATCTATCACATGCGTAGGTGGATTTTAGCTTGGTTGTTTTTATTTACAGTTGGGATTATTATATACATTATATACATTATATACAGGTAATAAATAAAATAGATAATTAACTGAAAGGAGACTCGTTAATTTGAGGGTTAACGTTTGAAAGCGCATTACTGCAAAGCTGTAAGCAACGAATACGTGTATGGGCAACAACAAGCTTCATAGTAACATGCACTGGATGGCAAGCATCAAGCATTCTTATCTTAGCATTGCTCTCTGTTAGAATTTCATTTGCATTTCTAGTTTAATGGGAGCATTCAATTAGCACCTGCGAGACCTTTACAGCTGGTTGCATGGTTTTACTTTCCTAGTAAATTCCAGAGGAATTGTGCTGGTGTTTTGTGAATATAAAATAATTGCGAAAAGCAAGCACAGAGAAGGAACTAAAATAGTAAAAGAGTGAAGTTTGTGAACTGACCTGCGAAAACTGCGGGTTCGGGTGAGGGCTCAAACAGGGAGTTCTCTGCGCGTGTGCGGGGAAGAGAACAAACAAACGTAATGAGTCTCACAGTAAATCAACAGACCAACAAGCAGAGCACACATCACAAGCAACACCAATCAACAAGTTCTCCCATACTACTGTCACGGGGGACAACTCTTTAAAACGCGCCGTCCATCCGGCCGTCCTAAGTAAAACCTCTTCAAACGCAAACAATTGACGATATACACTCGTCGGCAATGTGTTAAATTCGAAAACTCTCGAAAGCGCGTCGAGTCTTTTGTTTGAATTGTCCAGCGAGTGATAGTGTATGGGCTACTTCATTCATTCATTCAATTCAACTGTATACAAACTAAATGTGATTACTCCCGGGGGAAACGAACGTAAATATCATGCATTTTAAATGTCAATGTTATTTTTATCACTTACAAAAACCACCGTTCATTGTGCTGTATTCTGTTGCAAAATAAAAAGAAGCAGAGCATCATAGCGTGTTTTTGTTATTTGTTTTGCGCCGGTTTACGCTAAAAGTTGCCAAATTATAGAATTGAATGCATATTTGATAACTGTATAATATAAACAAACGGTCGAATAACCGTTAAAAGTATATATATATTTATATATGTATTATAATTGTTAGCTTCATATAAAACGAACATTACAATACGTTAGTACTTATAAAATTCAGCACAACTTCGTTTTTAAAGCTTTGTGGTCTAAATTATCAGAACTAACTGTGACCACTGTTTAGGTTATATTCATACGTTTCTATAATACCACTCAGTTTCCGTCCTCGCGATTATTGAAGACGTCCTTGGATACACACACGCGAATGAAGTAGGTATTGCAATGAAGCTCCAGCAGAGCGCGCGCGGTTGTGGCCTCTGAACCGGCTGTATGATAGTCCGTCAGTTGCCTTGACGACGTGACACAGAGCGGCTTTGAAACGTACACTCAACGAGGCGAAATAACCCTTAGTGTGTATAAAACAAACATATATTTGCAGAAGCTATTTTATCCGGCTACAATTGAAATATAAGTGAATTATTGAATTGAAACACCAACCTCGCTTCTAATACGCGTATGATTATGTATGGAAAACGTGAAAAAATATTTCCAATCTTTTGTTTCAAAGAAACGACTTAAAGTCGATCGATGATAACTGCACATGTAATATAAATCATTCAAATTGTATGTACTGCAAGTTGAGATTAAGCTTGTGAATATTGTAGAAAAAAATATGCACCTACCGCTATTAGTTTTTTATTTATTGAGTGTTGAAATGCGTTGGAATTCCCTTTGTTATACATTGTAACTGAACAAAAACCTACACTTTCAATCGTATAACTTTGCGTAGCACCTTCAAAAAGTAATATATTGTAACACATTTTCGTCCTAAATGTAGATAACTTCATGACTAACATGAGTACTTTTGAAAAAGATGATCGAACGCGATCCGTTTTCGAGATATTTGCGCTGGTGTGTCAATTTTACCTCAAATCTACTCAAATTAGAAACTATAAATATACTTTATTAATAAAAAAAATATATAATTTCAAGACGTTCAGTATTAAATGCTTCTCACATGTAATAATTCTTGAAATTCATAATTTAGAATAAAAAAAAGTATTTTTTCATGTCCATTTAATTTGAATAGTTTAGTTGTTGTATTGAATGGGTAGTTCACTTCATCGATCGACTTTAAATACAAGAATTATGAAACATAATTTAAAAACATATGGGAAATGAAACCGACTGACTGAATCATTTTGTAAACGAACATTTCGTAATAAACAGAGGGAATGAAATATTGCACGTGTTATCGTTGCCGTACACAGCTCAGAGGGCTTTTTTTTATCTTTTCCGAACTTCGAATAAAATCTAAGTTTCAAACTTGGAGTTTTGCCATCATTAGATTAAAAGTTATAAAGGAATGTAATTATTTTTCTTAAACTCTGATTTTAATTTGCTCTAGTTACAAACACAATGAACGTGGGTGTTAAGCATTTTAATTAAAGAGTCAGCGATTTGAAAAAAGATCAGTAAAAGCTGGGGAATGCATTTTCTTAAAATTAAGTTAGTTTATTATGTACAATACAGGCAAACTACATTCACTAAATTTATTTATCCGTGCGACATTTTATTTGTTTTCCTTTCTTTTCAGTTTTATGTTTGATAAGGTTCAGGTTTGAGGAAGGCTGAATGGCGAGTGGGTGGGGGGGGGGGATGAGTGGAGGGAGGGGAGAAGCCAATTATGAGTGAACAGCTCAATAATTATAATGATGCATTTTGAACAAGTCACAGGCAATGTGGAGTTGCTCTAAATAAGTAAAGATTTCCTCCGTTGGTGGTCAACAGCAATATTCAGATTTTCTCCAATACATACGCATAAAGGCATTAAGGCATTAAGGCATAAAGGTTGTGTGGTCAAACCAACGATAGTATGTAATTACGGTTTAGCACGAGTATTTGCAATCTTTAGGAACAACTCTTGATTAATTAATGTTTTTTGAATCAAAACAAAATGGTATTTGTTGTATACCCACTCATGAGCTGATTTTCAGTGGGTGACATTAAAGCACGGATGCAGATATGTTCCCTATTTGGTGGATCCTTAGGGTTGCTATGGGATTGTTTTATTGCATGTAATTTTCCATAAGTGAAACACCAACTCCTTGGCAATAGAGAGTTCCCTAAGTTAGGGGACATCTGTGCATCCCAGCCATTGGTTGATATAAAGGCTTCAAAGTCTATCGTAAAGTGAATCTTATCTCATCTTTTTAACCTTTTAGTTACAGTTTGTTTTAGATTTTTAAAGCTTATTTCCTACACAATGATGCGCGAACCTTGAAATAATTTTTATATTACTGTTGTTCGGGAAAAAAATTTCTTTCTGAAATACGTTTCTAGACCCTAATTCTTGTTTTTTATCTAAACAAAATTATTTAGATAATTGTTTGTATGTTTTGTCTAGTAAACTTTTCAAAACTTTTTCTTTTATCTCATTTAAATAAGTTTTTGAAGAATTTTCTTTATCTTTATCTAAACACAAAATAAGTTATCTAGTCACAACACATGATTGTATATTTTCCATGTTGTAGAGTAGATGCCTCTCTTCAGGTGACTAACTGCTAGTTTTGAAGGCATAAAGTGATGTTAGTCAGAACCCTTATTCGCGTTATGACTGAGAAACCCCTCGGGAAACCCTTCGGCCACGATAACTGATGGCCGAGTTGAACCGGCGACCTCCCGAATTAGTCTCACGTGTTACTACTGAGCCACCTATATAATTGGACCACATCAACATTTCATGAGCGCATACGAATAGTCGATACTTGCCATCGCGTCCGGGCCTAAGTCACCCACTGACGTCATCGCTTCTTGTATTCTGCATCATGCATTGTAAAGCCGTTGAAAAACGTTTAACAGTTGACACAGAAACGCAAAACGCCGAGGGGCAATTTCATTTCTGTTTGGTGGCAGTGGCGGAGATGAATAAAAAAGGTAACATTATTTGAATAGAGGTGGTGGATACAAACACGGTTAGCTAAGTCGTAATAACATGGTAGCGACAAAAGAGAGATTTCTTGTTATTTAAAATTGTGTACTTTTTATAGTCTAGCGGTTCTCGAAAGGTTTGGACACTTTGATCTCGAGCCACGTTAAATATGCTTACTTTATATTGATTGCTCTTCTAAAGAATAATAGAATACACACTTAAAAGTTACGACATTTATTTTGTCTTGAAAAAATACTCATAATACACAATAACGAGTCAGCCAATTTACAATATTATGTTCTATGTTCTTAGGCCCTGAAACGATAGAGTTTTGTTATTTGTTTAGCTTCTTTTATAAGGTTTCTGTTCCAAATGGATTTTTACAAAATGTATAGCAAGATTATATAATATTATGTTTATGTGTATGTAATTCATAAAATTATGTTTTTAGATATTGTGAACGTATACCACTTTTTTTGCTCCAATTAAAGGCATAGTCTGTATGTATACATTATAACATAATACCGAGTAGTCAATACAAACAATTTTATTTGAATTTTTGTAGTCTTAAAGTCATGCTGTTCTGTTTTTCACATTTCTCTTGCATATGTGAGGTACGATGTTCAATAAAATGCATGGAATTTAAATAAAAAAACGAAGCTGGTATAAACCGCAGAAATATTTAATTAGCAACATAATGCTACGCCACAAAAATCTTGATAAACATTGCATTTTTGTGTACGTATATGATAACTACGGGTTTCTAACCTATTATTCGTTTTAAATACTGATTTTATGGGATATAGCTTCTTTTATTGACTATCAAACGTGGAATAATTCAACATATTTCTGTACCGGAATCATATATTGTAAGTGTATAATGTGTTCAGTCCCCAAAGAACCTGCTATATAATGTGTTGTCAGTTCATATAGCAATAACGATATTATCTCTATAATGTTACAAAACAATTTTATCGCATTTTCCCTCTCATATCACTATTCCATTAACTGAATGTTTAAAATTTATATTTGTAATTATATTGTAGTTGCAATATAAATGCTGTTTATGTCATTTATTTACACCTTACATAATATGAAATATTTCTATTTTCATTTGTGTTTCCCTTTAACAACTATGAATTGATAAACACATTAACCCTCGTAACACTCTGCATGAGGAGGGCAACAGTTATTATTTATGTTTTTAGAAATTTGTATAATAAATTAATGATAAACGTTGGGTAAACGGAAAATGATCGTTCATGTTAATTAGTTCCGCATTGTTTAAGAGTCTAGGCACAGGTAGACAATGAGTTTCCTGTTACACCTTTTTTCTGCAAGCTCATAAGCAGCTTACGCCATTTGAAGTTTTGTCATTCACAACGAACAAAGGCGGAAATGAAAATGAAGGTTTGATAAAGTTCCTTGTTGTATTGCATTTTTTCTTCTATTTAACTGTCGGGTATCGCTCAACACTAAAGCAGGCAAGTCGTTTAAAACATGCGCAACATTCGTGCGCAGACGCGCATATTTTGCGACATCGTTTTTTTTTGTGGGGGGGGGGGGGCGGGGAGGGGCTGGTTTGACCACAAAATTGAGAAGTAAATTTATCATAGATACACAAGGTTAGTATCATACCTGCCGGAAGCCGTTTCGTACAAGAAATGTTTTCAAATTCAAAAGAGGAAGGATGGAAGGTAGTTCAAGTAAATGACAGCAAATGAAAAGTGCATGAATCGCTTGAAAACAAGTCATGCACAACCCTATCTATCGCTTACCCGTGCCTCGTGTAGAAAACTGGAACCTTTCCGAGACTTGATTCCAGCCGAAACGGTTCTTCGCCTGCACCTTGGCCTCGTACTGTGACCCTGGCTCCAGACCTCGGATCAGATAGGACATCCTCTGCGTGAACTGAGAGTTGGGGATAGCCGGTAGTATGACGTCATTCCAGTCGTTGCGGATGTGCCCCATCCCGCCCATGTAGCCGTAGGTGTCGTTGTCCTGGAATAAGGAAGCAGGACTTGAGAAAACTGAGCTGGACACGAAATTTAGTGTCGTAGAAACTATTGCGGTCTCGATACCCACATGACGTCACTTGGTCCAGCCTATCGAGACATGCAAATCATTTAAATGTGTTGAAATCGGTTTGGAGCTCAGTTGAACGTGAACGAACTGTAAATTGGTTTGATGCACCTGCGCTGATTGCCACTCTTACCTCACTTGTCAAGTAGCGTATAAAGTAGCAGTAAAAAAGTAGTAGTAGTAAAGTAGAAGTAAAGTAGCGGTGTTCTGTGAACAGATTTTTGTGTTAAAAGCCTAAACGTGAAAAATCAATTTCCATCGCTGAACTGTACTTATGGTGATCTGGAAATACAAAAATATGTTTGGGACGCAATATTTGTCGTGTGCTTCCTCAAAAAAAAATATTGGACTATTTTTTAGCACGAGATTTAAATATGTTTGAAAAAACATTAATTTTCTGCATATTTTAGAAAACTTAAAACGTGGGTGGAACCACTGAGCACTGACACGTCTTTAGGTCGAAAAACTCTCATGGAGTCTAGTGTACTAAAATCCGCAGCGTTGAATCGCGCAATAGAGTGAGTGTGGCCGCTACCACGGCTGGAGAGTTCGACATCACATTCGATCCGAGAGCACTTAAGCCGTTGTTGCTATTCATAGAAATTTACATTTCAAACCCGCGTTACGGCTCCAAAATTTTACTTCACATTAATTGTTTTGCATATTTCGAATGTGTGACGTAACGACCTTACGAAAAAGTATCATTTGATGATAAATAATTCACGAGCTGTCTCTTTCTATTACACACAATTCTGATTTCCAAAAGTCACGAAAGGATTTTTTTTTTAATTTTGGGTGAACTTCTAAAATTTTACAAATTACAACGAACAGTAGTATAACTATTAATCCATTTTAAAGTATGAATAGATAATTCCTATTGTGACTCTTCATACATAATAAATAATTATTCGTAATTTCTAGTTATGTATGTTGTTGTTTTTATTTTGTTCCTTGTATATTTACATGGGTTTTGGAAATCAGAATTATAAGTAGATGAAGTACCAACCATAGTAACTGCTACCGCTCAGCTACGTACCGCACATAAAATCATTTATTATCCTACATACAAACATGCTTCTATCTCAACACCTCAACTAATTTCGCTTGGCTTTCATCCGAGAGTTTCCTCACGACCTGGTTCAAGTTTCATATTCTGTGCGCATTACATAATGTGCGCGGTGTGATTGATTGGTAAATGATTGCTTTCGCTGTCAAAGAACTTACAAGTTTGGTCGCACATGAAGGCAAATCTAATTTGCAAGTGCAGACAAAACGTATTTTGATAGGAAGCCATGCAGCTAGCAAGCCACACACGTGAAGGTTACCTAAGTGGGTTCGCTCATTATCGGCGTGTCAACGACGCGGTGCACTTATCGCAAATGAGTTGGCAACTCTATGGAATGGAAACACTTGCCGGAAAGGAAACTGTCACTCCAGTCTGTGAGACAGCGTCAAGATGTTCGAGTGATCCTTGGTGTCTAGTCGCGGTTGAAGAAGACGTCTAACCGACCGACACGACTCGCAGCGCATTCTATTGGGCGTCGTCAAACACGCGCTATACTCACTTCGCGTGGCGTGGTTTTATGTCGTTAGTCGTGACAGATTGCCATGCTTTTCAATTAAATGTTATGTATTATACACTAGAAGAGAACGCTACACTCGAACCGTGTGTATGATTACCAATTGAACAGTTAACAGAACAATATTTGTATTTTGGTCCTACAACAGTAATCACGCAGTTGAAAGTTGTTGAAAGTTGTTGACGCTTCGTCAAAACACGCAAGTGAATTTATATTTAACACATTAATGTACTTTTGTTGCATGTATTTTTTTTCTTCTGAAATTGTGACACGGAAACTCATAGCCATTCTTTTCATTACGAGCCCCTATGTTTGCCGAGGGTGGTTTTCTATCTGGAATATTACATGTGAAACAACCGTGGGCTGGAGGACTCTCACATTGTAAAGGTAAGGCGTTAGTTTCCACCTCTCCACAGATTACAGCCGGCACTACTTGTAACATGAACTTTCCGTCACAGACTTGTAATCCTCGAAAAAAAATGAAGGTGCAAATCATTTTCCTGTGTACTCGGGGTGACGGAAAGCCGTCCTTTCGGACAGGTGCACCTTTTGCTTGTGACAATGGATCAAGTGTTTCTATAGATGAGTAATTGAGTGCGTCTATTGTAGAATGAGGTTAAAGTAAACACACTATTAAGATATTGTTGTAATTGTTGGCTATTTTCTAGTAGCGATGAGATTGTAGTATATTATCCAATAGTCTAGATGTTAATTAATAATAGCTTAATAAAACCCGTAAATAACATTCAATACGAACATGACTTCATTTTTCCCCGCAATAACACATTTCAGCCAAACCACAGCTGTAGTGTACACAAGTCAATGTATGTAGCGATTACGTAGTAATTGTTTGTCCATGATGCTGAGAAACAGTGATGTTGCAACGGACGAATCCACTCGAACAATGACGAGTGTTTGGACAGAGAAGCTTTGGACGTGAGTGAAAAGTGCAAAGTTTTCAACAACTCAGCTCTCATCAAAACATTACGCTACTTCCTGCAGGCAATGCAAACTTAACAAGAAAAAGAAGTAAAACTTGTTACACCAGTACTGTATATATTATGTAATTAATGTCTGTATAATATTAGTAACTTTTTAATTTCAACTTCGTTCTTTCTACTTTGTCAGTAACCAACGACTAAATTAGGCTTTCAAGAAAGCTTTATAATTATTATTACGGCAAAGCGGATTTTTCCTGATTTTTCCTGAAATGAAGTCATGTTCAATACGAACATGACTTCATTTTTCCCCGCAATAACACATTTCAGCCAAACCACAGCTGTAGTGTACACAAGTCAATGTATGTAGCGATTACGTAGTAATTGTTTGTCCATGATGCTGAGAAACAGTGATGTTGCAACGGACGAATCCACTCGAACAATGACGAGTGTTTGGACAGAGAAGCTTTGGACGTGAGTGAAAAGTGCAAAGTTTTCAACAACTCAGCTCTCATCAAAACATTACGCTACTTCCTGCAGGCAATGCAAACTTAACAAGAAAAAGAAGTAAAACTTGTTACACCAGTACTGTATATATTATGTAATTAATGTCTGTATAATATTAGTAACTTTTTAATTTCAACTTCGTTCTTTCTACTTTGTCAGTAACCAACGACTAAATTAGGCTTTCAAGAAAGCTTTATAATTATTATTACGGCAAAGCGGATTTTTCTTTATCTCAAATTAAAAGAAATATGCGTTAAAGAGACGGTTAAATCGCCGGAAGGATAAAATGTAATAATTAAAATTCATAAAGTTATTTAGGTAGTTTACTTCATCCGAAAACTTTTAAAAACAAACTTGGTATTAATTATTATTTCGCAAAATATGCTGATACAAGATATCTATTTCACCAATAGACTGGGATGCCTGTGCACAAAGCAGGCTAAGTATTAATTGGAAAAGTTATAATCCTGCAAGAATCGATTGAATAACGCAGTGTTTGTATACGTTCCAGATATTACTAACTAATAATCTGAGAAACGATTACTAGTGTACTTATTTAGTTTCATCATTATTATGTTTACCACGAGGGTAACAACGCTCCATCTCACCTAAAAGTCGATGTAAATACAGTAATTTACAGAGACTAACCATGACACCGTTCCATACAAGCGACGAGATGACGTGTATGTCGAGAATAGAACAGTAACTCGTTGGTATTGGGTGCGTTGTTATTTTTGCGGTGCGGCTATGTGACCATGATAACTACATGATAAAGATTACAAAATCAATGAAAGTAGTTTTCACAAGACACATCTTGATTCTACGATCAAACAGAATTAACTCTAGCAGAGATTGGTTTTTAATATATTGTCATATTGAAATGGTTACTAACCACTCACATTTAAGTATTAATAGTGAATAAAATCCAGTGTTAAATCAGCTATAAAAAACAACCAAGGACCTAAACTAAGGGATGCTCCCATAGTAAGAATTATTTTTAACGTACGCATTCAGTAATGTTATTTGTATTACTGTAAATACTAAAAAATACTAATTTATACAATATGAAGGAATATACTTAATGTGATCGTGTATATCAATTTGTGGTATTGATTTCGTTTCCCGTATATACGGACTTATGAGGTGAACGTTTGCACGTAGTTTATGAGCCCAGTTTACCCGTAACATTCATACGATCTTTGTGTAGCTAATGCAAATCAAATGCATTCAACATTTCACCATATTGGTGTCATCCCACAACTTCATATCATCTTTATAATAGGGGGAAGTCCTTCTACGAATCCATGAAGATAAATTGGCTAACTAGATACCAATTTATGTATATATTTAGGAATACATACATGTGACCTGTATTTAGTGGTAGCAATTTTCTTAAAACCTTTGCCCTAATTAGGTCACGAACCCAAAACGAAAACCACAAGCTGCAAGTGAAAGTGCTTTTTCTCTTGAGTCGCTGGTGGCACAAAAGCAACCGATACTAAATTGTTATACACTGTTTAGTGCCGAGTAAACAATACATATCTACTAACTGGATGAAAAACGAAACTTTGGCCATCGAGAAATCTACCTAATGGTACCGGCACTGGCATATACGTTTTTAAACGCTGACGTAGCATTAAGGCACATGTTAAATGGTTATATCCCCCACTTAAATCAACTTGTGCTGGTTTGAGTATATAGTAAATGCAAATGTTTTTATTAATTGAAACACACTAATGACTTAACCATGGACAAACGAATTCTAAAAATACACACGCATTCAGTAGAATGTCCACTTCAATATGGCTCGGAATTATCACGACTAATTCAAAATATTCGCTTTACAGCCGAATAAGTTTCAATTGGAGTAGTATTATATTATGTTAATAACTTGATTGTTTTGATTGTTTGTTGACAGCCAGACAGACGGACAAGCGCTCAACGAACTCATTGTTTGTTTCTATGCACACTGAGATGGAAGAGAATAAAACACGTCAAATCTTTATAATAAAATTCATGAAATAAACATGATTCACAAACGAGTTTCACTGTCACAGACCTTCATCAACACCGAGCTAATTAAGAGTGATTGCCAATATTCTGACTCACCAAATCACCATAAAGGAATAATTGATTAAATCTACTTCTCAGTGCAAACAACGCAACGTGTCAATCGAATACATTCAGCAAAAACGAGTTCGAGTTCATATAGCTGGTTGTGTTTTTATATATAATTAATTCCAAAGGATAACAACACCCCCATTAGTTTATTAATTAACTTTAGCTAACTGGATGGATAGGTGGAAAACCTTGCATGAATTATGTAAATAAATGTTGAGCGTGGCAACTTGTGCGAGCACAGTAATTAGCCTAATTGCATTGCAAATATTTAATCTTCAATTTGTTTAAAAACCGAACATAATATCTTTAGAACCTTCGTCAGGTCCTCTTTAAAACCAGGCATCTCTATGAAGCGGCCTCTCTACCAAAAGAGCCAGAAGGGAGGCACGTATAGGTCATTTACAGGCTTGATCGCTACTCGTCCGCCATTTGTATAATTTGATACTTTTCTCAGCCATAAAACCGATCGACGGTTGTTCAGTTTCTTTATCCCGTCGATGAGCCACAGGTGCCAACACATTATACAGATGTATGGCCGACCTCCAATGTAGTCAGAGAGCGATGCGGTTGCACCAGAATACTAATCACCACTGCGTAAACAACTCTCGTAAAAAAAATAACTGATGTAGGATAAAGTTACTGTAACTAGCCAGATTGTTCCAATTTTTGTGTAGGCAGGTTTCTTGGAGTAGGTATGCATGCTCATGCAAAGTTTCCGACATCAAATTAAATAGTAGGTTATTTCAACATGGATAATCTTAACTGCGCTTCATCATGCGACTAACATTTTAACGTTATTTACTGGTGTCGGCTGGCAGGTCAAAGTCAGGAGTGTGGCTTGTGATAACAATATCAACTAACGGGGCTTATTTGCTGGATGTTTGCGTCACAGGGATTGCGTCATGTCAGCCAGCCAATCAGAGACCAACAGGATGAAAGTCAGGAGTGTGGCTTGTGATAACAATATCAACTAACGGGGCATGTTTGCTGGATGTTTGCGTCACAGGGATTGCGTCATGTCAGCCAGCCAATCAGAGACCAACAGGATGAAAGCCAGGAGTGTGGCTTTTGATAACAATATCAACTAACGGGGCATGTTTGTTGGATGTTTGCGTCACAGGAATTGCGTCATGTCAGCCAGCCAATCAGAGACCAACAGGACGAAAGTCAGTAGTATGGCTTGTGATACAACTAACGGTGCATGTTTGTTGGATGATTGAGTCACAGGGATTGCGTCATGTCAGCCAGCCAATCAGAGACCAACAGGACAAAAGTCAGGAGTGTGGCTTGTGATAACAATATCAACTAACGGTGCCTGTTTGTTGGATGATTGAGTCACAGGGATTGCGTCATGTCAGCCAGCCAATCAGAGACCAACAGGATAAAAGTCAGGAGTGTGGCTTGTGATAACCATATCAACTAACGGGGCATGTTTTTTGGATGATTGCGTCACAGGGATTGCGTCATGTCAGCCAGCCAATCAGAAGAGGACGAAAGTTTGACACATATCTCCTCGACCTTTAATTGGTCCGCAGCATAATATATGAACGTACAACGGGATACATGGAGATATACTCAATATAACCATCCTTAGCAGGGTCCTCCTGGACAAATTCACCGTAATTGATGGTTTTCCCTTTCGGAGTCTTTTGACCCTAGGGAGGTTCCGTGATTCCAATACAGAAAGTCTACACTCAATCTCGGCTTACATTGAAAGATTTCAGTTTCTATCTTTGAGAGAAATAAATCATGAAGTAGTGATTTTCTGCAAACGTTACGCGGTGGGCCACGAGGAAGATGATAAAATAAAGTACAGCTCAATGTTTGTCTTTGAAAATCGTAGTGTTTGTGCAAGTAATAAACATCATGTATTTACTTTATTTAAATTACAAAACTATATTTTAACGAACAATGATCTGTAGATAATAATCGATAGTGTGGCAATGTATCCTTAAGTCACGTGTGTAACAATTGGTTTCAAACATGGCTATGTCACACAACGAATGGCGAGAGTCATAGGTTGGCGTTACTTTAAACTTAATCAATGCAATATTTTTTCCCGTGTTAATGAAGTAATTTTTCTGCGTAAAACAAGTGATATTAAACACATTAGAAAATATAATATATAGAATTATGACTAAAAGGAACACAACTTAGTTAATTATGTTTCGCATTCACCGCACGCACGTGCGTGTGAATTAATACCCCGTGCGTACATGCAGATTATTTATCGCATTACCAGTGTTAACGATTTTGATGCACGGTCGCTCAGAAAACAACAGCAGTGTGTGAAGTAAGCAACAGCATTGTGTGAAGTAAGTATAAGCAACAGCATTGTGTGAAGTAAGCAACAGTATTGTGTGAAGTAAGCAACAGCAGTGTGTGAAGTAAGCAACAGAAGTGTGTAAAGTAAGCAACAGCAGTGTGTGTGTGAAGTAAGCAACATTTGTGATTGGACACCTCACACTCATGATCCAACAATGTCTACGCTCGTACTGTTATTCATTGTGCGCCTCTACGTCACCTAGTCCACAGGTGATCAGCAGAATCATACAATACTGAGGGATATCCGACTACGAATGAGTGGACTAGTTTACGTCATAGAAATGAGTGGAGGGTGCTTGAACGATGAGTCACCTGCGCACGGTCAGACTTTCTATCATTGGATCATGCCTCACTCTCATTCACATAGCTGTTTTCCTGCATTATGGTAGTAGCACACGAACACAGGGGACAATGAAAGTATATAATTGAAGATTGATACGGTGTTCATGTTGAAGTAATTGCTGATTATTGATAATATGATTACCATGCCCATAAATTAGCACAACCTAATAAAGGTTTTATACAGGTGTGAATAATGAGTATGTTACTTACATCATAACTGGTTACAAATTAATACTATTGGTTAATTTTATTTTACAATTTTGATCTCTGTACTAATTTTATAAAGGAAAAATCAATGTAAGCATGCATTTTGTATCACTGTTACTACCCAGTGCATATACAAAACACAATGGGCGTATCGATCATTTATATTTAAGATAATTAACTAAATGTTTTTAACGTCTATACATTTCTGTTTAGAATTCTGCGAACAACGTGCACATAATAGTAACTAAAGAACTTCAAAGGTGATTAAAACTAAAAATTATGATAGAGGCAAATTGCTTAATTAAATAAATACACAAATACACCGATTATCAGGATAGTTAGTAAGTCTCAATAGGTGTACGTAATTGATTGTATTAGACAAAACTATACAAAGAATTATTTATAGATAACAGTGTTTAATATATTCAATTTAAAGAAATACTCTGTATACATTGAATAAGATTGTGTATGGCACAAATGTAAATTAAAAACATAATATTGTCGACAAACTTGGAACCATATACTGGAATTGTCAATAAAGGACATTTCGGTTAGCTCAATTATTTGTATTTATTTATTTTATTGTAATTAAGGCCAGTGTAGGGCACAATGCCCTCTTTAGCCTGATGAGTGATGATTGATGAATGATAATGAGGAAGGGAGGAGGGGAAGCCTGGCACCGGCACGTAGCCTACTCCTGTTGAAAAGTACCAAGGGGACCATCGGCTTTACGTCCCATCCGAAAGGACGGTGTAACTTTGACAGTCATATAGGTTCCTCCACTAACCTGGACTGCCGAGCAGTTAACGATAAGAACGAAGCTGTTACACAAGCTTTCGAACCCTCCAATCTGCTCTAACCAACGGTGACTAGTGTTTCAGAGGTGAGTGGTCACCCATCCACCTCCTGACCTAGCCCGAGGTTGCTTAACTTCGGTGTTCGTATGGGAACCGGCTAAGCGACCGCAGCTAAACCGTTGGCTAGCTTAATTATGAATGTGCAACACTAAGCTACATATTATCTTATCTGTAAGTTCAACCGCAATTAATAATCTAAAATCGAGTCTAAAACTATGTTTTATACACAGCTCTTTGGTTGAATCCCCTCGAGATAATGATTATTGCAATATTATTATTATTATTTTTTATTATTATTTTTTTTATTAATAATGCTATTCAAGACGATGATGGGTGAAAGATGAAGATGAAGGTAAAATACAAAAACCATGCACTATGCGAGATTCGAGCCCATGTCCCTGTGAGCCTATGAGCTTAGAACCTACGCCCCAACTGCACAAGCCACCCCGGACAGCTTGAATTCCCTTGCATCACCATTTTCCTAATACTAATTCAAGGTATGCAGCAAGCAACATCACAACGAAATGTGTACGTTCTCATAATAAGTGAAGCAATAAATCAAATAATGTCACTGCTTACACTATATTATTGTTAGAATAATATATTGATGAATTTGACTTTTCTAGAACATAAACTCCTGAACCCTGGCCGGAAATTAAACGTACGACCTACCGCATTAGAATAAAGAACAAACCCTCAAGAGCCTTCGAGCCACACGCTTCGCTCATAATATCTGTCAAAGTTTCATATTTTTCTTTCAGTTAGTCACAAAAAACAAAACACATTTCAACCCGTCAACGTTTTGTGAGGTGGTTTTCACAATGAGTAACTTCGGGGTATATCATAAACCATCAGCTTCATATCAGCAGCCATATTGTTAAGATAAAGATGGTAGCTGCAAAAACGCGAGATTTTGCTCGAGCGACGTGAATGGCAGTTTCGAGGTACTTCGCACCAAATGTACCGGCTTCGTGTAACCTGCCCGTAAATAACGTACTCCATGTGACGTGTTTATGGTAGGGGCTATACAAGATAACACAGCACACACACAAACTCACCGTGAAAACGTGCGGCTAGGGGGGTAGAGATCAGCGCCTATGAAACCTGATTCCCTTGTTTTTAAATATATCATACAACGTCGTGGAAAAGGTCAAATGTCGATGTGAGTATCGAAATATGTGCGCGTTTCGGTGTGAATTAGGTCGTCGGTAAACAAAGAGATAAGGGTTGTTGAAGTGGGAGACAAATAGTCGCCATGAGACTTGTACGCGCAATCTCGGAGCGCCGAAGGAAGTTGCTCGCCAAGATCTTGCCTTTAGATATTTACCACCTTACTGTGAGTTTCAAGTAACAAATAACGATGTCAAATAAAATAAAAAATGTAATTTATGTTAGTAGCGGAATGAGTTGTGAATTAAAAATCAATTTACAAATACAAGGTTGATGTTTTTGATGTGATCGATATTTAATAATGTTTACCGTTTTCCAATCTGAGTTCGTTATGTATATATTATGCTAGTGTAACGTTGTATAACCTGGTTAAAAAAACGTGAATTTACACTGTCCACGTCTAAGCGAAAAACAATTAGTAACTGCTTTTTGCGTACTACTACTACAAAAGTGATTCTTTCATTCTTCAATAGTCTTTCGAGTATGTACCGTAGTTTGTGTTATAAAAACACGAGTAGGCCTACCATTTCATTAAACGAATTCAGAATTGACTTAGAATGAATTAAAAATACCTGAACACGATCGAACTGAACTTGGAAAAACGCGAATGGAGTCTATCCAAGACGAGATCAATATGTCGCGAGAGTGAATTTATTTACATAAATGAAATGAAATGAAATGAAATGAAATGAAATGAAATGAAATGAAATGAAATGAAATGAAATGAAATGAAACGAAATGAAATGAAATGAAATGAAATGAAATGACGGCATTTTGACTCCTTTGATGTGCAGCAAAAACTTTTGTGGATGCCACGTTATACAAGCATTTATAAATATAACTTGTTTGAATCACGTGTCGTTACCTTTCTGGCCGGCCGTCGTCCGTTCTGGTTCTGCTGCTGAGGGATCCCCTGAATAGCCTGAGGGGGCGTGGTCGGCAGACGGCGAAAGAACAGTTTAAACTCCTCGATGGGGGTGCGGCTGTCTACTGCCCAGCTTATGTTGTAGCTGTCCCGGTATCGCCCCATTGGGTGGCTCCTGAAAATAGCGGGATTCGGCTTTCCTGCAAAGAGAAAATATCAACCTAGTTCGTGAATCACGCTTGGACTACCTTTGAACATGAAAACGTTGCCAAGAGATAATACGATACTCTCCCACCGAGTAGTTCATGTCATCACGACTAGATGGCGCTGCAAACGTCCAATATGGCTGACATTAGCCAGTAATGCACAAACACAAACCAACACCAATAACCACCACAATCTAGGAATATGATATGTACCTGTTAAGATATTAACTTTTGGATGCACAAAAACTAAAATATGATAGTATATGTTATTGGTATACTCGCAAACACACACAAACAACCACACTAAATTGCTTTTGTTTTAAATTCGCGTCCTGAATTTTAACCGAGCAAAATTAATATGGAATAGAATAGTTAAATGAATGTGTTACTTAATTAATATGACTGCGATGTTTATTTTTATTTTCTGGTTATTATATTGTAAAAAAAAGAATTTCAAAATTAATATAGCTGTGATTTGTATGGTTAGATGAGAATCCTGGTAGATGTTCCACGTCATAAAAAACCGCGTTATAATTCCCGGTCCAAAACCATGTTGTTCGAATTGATTTTCAGATAAAATAAGGACGATTAGTGCGCCGTGCGGGTAGAATAGGTATTATTATACTGTTATTATTACTCTTACTATTGATGTGCACAGCATTATCCAACAGATTGTAAATATGTGTTCCGTGTGTGCACAAAAAGAGGGGGCTCGGCGGTTAAACACGAGCCTGAAAATCGTGTTGTCGAAATTCTATTTACACTTCAGTTTATACCCGAGGTTCTCCATTGTCATTGGCCTAATGTATGGTGTGGTGTGATACTAACCGCCTCGGACATTCATTACAAACTATCTAACACTCGTATTGTAATAATATATTTTTTTGTATCCAGTTAGTATCCTGATGAGGGATCCACAGTAAACTTGTACATATACATTACACACCGGTCTGACAGCAGGCATATTCCTAAAACAGAATAAGGTTCGATGTTCATAATTCCAGCAATGGCTCACAGAAACGTCGCATATACAAAGACAAACATCGTCGGGAATAATTTATACGAAGTACCCTGACACGAATTAAGAGTTTGAATAATTATTATTTAAATCGAAACAAAAATCTAAGGCAGTGCAAGATATAGTTCAATTCCTTCCTCAGAGCACATTTGACATGAAAATTAGCTCTCTCTTGTACGTAGAGATCTCGAGACTTTGTGAATAATGTAAAACATTTAATAAGGGCTCGGCTTCAAACACGGCTTTCGATTAATAATTCAAATTCGAAATATAAGTGATCGCTTAGCTCTGAACTGATATCCCATGGCTAAATCTTTGTAGAAAGAATAGTGTTGACGTCATTCTTTAGTACACAGTAAAGAAATTAAAACCTAGAGCCAAAACAGTTCCTTTTTGATAACATACGCAAATAAAGAAATCTAACCAACGTTTGTCTCAAATCGACGGCAATATTGGAAAATTTTGGAATTGCACCAACATATTTGAAATCCGATCAGAGTAATCTGCGTTTGCTTAAGTAAGTAAGTTTGTGTAATTCAAAGACATCAATTTAAGTATGCACTGTGTATTCTACATTTCTAACTCTTGCTTTTCTTGTGTGCACATCCGGAAAAGCAAACTAATTAATTTAGTTTAAAAGTGTGCTTCCAATAACAACTGCGGGAAAACGATCAATATTGGTGGAGGTGAGTACAGATAGCATTTTCAAATTGAATAATTAGAGCTGTTATTTCATATTTAGCACGTTGTTATATGTATTTAGGTGCAATATAATTCCGGGCTGGAATTGTCCAAACATTTGAAATTGTGTACTGCTTGGTGGCGGTGATATGAGGGGGGGGGGAGACCTCAGTCCTATTGAAAATATAGATTCAATCATCGTGTAGCATTTATCAATATGAGTATTGAGATGACGGTTTCGAACCAAACAATTATCCTAAAGCCATTTTGCCAATATTTAACTTTACTAGTATTTTTGTTAAAATAGCTCAAAATTTTCAGTATTTATCTAGCTGTTTAAATCAAATGTCGATTATTGAAAGTGCTAGATAGTGCTTCATCAGGAAATACGCTACAAAATGACAATTATAGTGGTATTTAATATCTAAACAATCAGAGATATTTGATGTAACTCTGTTTTTATTCGCATTTACTTTTATGCATGAGAGCTGGCTGGAGTAAACAAACGTCTTTAGCAAACAAATTGGAATTAATTTACAAGTTTATTAACGAGGTTTTCTGGGTAGAACCGTAAAAAAAGATGGAAATAATCCAAAGTTTCTCCCATATTGCAATGGACTTCTTCATAGACATTTGGAGAGTGTTAACACTGGAATATCAACAGCTTTCACAAAGACAACTCTGCCGTTTGCTATCAGAATAACACACACTATCGAAATAGTAGGTGTTATTCATATACTTCTGACAATACATTTAAAAAAAAAGAGAAAAGGCAAGTTGTAAAGTCGCTCTCTGTATATACCATCATGTGTATTTACTCGGCTGATGTCATGAGTGAAACAACAAACCACCGACGCACGCACGCACGCACGCACGCACGCACACACACACGACTCAAGTCAAACACATAATGCTCTACTATGTAAATACAAAGCACGGCTGCACGATACCGAGCTTTGTGAAGACAACCTCGCGTATGACTACTTACGCATCTCCTTAAATAATAATTGTGTCTTTGAGATGGTGATGAACTCAAGAGTTGATGTTATTTACACTCGCATCCAAACTGGATACAAAACAGACCTCGCATATTAACACGGGGGTTTGTATGAAGCTCACACTTACTCTCAAACACAGAGTGAGCTACGCAATTATTCCTTCTTACAGAGTGCCAAAAGAGTAAAGGATGTCTATCTAGAGATCTAGAGCACTTAGGGGCGTTAAAATCTACACAAAAACAGCGTTATATTTGTTCACTAAATATTATATACAAATTCAAAAACGTTATACAGCGCTTAATTCCCAAACGATACGTTGTAACTAATAAAGTTACTTAATGTAATTACTGAATATAATGAATTAATTAATTAATATATATATATATATATATATATATATATGCACTGGATGAGCATAATGAACTGCATCTGCTAGAAGTGAACAAGGGACTGAACTGGACGTTAGTAAAAACATTTATTTCAAAATAAAAATTCGTGTATTGTTTTACCGGTACTGACGTTAAAGGGTAGAACATTTTGAAATTGCTAGTTACTACAATTTCCCATCTTCAAGCAAATGTTTGCCACTGAGAACACGTAACGTCTAAACTTATGCCTAGAGAACATATTCATCCCAATACTTAAAAACAAAATCTAGCTTTAGCATTTTAATTTTGCACGCTCATGCACGTAAATCATGTTGGGGTTTCTTTATTGTTGAAACTACGAGCATTATTATTTTAAGATGATCCTTAGTTGGGTAATAAATGTGTTTCTAGTATGTAAGCTAAATAGAGGTTGACGTATTTACCTGACAGTTCAAGGTATTGCCTAGTCCTGCCCAGCGAGTTGTCGGCGACGCAGCTGTAGTTGCCGAAGTCTGAGGCCTGAACCTTGCGGAGAATGAGGGTATGACGGCTGCCGCGTACCTCCATGATACGACGCTCGGTGGTATCCAGCCGCAGTGTGTCCCGGTACCACACCATCTGCAACACAGAGAAGAGGGGTTAGACGGTGCTTTGGGTTCCGGGCTATTCGCATGAGCTTGACGTCACTTTCCAGCATGGCGGCCATGCTGGGTGAGCCTCTCGGCTACAATGGCGGTATCGCTGGAACGTTTATCACTTATCTCGTTCTAGCTGTAATACTATACATTTTTAAGCTATTACTTACAGGAAAGAGTATTTAGTCTAAATATAAGTGGTCATTATAATGATAATTTCAAAATTATAGACCCAGTAGTTAACTTGTTAGAACAATTCACGCATCAAGCATGGTCAAATGAGCAACGTGTGATTGTTTTTTAGCCTCGTTTTATAACAAAAATAATACCTGCTAAATAACTAGTAATCAATAATCATAAATGACAAAATATATTTGAACTATAAATAAATCTATGTGTGAACGAAACACGTCTACACTTCTCATCCACAAAAACGGCCATCGTCTGATGGTTTTAGTAGAACAGTTTCTTGGAGGCGAAACTATAACTGTTTATCTAAAGAAAGCTAGCTCTGTATTCCAGAAGCTGAATGTATTCGTTGAATCCACATTCTTAACGTAAGATTAATAATGCACCTAACCATTTTCATTGACTCAGCTCCGGAAAAGTTCAAACTTCCAATCGTGTGCAGTGACACAGTTTCATAGCGGTAGTGTTGCGTCCTACTTATTTGGGATGCTTTCGGAGTTTACTGGAGTGTGCACAGCTGTTTGCTCTATCCTTCCTTGCGAATAATTTTCTAGTCGCATAAATAGGCTACGACAAGGAAATTTATCTGAAATGCTGTCCGAAGAAGTCGGCTTCGTCGGATGTTTATGGCTGTTTGAAGGAAATGAATTTCGTCATATTTGATTGGCGTCAAGATTGTAGATAAGTTAAGTTCGTTTCCGCGGGAAGAAATGGATCGGCGGGAGGGATTATTTTAAAAAAATATTTCGGTGGTAGATCTGCATCGACCCTTATTTTTAGGTAAAGACGACTTCTATTTGAAAAATGTAACGAATAGCAGATGAAAGGAAGCTCGTCTCCAGTTCTACGCGTCTATTGAATCAGTAATCTCAGAAGCAGCTATCTAGCCCCCGGCTTGGAATAACACGGCCGCGCTTGGAGCAATGAGCGGGAAGGTGAAATCAGGGAGAAGGAGACATGGACGGATTGATGGAGAGGAACTGTAGAGAAATGAAGTGAGTAGAAGACGAGGAGGGAATATTAGAGACGTAAAATACGAGTTCACAGAGTGCAAAACATCGATAAAGACTACGGACGAGAGAAGAAAAGAGCCGTTTGAAGTAAGAATGGAACGCAAGACAATGGCTCGAAAGGAGGCTCGTCAATAAACAAGAAAAATTGGAAAACGCAAATGGAAAGCCATAAATGAAATTGATTCAAATGAACAAGTTTTTAGCACTTGTTGAATAGTGGCTTAGGCGTGAATGGGAAGAACGGAAATTGGTAAAAAAAAAGTTAGAAAGAATTTCAAATGAAGATAAAATTAAACTGAATAAGAACAGAGTGAAGGGTGAGAGATAGACCTCCCTTTCAAATTTTGAATTCTCAAGGGTTTTGTTTGGTTTTCCTCTTCCTCGATCAGCCGGCACGTCTGATATGACTATGGCGGCGCTTGATATGAGGCCAATACCCCCCGCCCCCGCCCCCTCACCCAATCCTAGCGCACACTCCAATCCTAAGCCCCTCGTGTTCACCGTGGCGGAATAACTCCTGGCCAGAATCACGACCTTAAGCAAACATAAAAATGTTTTCATTTCGAGGCATAAGATGAGGGTTCGAAATGAGAGGGTGAGACGGCCCAACGACGCCCAGCGCCTTCTTAAAACTATGCACACACAAACTTTCCACTTCATAAAAGCAGATTTGTCTCGTTTCTTTTATCATTCCTTTTTGCTAATATCCGAAGCTGCCGTCCTAAATTACTTTCTTCGCTTACACAAGTAGTCGCTAAAAGAAACGCTTTCCCCAAGTGAACTTCCATTCGACATTACAATTTGGCAATCCGACTCGCAAATATCGACACCATTGTTTATATTTTAATTTCAACCATGAAACATTTGAAATATGTCAAATTCTTTCTGAGGGGTTGAAACCTTTTGTCTTCAAAGTCAGAGTCGTCATGTGAAGCCTTGATAGGTTCATCGTATTCTTGGACATTAATACAAGTAATACTGGTTTACATGTGAATGTGCCCTATCTGTATCTGTATCTCAAGTTATCTTTAGGATAACATTTATGCGACTCCTATTAATACGAACACTATGTATGAATCCTCGCTCTTTCCCAATCACGTAAATGATTTTCATGTACAGAAATGTAGTCGAGTGTAATTTAGTTTCGTCCCGATTAAGTCCAAGTTGAACCAAGAACTCTGAACTGTCCTACTTGTGACCAGTGACACAGCATTACATTCCGTAACTTGATCTCTGTGTCTGGCATAGGATAGATAACAGCCGGCAGGTTACAGAGGGTTCACCGCGTCTACCACAGTCAACTTGTTTGCGCTTCAATACGACAAGAAATATGTTAAGTAGGAGAGTTATGATGTTCTCGATTTTCTGATGGATCTTTTTGTTTCCCCCTCTAATAACATTATACTAGAATCGTTTATTACGACTCTGCGTAATGAACTTGCAGTACGTATAATTACTATTCCACTGAAGGGGAATCCGGTCAGCAAACCAAATTTAACTCGGGGGGAGTTTGCAGGATAGGACGACAAAAACCGCGGTGAGTAATTTCCTGTGAATTTAGAGACTGGTTGAATCTGAACTTCCATCTCAATGCAGCATTCAGTTATTAATTTTAAATGTGTGTTTATTTGCACGGGAAATCACACATTAAACATAGGAAATCAAAACGGATGTAACAGCGAGGGTTTATAATTTCCTGAAACTCTAATTTGCAGCAAATTGAATCTTATTTTATTTTGAACTGTGGAAATGTAGGCCTACAGGCTAAGGTGCCGTTGAATAGACGTTTAACAACTGGCACGGTTTCCAATTTCTCGTATATACAAAATTGAAATTGGCAATTCCTTCAACACAACGCACCGTGTTAAATCTGTACGTTAGCCGACTGACGCACGCTGCACACACGCAAGACATAAAACCATAGTATTTCATTCTTCATGTAGGAACACAGTATTATCCGTGTATATATTTAGCAATGATTAGCTTGATATGTATTTATGAGCAAAGTGATAGGTCTGCGATATTAAAAGTACGCATATTATGCAAAGATTCTTGAAATACTGTACCAGATAGATTTTTGTATGAATATCAGTGATCGTCAACTACTAGTGATAAAACAAGTCAAGGATTCTTGGATAACCTCGACAGATATAGCACAATATATACGTACATGAAATGTTGTGATTGTAGATACACATGCACTTACGGAGTCGAAGATAAGACAGTTGTTACGGATCAAATAACAACCCAATAATGCACACATGTTTACATTGGTTGTACTGTGTTGTATTATGCAACTATTGATGATTATTTTTTCAGCTGCACAAAAATTAAGATCTGCATTCAAATCTATGAGATAAAGGTTAGTCTATATACGTTTTAGTTCAACGAAATATTGAATATTTCAATCAAAATACAGGATTTCTATAGCCAATTACAAGGCTTGATAGCCGATGCTATTCGTGGGAAGAGTATATGTATCGCATACGAAATGAACTCAACGTAATATATCCACTCTCTTTAATCCACCGGCCTCTTTTTTGTGGGAATTTTTTTTCCTTCGGGTAGATAACATTACACGAAATTTCATTTACGTCGTCTAAGTTTAACCTTTCTCAACCACATTTACATTTTTATGGGTTCGGAAGTAGCGACCTCTCATGCACTTAATGTGGTTTGATTAATTTTTAAGAATTACAAAGGAAATTTGCCCGTGCTTCTAAAGTGAAATAAAACTTTACGGAAAACACAACGGGAAATAAAAATATTGATGTTTTCAGTGAGAGACAGCGGAGTGGTGCCTGAAATGCAGTTGAAGGGTCTCGACGGTTGAAGGGGCAGAGGGGTCTGTCGACCTGCAACTTGTGCACGTGCAATAGGGAACATGCATACGATTTTTTTTAGTGTAACAAGTACTTAGTTTTATAGTCTGGTGTCCAACAATTGCATTTCCAAAAGTTTTTTTTTTTTAATTATTATTGAACGGGTCTAATAATGAATTGAATATCACATTTATTTGAATTTCCTCTTGCCGCGAAGAAACGCGCGCTGATTGGTCGGCGGCCTCTGTGACGCAGTATGATGGTTTGGCCTGCGAGCGCGCGACTGCTACAGCTGTGTTTCAGTGCACGATGAGCGATCATTCACGCCCAACGTCGTGTTGTTATCAGTAGCTCGTATTGCATGAACTAAAATGACAGACGGAGGCTTTACAAAGGCCAACAGCACAAATTTACCGCAGATAGATGGTTTTATGGTGGCGAATTTCTTTGCGGGAAATGATCACTTCACTGGAGC
Organism: Isoperla grammatica; assembly: GCA_945910005.1. Classification (NCBI taxonomy): domain Eukaryota; kingdom Metazoa; phylum Arthropoda; class Insecta; order Plecoptera; family Perlodidae; genus Isoperla; species Isoperla grammatica. The sequence goes on along the minus strand of OX246737.1, from coordinate 44,217,863 downwards.
GGAGTTACGGGATGTGAAGAATAATGCCAGTCACACATATTTTCTTGACTTCTTTTAGCCTAGTGTCTTACCACATAATTTGTTGTTTTTATACTCACGATCATATTTATTTTATACAATAAAAAATTACATATAAAATACAATGTGCCTTACAATACATACATTAATTTTGTCGTCATTATTCCGATTTGTTAATTATTTATCTCCGAAGTCCAAACCAAATCCCATCATGATTGATTTTGTAATACTAAATAATATGTAAAATATGTACATAGTAATACGCCCCCCCCCCCCCCCCCCCCCCCCCCGAAATTCCATGTCGTATTGAGTGGCATTTTGAAAGGGAGATTTCGTGACGATATCGAGCTGGTTTAGTAGTCCCAACACTTCTTAAATTCTTGTACTCCCTCACAGCTGCAAAGAAGACACTTCAAGTCTTGTTGATAGTCGAGAGCTTGGATGAATGAGGGTCATGGACACTTCCCCCTCCCCCCTCCCTACAGATGCCCCCCCAAAACATTGTGAATGTAAACAATACTTAGTTTATGGATCAAGCAGATGTTAAATCACAATTTTTATTATATTCCTTTTTATTTATTTAAAACTTGAATTACAGCACATTATACTGTGATTACAGTTGCTAGCCCTGTGACAAATTTAATAACCTCTAACCCACCACTACACGCTTAAACGTTTATCTTTCCAATCCCTAGACTGAGTTCATTATCTAATCTAAAATAAAACACATTGAAATGATCTTGGCAGCAAAACAACATCGATGTCATTGATATAGGGTTCTTACTGACATCTCGTCTCGCTGCTTCCAACCACTGTCTTTGTCGTTTATTGTTTTTTGGAGAACAAACCGTGAAAACAACATCAATACGTTGGAAGATAGGCGAACAATCACAGACCTGATATACTTGTTCAAAATCTTACGTGGTATGGTAGATATAAATGTAATCAGTGATTTTAATTTCCGTGTACCCAACAAAAATACCCGGAATCGTGACGTGTTCCTGACTCCTAAGTGTAGAATAGATGTTTATAAATACTCATGTTTAAATAGGCTTATGTGCACTTATAACGCTGCAGTCAAGAAGCAAGATGACATTGACATCCACCATTTAGAACTAAGTGCTTTTAAAAACATAATTTTTAAGATGTATAACTTGCAAACAGGGTTGTTCAACGTGTAAACCAACAAACAATTCTTCACGCTCACACATACACTCACAACACACGCACACGCACATGCACACGCACACACACACTCTCACGCATACACTCAGAACACGCACACGCACACGCACACGCACACGCACACGCACACGCACACGCACACGCACACGCACACGCACACGCACACGCACACGCACACGCACACGCACACGCACACGCACACGCACACGCACACGCACACGCACACGCACACGCACACGCACACGCACACGCACACGCACACGCACACGCACACGCACACGCACACGCACACGCACACGCACACGCACACGCACACGCACACGCACACGCACACGCACACGCACACGCACACGCACACGCACACGCACACGCACACGCACACGCACACGCACACGCACACGCACACGCACACGCACACGCACACGCACACGCACACGCACATGCACACGCGCACACACACACATTTACTCACTTGTCCACGTTTTATTTACTATGTGTTTTTGTATCTTTTTTTGTTCAATGACTGTTTTCTTTCTATCATGTTCTGTAGTCTAGTAGGTATATATTATATCACACTTGTGGGGTTCGTCCCCGTTGTTGATAAATACACAATAATAATCTTCTCTGGAGGTCTTTACACTTGTGTTAGTACACATGGGTACTATGCACCACTTATAAGCGCCAGAAGATGTTTTAGTCTCCATAGTGCACAATGTTCGATGAGCGGTGTGGGCGAACGCGTTGCAGTCCTGCGCGACACCGGCAGACTACTATCATGTAACGTCACTAGCGATTCATCATGGCGGCGGCCGTTTTTTCGCGCCAAAAGAGTGAACGCAACTAAAACTATTATTTTGAGGGGTAGAATGACTCGATTTTTAAATTTTAAAGACATAATATCAGTTAATATCGTGTACAGATTTTAAAAATCACATTAGAAAGTTAAGTGCAAGTTCCCTATTACGGCTACCGCTAGAGGTTGCTCGCTAACAAAGCAAGCAATTAGAACACGGAGTGCCATGAGCCTCCCCCACGGCAACTCTTTAGCGTTGCTGTGCGAGATTACTCACCCGGGGTACGAACACAAGACCTCTAGTCACGCTAACCGCTGCGCAAACAAAATAACAAACCACCATCTAACGCGCACGGTACAAGTTGGTTTACGCTGAAGCGAAGAGACAGTTGTTATTCACAAGTACTGCAGACGGTGGCACAGTTTATAACTTGCGGTTTCTTCACAACTTATGTTTCTTGACTAACTAAACCTTCTCGTCTAAATGTCTGTATGTACAGTAAAAGGAAAATCTCACATACACCTTTACCACTGCCACCGGTAATTGTTGAAGAATCGTTTAATTTGACTTCCAATAAATTCAGGGCCTACTTTAGACTTGCGTCATAATATGCAGATAGCTATGTAATAATGTATTTCAAGGTTGCCACTTGAAGTGGAATACTAGGCATCCTCACACGCAAGAATACTTGGAAAATCTTAGTTGCTACAGGCCACAAATATTCGGTACGACTGTCTAGTGTAATGAAACCCAACACTTACCACAGCACGCGGCTGCTGCAAATGGTTGGAAGAGATGGCAAAATATTTCAGAGGTATGGTTGATACTCTAGCTAAGAGCATCCATGTTCTGATGTCGCTGTTGCCGGTGACAGACCGTGGTTGGTATGTACGTGTACACAGTGGTTGGTTTGTACGTGTACGTGAACAATGTATGTGAGCACGCAGGTTTAGTTCAGTCATTCACATCTGCCATCTGTATTCCATCGGCTGAAACTGATTGCAAAGGTCACCTCGCACCCTTGACTAGAAACAACACTTTATCCCCTTGAAGTTAATGGGCTGCCAACTTATTAAATGGAATAATGATACGACTACTGCAGTGGAGGGCGGGAGGGCCCCGCAGCGTTCTGGGATTCGGAGCGAGAATCAAGGGGCCAAACATCAACGCACCCCCAACAACGGATAATGAAATTCAGGGCGTGATCCTAATTATTATTCACGTCGCCTACACCGGAACAAGCAATCATTATTTCACTAAAAAGGTATAAACTACTCGAAGCACCACGACAAACAAACAAACGAATCTAATAATTTCTTTGTGATTTCAAGGGTTTGACGTCATGACTAATCACCATTGATTATAATGGTGGTAATGAAGATAACTACAGCCTCTGCATTCAGTAGAGCTCATCTTTGTTGATATGAATGTCTAGCTTGCGTTAGCCTATCATCCCCTAAAACGGGGTTGCTTTCAACACTCAACACCCTCAGGCATCTCTATTCTGCTAGACCCTTTCTCCAAGCTCAATGTAAATCTTTCATACATTTTCAATGCTTATGATAATAATTATAATTTAACCAAGAGAACGCCCCTGCTACCGTCATAAAATGAGATTTGCTTCCGGGCATTGGTGACTTTATGCGACCAGGGAGCTCGTTTGTGTTCTTTTCTTTTTGTGATTCAAATTTAAAAATCAGAACAAAAGAATATTGTATTCATAGCAGCGTGCTACAATAGCTTGAGAGATGCTTGAGGAGAAGCAATATGTATTGTAAATTTCCACTTTGAATTGGGCTGTACCCTACTAAAAAGGAAATATAATCAACTGTGTATATAAAGCATACCCTTTAACAATGCCAGTATTTCTTATTTTATGTTAGCAGCTAGTCTAGGAAGATCTATTTCGTAATAAAATGTACGGTGTTAAACAAATGACAACGAAACCTTCCTTTTCGTGGAGAAGTTGAGGTCGGTGATATGGTAGACTTATTCTTGCTTGCAACACGGACGTGTATAGATATGCACAGGTTTGTGTTTACGATGTAACTTGTCTAACAAATAAGCTATAAAAGAAATTATATTAAATAAGTTTTAACATGTAGTATATTTGTTTCCGTACAACTTGTATAAGAAGTAACGCTTAATATACCGTAGTCCTAATCAATGTACTCTCAGATAAATCTTTGCCTCCCATGTAATTTGATGCATGTGCCTGTTGGACTTAATTAGGGCTCCCGGCTCCGAACACAATTCCGGGATGGTTGGGGACTCGGCAGAGGGAGGGCGCACGAATATATTTTGCAGCCAATAAATACGAAAGGGATTTGCGGAGGGATTTCTATTATATTCTGAACTAGTTTCTGAAATTGGAGATAGAATTGTTAAGCTTGATATTAGTCACAAAATGATGGTACCAACAGGGAATATTTCGAAAAGTTAATAGACGTCACCGTTGAAAGTATAATATGAGCAAACATGTTTGGCTTTTAATAATAATAAATTCTTAGTTTGACTGGTTTTAATCTTTGATTTGTGTCGAAATTAAGGTCAATGAATGCTGAACTTACAAAAGTTGCAAAATGAGAGCGAAAAAGACAATTTCTTGAAGTGAATGATAGTTCATTAGGGTTAATAAGTAACCCATTTTGTCTTAGTTCTTATAAGCTGTTATCTTATATTTTGTATACAAAGTTTATTGCTAATTAATTGAATTCTTCCTATTTCTAAATATTTCTTGAAATAAAGTTATATATAGATAATGTTGAAAAAGTTAACACTTTCGTCACATCTTCTATCAGGCTCAAAACAAAATCGTCTTTTAGGCCATAGCATTATAATGTCTATGCACTTCGTATTTATGACAGTTAAAACATTATACTTATCATTCCCTTGCAGATGAATGATGCATTTGTTGTGACTAATACAAGAGCCGAATGAATGAATTATTCATCATAATGTTTTTCATTACAATTCATTCTCCCGACACAATCGCGACTAGAAGGTGTCCGGCTCCCACAAGTAGCCACGCTGTCAGAATGAAAAATAATGTACGATAAGATCAAAATTATTGTCTAATCTCACGTTGACTTTTTCTGTTTTACCTGTGTGCGATGATAGATGTGTAGGCCAATGTTTTTATCCCAATGGCGTATGATAGCTGTAAGTTATTTACCTCGCCGGCCGGCTACGCACGCACAGCCGCAAGCACGCACGCGTTATTCGTATGGGAACACCGCACGGGGCTACGACTTACTTCGATAAGACATCCAAGTGGGTGACTCACTATAGCACGAGGACTCGGCAGGCGGAAAACTAGGGGCTAGATTCCTTATAAAAGTACTTTCTTTATGTGCTGCAATCACAACATGAATAATTGTATTAAGTAATTACGTCTGCCCTAGAACATTACTTCCCATTTAAATATAAATGGTAACTGTAATTATCAAACCGAAGGTAAATGTATTGGATTACTTGAAAAAGAAAACACGTTCAAAAGCTGAGGTTATTATCACGGAGGTTGATAGTTAGCCGGGGTATGGTAAAAAATGTATCTAGAAAACTAAAATAAAATAAAATTTACGTACAAAATTGACTCGGTATTTATTTATTGATTCATTTATTTAAATAATGTCTATCCTATTCAGATATAAAACTGAGTGACAAAGGAGGACAATTAATAATTAGGTTGCGTTTTTACACAACATCAGATAAGACCCTAAGCAAGTCGATAACACCACCAAAACGTTGCTATAACTATATAATCCAAGATAGTTGATAGACCAGAAGGTATTTTTTAAATATGTCTGTACATACAATATAGAACGCAACAAAATCATCTAGATCTTCCATTTGTTCTTTTGCACTGACCATTTTTTAAAGTTTTATTTGTGGTATAGGCCTAAACATTTTACGGTTCATGTATACGAAAGATGCGTGCTAATTGCAGTTCGAGTAAGAGTAGCACAGATGTGCACTGTGAAACAAAAGTGTATGCAACTTACCACTATTAAATTTATAAACATGTACAATGTTCTGTCGGCGGCTACTTAAATACGGCTACTTAAATAAATGTAATTAACCTTGCGATTTGTGAAGACATTTACTGATAACTAAGATAGTATAGTTTCAAGTCAAACGAGCACTGATCTTTTATTTTAAATCATGTTAAGAAAGAAGAATTATTTGGCTCATTCTGAAAAAAAGGTTCCTATACTTAGCCGAAAAATCTAACCATTGCAAGATTTGTATTTGTCAGTACTTTCTTATCTGGTTGTATATTTGTGGACGACGAAAGTGATTTTACAATAAAATATGCAATACATACACTTTCTTCTAAAAAAGTGTCAATGAATGCAATATATGCGTTATGACAATTATAGTTTTGAGTTCCGGAGCGTGAAACACATTTTGTTGTCCCAAGTATCCACATATAGAATACATAAAGACATTACCAATCATATCCCTAATCACGAGTATAATATATAATAGAGTGTATGTGTGTATAGATAGCAGCACATATGACACAGTACGAGGAGGCTTGAGGCTTGATGAAGGTAATGAGTGGAAGAATATAGTTGTCCCAAGACTACCTTACACCTGCTTTCGTCACAGGCGACTGGTTCGTAGCCAATCAGCGATCGGTATTGGCCCGGATGTGTCTCGGGTGGTTCGCTGGTTGGCTACGACTGCCCCGGATGTGACGAAAGCAGGTGTAAAGTAATCTTGGGTCCACTATACACCTCGTCACATACAAAGGTCAAACACGAGGAACAACCCTTGACCGGCATTATCATGAGATCGCAAAACATAAACAATTCAACTGCCCAAGGCGGCTCACATGGTTAGGACGCAACTCCGAAGCAAATGCAACAATTGGCCGTGGTTCGAATGCCTAACTTATGATGGATGATTGAAATTGTCCTGTGTCGCCAACAGTCAGATTATAGAGATCGTAGACCGTCACATTATAGAGTAAAACCACAAACAACAAATACAGACGTGTTTCACTTCGTAAAACATTGACGTTTGCTTTCTTGAACGTGTAAATCTGTTATGTACTCCTCAATGAAAAATCATGAACTTGATTCCCTGTAGACTCCTGTCAATGTGACCCTCTTGTGATATTTTGTACTTCTGACTATACGCTTAAAATGTATGTAGGTTGGTAGGTTGAGGCGGACGTGTTTGGCCGTTGTTTTGAATTCAACAGTAAATATGTTTGCTCCCGGTTTTATTCTTTTAGGAGACAGTGGTTGTAGCGTGTGCGTTCACTAAGAACGCCTTTGAACGAATCTAAGTAGGCGTGTAATCCTACGACAAAAGCAACCGCTCCACGAATTTCAACATGACTTTACTCAACAACTGGTATTGTTTCCGGCTAAATCGTGCTCACTCTACTAACTGGTTGGACTGTTGAGAATCTGACGGTCACATATGGTGATGTAAGACTATCATTAAACGGATTCGTTATATTTTTTCTTGCCCAATTGGTTTTCTTGTAAGAATATTGTTAAACTGGTTTGAGTCAATGCCCCGATTGATTGATTGATATTTGGCTTTTATGTCCCATATTTTTGCAACTTGTCTGTTTACATTGTTATCACAATAGGCTGGTATAGTGAAACAGTCAAAAAGTTTTGGATCGTATTTCTTATAATTTGAGTATCTTTGTTTGTTTGTGTAACGACGCTTTGTGTAACTTTGTGTAACTAGGTCATAAAGCGTCAAATATATCTTATGTCAACCATTGTCTACACAGCTGGTAAGTATAACTAGTATATACGTGAATGTCATCCCGTATACACGACTGTGGGGATTATAAATGACACTGGTGCTATCTGTTATTTATTAATTTTAACCTTCAGATAATGTTTGGCCGAGTTGACAGGCTTTAACCTAGTTTAGGTCCAGCTGTGCCCCACGAGGAGAAACGTGCGAGCGGCTAGTGTAACATATCATGTTGGAAGACGTGTAACATGCTGACGTATCTTTAACTTACGGATTCTCTGCATTCATATTTCCAGTTTTATATTCGCATCTTGGTTGGTTGGCGCGAGACAGAGAAAGAGGAACGGCCATTATTTCTGGCCGTACGTGGCACCTCGGGCGCTCCAACCCCATACATCACTCCACAAGAAGCTAGCGGCTGTTTTCACAATCATTTCAACGCACGTGGAATACAATATGTCTTTCGGAATCGCTTACAAGAGGAAATTAGACGCAAATTACGCAAGAATAAGAACCGTCACAACTAAAGATATCAAATACTGATGGCTTAGTTTACAATTAAAACACCAGCCTTGGTCGTTGTTATTCTCCCGCTGTGAAATAACGGCTGCAAAATTGCTAGAAATACATTGGGGCACAAATTGAAGGTATTGTAAATTGACACATTGGTGCCACGTGCATAATATCTCCCTAGACATTGGATGGTATTAAACCTCACTACATGGCCATTAATAACAATAAAATTATCAGAGTTGTGCCATTAAAATCTGTATATTGAGTTAAACTCTTAATTACTGTGTCATATTGCTCTTGCAGCCATTATTCATAGCTAGCCCCTGGATCACTGAGGGGGCGTTCAAATACAGTTCTACCATAAACTCTCAACAATAAACTAGAAGCGCATTAGTGCAAGTGCGAGTGCGAGTATAAAATGATGTACTGCCGTAAATTGTTTTCGTGTTTATTAAGGAATTTAAATAAGTCATAGTTCACTGCTGTTCTTCTCGGAAACATAACCTTTGACCGTGTCCACAACACACCAGCCGTGCTCTCTCATCCCAATGTGTTTTATCTCCCCTAGCGGCTTACACTCAAACCACCCAACGTGGCTAACACATTGCCACCTAATCAGTGGACAGTTTGGTTCACTTTGAGAGGGCCATTAAATATTTGCATGTATTCTCTTTAATACCAAACATCATCAGAAACCAAGAGAGCACTTAGTCAGTATTCCCACTAACGCCCGCATAACTAATCGCGTTTACATACATTTAATATGATCCTTGTATTTCTTCATGTGACATTATATTCCAACAAATGTATACATCCACAAATATTATTACTTGTTATAATAATTCTTGGCACCTGTGTAGAAACTGTGGAGGAGATCTCCTTTTGCGTGTTACTCAAGTAGGTAGGTTTCACACTGGTAGTTTTGTTGCACACAACAGATATAAACTCCACTGCTATGGTTTATACATAGTTACACTAAAAAATGCAAACAATAAAACGTAAAGTAATAAACAAAACACGTCTACTGGAAAACAAACTAAGCACTTGGAGTGCGACATTAGAGATTCTAGCATTGAGCAACGTGTCAAGTTTTTCATTATTCCCTAACAATTCACGCGCTTTTACCACGAAGGAATGTGGATTGTCCCCACAATTTATGAATATGATCACTATAAAATACTTAAACCATCTTGCAAAGTTTTTTCATTTTGATTATTTTCTGTTTAACGACGTACTCGACAGCTAGGCCATGTACGGCGTTAATGTTTTAGTCGCCTCATTCGCCGCAAATTCACTAATTCTACCCCGGGCCCGGACCTCGACTCGCCCTTCAAGTCTTTGATAGACTGTATTGTTCACTTCATCGCAAACTAATAAGCAGTATCAGAAGAAATTGGTGTAAAGATGTCCTTTCCGTTGTCGTTTTCAGTTAGTCGGTTTTACCCGTTTTACTTTTCCAAGGTTTCGGTGTTTTTGATCACAGTTTACCATTTGCCGATCCAAACATAACGCCAATTTATTTTTCAGGCACAAATACGACACGAAGTGACACTCGAGTCTGCCAAAGCTCGAGCACCCAATTCCGATGTGATCGACTAATTTAAAAAGTCCCGAAGGGACTGAGCGTTCTGATTCTGAGCAATGTTGACTACAAGTCTGGGCGGCGAAGATTATTTCTGTTGGATTCCAATTTCCAGCAAGAAGTTCATTATTTGGTAGAAAAGTCGATTCAAGTAGGTGACACCGTATTGACATTTTGACCCTGGGGTGACCATTGCGTCTTATTTGATCGGTTGAGCCGGAGGGTTCGGCGAGCGTATTGTATTCCCAGTTGTGTTTCAGCGAGCGGACACTATAGACTGTTTGCTAACCTAATTCCCAAAGGCTGCGCTGGAATCAGCTGGAATATTTACACTCCTTGAATCCTGTGGGCGTACTATTATCACTCACACAACGAACTCATGTGAGACCATTAAAATATGCGACAAACGTAGCGAGTGTGAGCGTGCAATGGGGTTTCTAATGGGTGCGCTGTTTCGCCCCTTCCCAAACATGGCTGTGTAATCAACCATCGTTCTTAGTCGTAACATATTTCAAGTATAACGTAAATAGCAGTTTCCTTGCACAGTTTTGATCTTTTTGCCATTCTTCTTCGCATCCAGTTATAAATTAAGAACGAGTTGGGCGTCCACGCTGTTTCGTAGCAAGTGAGCGCAGACGGGGCGCCACATATGCAGCAACCCTTGTAAAATATTTGCCACGTTCTTTTTATGGAGGTAAACCACTCACGGAGGGTAAAAGCCTGGCTCTGAATCATTGCCCGACTTTCCCACAAGGAAAGGTAGATTCAGTCTATAAGGTAGTTGTCAAAGCACTTCACTTTCAATTATGAACTATGCCTATACCGAAAATATACGTAAGCACTTGTGCTATTTTTAACGTGATAAACCATTAAGAAACACTTTAAAACTTTAAAGAAAATTGCTTTGGCAAACAAGATTGCCATTTCTCGTTCTTCGTGTTCTTCGTACTTTATGGCTTCCACCTCCGTCCGGATGTGAGATCCTGTTTCTCTTGAGTTTCAAGCGCTAAACCTGCAGCAAGAAGTGGAGGACTAAACTAGGAGAACGCAAATTACTACCGGCTTTTAGCAGGCCGGCCAAACTAGCAACAGCTTACATCCGACACGTTAACTGTTACCCTCCATCAAGTGGCTGTATGCTCGCCTATAGAAGTTAGCCACTTCATTGGTGCATGCGACCGCCGCCATCTTACATACGCTATAATATGCGACGAGTATACTATACAGGCAGTAGAAAAATGTATGTGAACATTTAGCAGGTATATATTAAGCAAGTATAGGACTCAAATGATGGGACAAAAGGACTAGCTCTATGAAATTAGTTATAAACACATTATAAAAATTACTTGAAAAAAAAAACTTGTTTTATACACGAATTCAAAACGCTAATAATTTATCCATGCGATTTTTTAAAAGAGAGCTCTTTGTAACTAGAAATTTGGAATTTATTTCATTTATAAGGTTAATTGAACTACTGAGCAAGGTTCACGATTCTAATTAAAAATAGCGTATTTTTGTTTCGTTTCTGGAGTGATTTCTAAATAGAACACGTTTAAAAAACATGTCTCAGGACACAGCATATGGCACCACGTTCGCGATAATGTGATTACCTGTTACCGAGTTCGTTTAACAACTGCTTTTATTCAATTGAGTTCCTAGAAGTGCCCGTGTTGTAATCTTATTATGAAGCTCGAAAAATAATTTAAAACTCGGAAAGAAAATGACATTTTAAAAATTAAGTTATCTTCAGTATAATCACCTTTACGTAAAAAGTACCGAGCAAGAATAATTAGATAGAAATGATTGTAGAAATGCATATACGTACATTGACTTTATGGCTTAAAACCTTGGATCAAGTTTAACGATTCCGTCAGAAATCATAAAACCCAAAACAATAATTGTAATTGAACAAGTTGTGAAGACGACGAGATGTTGAAGAACTAATATTCTGTTCAGTTCTTTTCTCTCTGATTAGTCTGCGCACTGGTAATGAATTTCATGTACTATGATTTACTACAAGTTTTCTATGCCATGTATCTCGTATTCTTTCACTTGCGAAAAGGTGGCTCCTGCACTTGTATTTAATCTTATTAAAACCACCTCTTCGGTGTAGTAACTGGGCTGAAGACATAAAACTAATGTGTTGGACCCCGTGGAGACCGGGAGGTGATGAAGCGGTATCACGTATCTCAAATAATCCACACCAGTCGTGTCTGCAGAGGGCAAAGTGGACAACCTGACAGAGACAAACGTGGAGTAGACATCCACGAACAGGAGCGTTTAAGAAGTTGGACGATAAAGAAATTACCTTGAATTAGGAGTAGCGCTACATTTAAATTTCATTCTTCTTTGTAGTTATACTAATTAGTATGCAGCTTTAATCCTAATGAAAAAAGTTCCCTAGTCTGTGCAAGTTACAAGACTGGCTTACATAAATACGTCTACACATTTTAATGTGCATTTAAATTACTGTTACTCATTATAACTTTGGGTGAACCCTTGTTGTGCTTTGCTTATAGCGGAAACGGAAAACGAGTCAGACATTTGTACATGGTTGTATAGCAAGATTGTCTGATGAGAGGTGAACTTCAATTGTGCTTTCCGAGTGATTGAGATTGGAAGACAAGAGAGATGAAACATCATTTGAGCTGTAAACCTGCTTCAGAAATAATGGAAGTGAATGTATAAGAATAAATGGAATGGAATATCAACAGAGATAAGAGTGTACAGAAAACAAACAACATATGCGATACATATTATCGTCGATATGACTAACCTGAATAGTATAGAAGAGGAATTTTGGGACAGGTTTTATTTTTAAATGCATGATATATTAATGATGATGATATATTAACAGGTTGTAGTCCGAAATGTTGAAGGTAGGTCGTCTCAATTTGAGTTGAATATTAAGTTTCAAGTTAGGGTTCTTATGACAAAAACTTTGTATATTCAGAGTTTAAAAATATTGTCAACGCATGATCACCTGAATCTGTTAAAAATCCTTTTACTATTCAGCAATAAAATGGTATTTTATTCTTGCAAATAAATAAAATAAAACTACATATCAAGGTGCATACGGTGGAGTATATTTTAGATTCGAATCTGTGATCCCACAACCATCATAATGTATCAAAGTCTCATAAAAAAAATGAAAAATGTTTACCCGGCACCTCCACCATTTCCTAAACTAGCCGCACGTATAGATAATGTATTGAAGTGTGAATGTTTTACTAATACATACTCCTTTAAATCAATTCTTGAAATAAATTAGTGCCGATTGCAAGTGTGCAAAATCAACCCACAATACTTAGTTTCAACTTTCCAAATAACAGGTGGAGTCAGTTACTTTCCTTGCGACGGTACACTCGTCGCTTGCTGGGAGCAGGAGGGTGTAACCGGGACGCGAGGGGTGGGGGTAGATTTAACAGTTGGTGAGGTTCCCAGGTCACAGCTCGGCATGAAAGCTTTCCGCCGGAACAAGTGGGTAATTCCGTAGGTAACGAACCATCGCACTGCATTACGCAAAGATTCTGCTTAATGCCTTACTGGTCCAGCGTGCACACACCCTGTCGGCGCCCTCTCAGAATGAATAGTGAATATATTTACGTTGCTTGTTCGCAATTGAAACGACATTCACGTAGTGATTGAGACTCTAACCGCAGTCGCTTGAAAAACACTCTGGCTAGATCAATGATATCGTAACATATGGGTTTATCGCAACGAAGCGCAACAATTGTTTCTGAAGCTTGTTGAAACCGTGCAGGTAAAACGCGGGTACAATTGAGGTTGCAAATGGCTGGATTTTTCACCGTTTATATTCGTGAATATTTGTGTTACAATTAACCCAGACTCACATATTCGCGTTGAAATTCCTTCGATTTTTTTTCCACTACGTTGTACACCAGTGTAAATTGCAGCAAAAATATATTTCTCTGTCCAACTGTACATATTGATGAAATGAAGCGGCGTTGTCTTGTACCACGTGGTAATTATCCACTTTTCAACGTGTATTGATCATGAACATCATCCTGGTAAACAGGTGTGTCAATAGCACCATGTGTAATGAACATTAACGCAATAAACAGATTGTATAAGCTTGAAAAATGTATCAGGAATTACAGCCGGGAGCTAGTATTAATAAAAATGTACACTATTTTAAAATTATACATAATGAAATTAGGAAAAAGTTATATTAAAAAAAATCACGATGATAAAGATTGTATTGCGATTGAGTGGTTGTCATTTCTAAGAAACTTGCAAAAGTTTGTCTTAATACGATATGTAATTTATGTTCACAATTTTTGTTTTATTTTGATATGTATCTATCGTCTTGAATTAAAATATGCTTTGCAGTATCTGCAGACGTTTTTCATTCATCACCAAAAATAAACAAAAAATACAACTATGACACTAAATTTTATGATTTGCTATCTGGAAACATATCCATACAAAGAGCATAAATGTTTTCGTATGCAGCAAATCGATTATTAAATTTTGTCGCGAAAGTGTGTGAATTATAAACAATGTTTCATCATCTTTCTTCACCACAACAAAGATACTTTTCACGGTTCGGGTACGTTTAAAAACAATACCCAGCATCATCGCAATCGTTCTACAGAGTTTTTCTAGATACGAAAATATTTTGAATTCATGTCTGCCCTATATGTTGACGTATATCTCCGTCCTGATGTGAGGGGAGTACTGGCAATACCATGGACAATTTGCAAATTCATTAATTATTTCGCATACTTCATAAAAGTCATTCCCTGAATGGTATACATAAAATAAATCAGGATATACCCCATAAACATAATATTTTATAATGTTGCTTCAAAAGCAGAGCAAACGTCTACTAAATTTCAAATGAAGAGACTTGATTCAAACTTATAGTGTCAGCAGAAAACAATTACTATAATTATGGGAACTTTCTAAACTAATGCGATAATATATTGGTATAATTGTACAAACCATAAAGTCAGTGCTTAGATTATAATTTTAATTTTCAGTCGTTCAAGCGAATTTTTAGCCAGTTTTCAAAATATGCAAACCGTACTGTTATGTGAATTTCAGGAGTAAGTGGGAGAGAGAGACCGAGAGAAAGTCTGTTTATATACTCACATCAGCTGGAGGGTCCGCGTGTACGATGCAAACCAGCTCTGCTTCGTAGCCTTCGCCAGAGTGAACCCAGCTTCGCTCCACCTCAATCTCAGGCGGGTCTGCAATACAAAGCACAAGGTCAACACAATGATATGGAGTAGGAGGGGGTGTGAACCCAGCTTTGCTCCACCTCAATCTCAGGCGAGTCTGCAATACAAAGTACAAGGTCAACACAATGACACACGATACGGGGTAGGAGGGGGTGTGAACCTAGCTTGCTCCACCTCAATCTCAGGCGGGTCTGCAATACAAAGTACAAGGTCAACACAATGACACATGATACGGGGTAGAAGGGGGTGTGAACCCAGCTTCGCTCCACCTCAATCTTAGGCGGGTCTGCAATACAAAGTACAAGGTTAACACAATGACACATGATACGGGGTAGAAGGGGGTGTGAACCCAGCTTCGCTCCACCTCAATCTTAGGCGGGTCTGCAATACAAAGTACAAGGTCAACACAATGACACATGATACGGGGTAGAAGGGGGTGTGAACCCAGCTTCGCTCCACCTCAATCTTAGGCGGGTCTGCAATACAAAGTACAAGGTTAACACAATGGCACACGATACGGGGTAGGAGTGGGTGTGAACCCACCTTCACTCCAAGTAAAA